>JAJMGS010000006.1:0-323825 GCA_030562185.1 Lachancea sp. yHQL494 | reverse complement strand
CGTCCTCTCAGCAAGGCCAAAATTTGAGGAATACTTCGAAAAATTCTCTAAGAATGACATCTACTTTGTCGCAGCATTTTTAGATCCTAGTCTTAAGTTTGACTGTTTCAACGAGCTTGTAGGTGAGAAGGAAGGAGAATACCATTTTTTAAGAGTAGAAGTGTACATCAAGCACTACCTTGCGCACTGTCAATTTAAGAGCCCTAATCCTGCACCGTGTATTGATCTTCCAAGCAAGCGAGCGACTAGTTATCAAATAAACAAACTTCCTAGGCCAAATAGACGCCAGAAACAATCTATTCGGACATCTATATTGAGAAGAAAAAATGTTTTTGAAGAGTGGGAAAGGTATAAGGCCGAAAGTCAGCTCTCTTCAGACGTCACAACTGATGCTATACGGTGGTGGTATTCTAGACGCTTGATCTACCCTAATTTGTTTCCTTTGGCCTTATCGATGATATACACAAAGTTCAGCACTTGCGGAATTGAAAGGACATTCTCTACCAGTGGAAAGCTAATTCGAAAAGAACGCAGACGCTTAGGTAGTGCAAATACCAGGCTAATTATGCTTCTGAGAGATCGCTTTTCTAGATTCGGTGTATTCAATAGGGAACAGCCAATGCCCAGATTGAGTGAAGCGGATGACTCTTTCGTGATACTCTCTGATTCGAGCGACTCCTCATCGGAAGATGAGGACATGATGACCACTGGTCCATTTTAGCATTAGCATATTAATAAATATTTAGCTAGGATAACGGTTGAATAGATTGTTTGGTTTCTGTCCTTTTACTTGAATGTCAGTAATGTGGGAAGGTGAGATCCTATTCCTTTCACCATACTATATTTCCCCACCTATTCACGACCCATTTTTCTGCCTTTGAAATCCATTAGAGGATTCAAAACAATAATTCACAACAACCCGTTTGGGATTCGTTTTTAGGTTCCCGGACCATAATTTTGTGATCCGGATCAACCCGTTGTACATGACTGAATCCACCACTATTATCACTCTGTACCATGGTGTCATAGCTTTCGTATAATTCGCCCTCTCACTAAATGCGTCCAAGAATCTGACCGCATGCATTTCAAATAGTGTAGCTCACAATGACAGCCACTCAACAATATTTAAAAGCTAAAGACCGCACCCAGTGGTGGTATCGCAGAGTTCCAAATGATTTCACTTTCCATATCTCCAAGATTTGCAGCATTACGCAGCATTTGGTAAAAGGAATATCTAGGGTCAAAACGTCTTTGCTCTCAAGATCTTGAATAAGCACCAAAACAATGTACCCTTCCAAAACTACCATATCACCATCTGTTTTATTCATGTCATCGTAAAGCCGAAATCACGTGCCATGGAATAAATCAAGTTTTCAAATTCGCATTTAATTTAACTCAGGGCCCACATTCACGAAAATTGGTACAATCTGTGAGCTTCTTCGAACCGACCTCAAACAAATTTAGCAAGATTTAGCAACTGCTTCTCTCGTTTCTGAGTATGCTCAAAAGAGCGGCAAGTGCAATGATACAGAGGAAAGCGGTGACAAAATTAACTTTGACTAAAACTGAGCAAGATGTCTGTACACTCCTCAAGGATTATAGCCGCGAATATAACAAAATAAATACACCATCCGAACCACTGATGCTCCGAATTACGGGTGGATGGGTTCGTGACAAATTGCTGGGACTCAATTCCCACGACCTGGATATCGCGGTAAACGCAATGTCCGGCGAGCAATTTGCGCTCGGACTTAGCGATTTCCTGGACCGTAATCATCAGATCTATGGGATTACACCGCATTCAATTCATAGAATTGACAAGAATCCCGAAAAATCGAAGCATTTGGAAACGGCAACCACAAAACTGTTTGGTATCGAGGTAGACTTCGTAAACCTCAGATCCGAAGAGTACTCAAATGATTCTCGAATTCCAACAATTGAATTCGGAACTCCGGAACAAGACGCACTTCGACGTGACGCTACGTTGAACGCCCTGTTTTATAATATTCAATGTGACAAAATTGAGGATTTTACCGGGTCCGGCCTTGAGGACCTGGAAAAAGGAGTCTTACGTACGCCTCTACCGCCCTTACAAACATTCTTGGACGATCCGTTACGTGTGCTCCGTTTAATCAGATTTGCGTCCCGATTTGGTTTTTCAATTGACTCTGATACTTATAAAGCTATGCAGGACAAAGAAATCAACAAAGCTTTAGAGGTCAAAATATCTCGCGAAAGGGTTGGTATAGAGATGCAAAAAATCTTGCAAGGACCAGACCCTCTGTTAGGTCTAAGACTTATACAGGGAGCTGGTCTTGATAATGTTATCTTTTATTGGCATAGTGATCCCACAATCATAGCCTACAATACTAAGATGACAGAGATGAGTGAACACAATCAGGCTTATGCAAACCTAAACGAACACATTGCCCGAGTAATTGAAACGCTACCAATGCTGTTCGAGGAGTGTTCCGAACTAGACAAGTGGTGGACCGAAAAACCAGCGTTTAGACAAAATTTCATTCTTAGCGTTATATTGGCTCCTTTTCGAGGTACCAAGATTGTTTGGAATCCTCAAAAGGCACTGAAACGCGAACTTCCCCTCTCTGAGAGCATTGTCAAGGATGGTCTAAAGCTAGGTAAAAATGATTCTGACCTGATCGGCAGATGCGTGGAGTTGCATCTAGAATATCATGACATGATACTGAACTACGAGACTATGTCCAGGTGCGAAATAGGGATGATTATTCGTGGGTACAAAGGACACTGGGAACTGGCGCATCTAGCGAATCTGGCTTTAGTCTATTCCCAGCAAGAGACGTCTCTAGGACGTTATCGAAAATTTTTCAAGTTCGTTTTCGATCAGAACTTGCAAGACTGTCATTCTCTTAAGCCTTTAATAGACGGGACAACTCTATCTAAACAACTGGAAATAAAACCAGGTCCTTGGATGAGTATTGCCGTAATGGAGATGATCAAGTGGCAGTTTGATAATCCTACTGGAAGTAAAAACGAAATCTTAGAGTATGTCAGAAGGATTTTGCCCAAATTGATCTCAAAATAACGAGTTTTACGAAATGATGGTTGACGTCGATTAGGGTGTATAGATGCTTTTAAAGTTTATAGACAATCACTGTATGTTACCAGGTCGTACATACGTTCCCTGGCTTTAACTTGTTTTTTTCGTTGGTCTTCAAAGATGTGAATAGTTCCACTCATTCCTGAGACCGTCATTTCCTTCGCCATTGTTGATCGAATTTGCAATCTGGTCAATATCATGCATTATGCGGCTGGAGAAGTTTGTGTAAGGAACTTGTTCATTATGTGAGATGTCCTCAGCTAGTTCCATTTTAACGTTATTACATGGGTGGGATGTTACTGTAGCTGGAGAGTTATTTGCCACAGAGTGTAGAGTGGATGCATCTCCTTGAAACAGAGCATTGGAGAATGACGATTCATTCTCCACTGTCACTGGTCTTCCTTGTGAACTTGCCAAAGGGTCACCGCCGCAACCCAAATCTAGCTCCATGTAAAGGTTCAAAAAATTGTCATTTTGACCTTCCTGCAAATGCAAAGGTGGTTGTTGGCATTTAGCTTGGGCATCAGCACTAAAGTTCTGCGGGAAGTTCGAGAAATGAAACTCTTTCTGGTTCGAATCTTTGGCGGGAGGAACTGAGCTGTCTAAAGTGGAATGAGAATTGACCATCGAGGAGAACATCGTGACACTGCTACGGCTGGTGTTTTGCAGAGATGCGTCATCCGATTCCCTCTCATCAGCCACTTCTAGCGTTGTCTTTGGAATCCTTTTGACAGCAGAGGTTTCATTTGGTGAAAAAGATGTCTCCTCAGGTTCCTCTAGGATTTCATTCTCCAGCGAACTCTCACGATCAAGTGACAACAAAACACTATTCTGCCTCTCGTGGCCACTGCCATTTATGTGACCACTGTCAAAAAAGCAAGGCGTCGAGGCCGAAGATAGGGAAGACATTGTACTTGGGCCACGGAGTTCAGAGAACGATTCTTGCTTCTTCTTGTGAGTGTGCCGTTGCTTAGCATGGCTATCCAAATAAGAATCCATTCCCATGGTAAGATCCGCTGCGTAACTTGGATTGCTATGAAATGAAGAAAAATCTCGAGAGAATCTATTCGAATTTGATCTTCTTAATGAAGCGGGCCTTCCAGGAGAAGTAGTACGAACTGGCGAATACTTGTTTGCTAGTGAAGAGACGGAATTTGTGGACATATTTCTCTGCAAGCTGGGGAAGTTGTTCGATGTTGCACTGGAAACAAGTGAACTCATGGACCCGCCTGTGTTGGTGCGCTTCCGAGTGAACATTTTACTGAATGCAATTGAGGCGTCGTTTTCATCCCCATGATGTGGGGTCATGGACGCATGCATGCTATTGGAGTGAGGTCTTGTGGAGGTTGGATAACCTGAGTAATCGTTATATTGATCCAAGTAATGATGGTCAACCTGCGGGTTTATGAAAGAGTCCATTCCTTCCCTGGAAGGCGAGGTTCTAGCCGCTAGTGATGCTTCAGAACTCGAGGTTCCCAAAGTTAAAGACGCCTTTCCATTATTATTGACCAACGCAACATTGGAGCTCAATGAACGACTCAGGCCAGTACGTTGCTGCTGTACCTCCGGAGGTGCTGACGAACCCGGAATGACCTCGTCCGGCGGCGACATCGTCGGAGATGTGATGGTAGATACAGAGCCGATACCTCCGTACCTTAAGAAGGAGCTATAGGACCTCTTCGTTGCCTGAGAGGACGGTGTCGATACCGTGGACTGGTTATGAAGTGCTGGGTCCGAGCCATTGTGGTGGCCACCGCCATCCAATGGGGACAGCGCACCGTCGCCCAGTCGATCTTGACTGCCCGAATGATGTACCGAGCTGAAAATTTTGAGCATACGGCTCCTTGAAGATTTTTTTTTGGTGTTAGCCGTGGCAGTTTCATGTTGACTTACGGTGTCCGTAGCTTTGGAATTGGTGTCTTTAACCGTGTAGTTGACAAAGACCATTTCGCCTTTTTTGAGCTTGGATTTCGAGCTTCGTTTGCCAGTGCCATCCAATTGGACATGCTTGGGTGTTGTCATAATGTTAATATTCCCGCTGGATTGTGCCTGGTTGGGTCTGGAGGCCTGGTCTGCGCTCAATTCATTGTTCGAGTTTCCGGTTTTGGAAGAGCTGGATTTCCGGTAATAGTGCGGAATTTTCCATTTACTGACAGTTTCCGCTGGTGTAGAACACTGCGAACCGGCAGCAGAGCTCGCAGACCCATTGCTGGTCCCTTGAGAGCCTCTCATCCAGTAGAGATGTTGGATTTTTCTTGGGTTTGATTTGCTTGGTCTAGGTAATTTGAGATCCTAGGTAATGTGCTTTCGTATCAGATGATCAATACCGATACCAGCAAATGCAAAGGAAATTACCGACAGTATCCTAAAGAAGGCCTGAATGCAGCGAATTAAGCCTCTGGCGCCTCTGCTCCGTAAAAATGTGACTTTGTGAGAATCTTTCCCGACTTTTTGCACTCAAATAAGAGCTTTTTTGGCTCAATATGGTCAAAAGAACAGTTTTGAACCCGGAACGCGCAGCTCTTTTGGGCACAGCAGTCGATTGGAAGCTTTTGGAGTAATCAGCAGTGGTTTTGATAGCTCCAAAGTCGCTTTAAATCCCAAATATTCACAAACAGTATTTCTTTCTGTACTGTAAAGCCCACGAACCAGAGTACTTTTACTCAAGAAAATCCTAGGCTAGATGGACAGATCACGCACACTATTTTTGGGTGAGTGTATCATTATGAACGTAGAAAACCATCGGCACTGTGTGTCAGTAAGCCTGTAGTTTCATGAAACCAACCCGGAATTAGATACAGCACTTGTAGTCCTATAGATGAGCCCTGTTTGCATCATTTGTCAATGGGGAAAGGGAAGCAGGGCCCTGAGTGCTACTCTAAACTACATCACGTGATCTAGTGATGTGACGTAGACTAGCGAGTGATGCACTTGACAGACGATCTACTCAAAACTGCTGTTATATTTGAGATCACTAGATAGAATGCTTGCGAAAGGTAGAGACTGTTCTGACATTACGCCGGAATGTAAAGCTGGATGACACGATAGTATAAAGTGATAATGTTTGTAGACGTAAGATTTGATGCGCTATTTAACGCAAACCAAACAGGATCTGTGGTTTAGAGTAGATTAAAGTATTATTGAGGCGAGTCTGAATCAGCAATGGAAAGCTTGCTGATGTTCTTGTTTAATTATTCCATAATTAGGTTGATTGAAGTAGTTCGTAGATGAAGGTTATAAATATCTCTCCGTGATTATTTCAGCTATATAGGTGGTCCATATATCGAAACAGTTTGTTGGTATTTATACAAATTTTGAATTGAGCATAAAACTTTTCACTCAATACTAAGGAACGATCGTATGATAAATCGGGTGATCCCAGATGGTCATCATCTGAGGTATCACACCATTTTGTTGTATCGTAAGATTCTTCGTGAGCTCTTTTAGGGCTTCACGTAGAATCTTTCATCGACCGACTATGTTTTACTGACATCACTTTGTACCATAATGTCGCGGTTCTCCAGCATGTGCTCACTCGTTGTATAATGCAATTGGCACTATCCAGCAGTAACTCGCTAGTTCTGATAAGTATCATAGTATCTCACCTGCACATGCGATGGGTTTTGGAACTGTCTTTTCTAAGCTGATGTACAGTTCCAGAAATGGTTGGCTAGCTCAGAAATTGTAATAATGTTGATTATTATTCAGGCACAGAGATTCTACGACTCGAATCTAACGAGATTCACGGAAAGAGGATGGTAGGCTCTCTTCAAGGATCGCACAATTGCAAGTCAGATACAAATGACCTAAGTCAGCAATTGAACAGGCCGAGAAAATGAACCTCCGTGATACTTATGTTTCAAACGCGCTCTCAACACGATAGTCAGCTCGGAAAGACTTAATGTTAGCTAAATTGAGATATACAGTTCCAATATGACATGCTAGGACTTCTTAATTAACAATCTTTGATGCGCATTTTTAAACCTTGTTACAGTGCAAGCAAGGTCTTTACAAAGAGGAAGTGTAATGAAGCGTTCATTCTATTGCTATTAGGGGTCATTCAAGGACATGTACTACTGTTGTTAGGAACCTTTGAGACTGCATTGCGGAACTAACATCGTACTTAAATGTGATAACGTAATTTTTACGAAGGTGGATAATATTCAGTACGTCAAAACTCGAACATGTAGGACATCCATTACCACATATAACACCAGAGTAAGTATTTTAGTCATATCAATTCATCCGATCGACAACAGCGTCAGACACGAAGACTTAAAGGTGTGGAATTGAGGTTGGGAAGTACATAAACTTCCCTACTTTCAAATATGGAGGAATGCTGACACTTAGTAGATAGACATAAATGACGAGACACACTGACAAAACAGTAATAAGAGATATGATGGTCTTCCTATAGGCGCCACGACTGGAATGAGTGACAGTATCCTACGGTTAGCTTAAGCAATAGTCAGTTTTACCTCCAGCATTTAGAGAGAGCCAAGCAAGTTTTCCCAGGACTTTCTGTTGACACACCTTTTGCAACCCAGGCCAGTTGGCTAATATCGGCATATTGGCCCTCGTTGGGAAAGGGTCCTATAGTATTTATGTTAACCAATCAGAACCCCACATCCATTCTCCAAAAATAGTTGAGCACTACTAAGTTTAAGAACTACCAACTTCCTTTACTTTAAACATGAATATTATACAACAGAACTCGTAAGCTAGTCGTGACGCATTAGCACCTCCGCCCTTGTAACACCCGGCAACTCATGTGAGGTCCTGGCTCGTTCTACAGAGTAACGCACATCCAATTCATTTGAGCTCCGCATCTGTTGCCGAGTTCTATCGAGCGAGGATCTAGGAGCAGACGAACGGCGAAACCTTCCAGGTGAGGTTTCTGTACTTGGAATAAAACTCATCGGAATATCTTCAGTTATGACCGTGTCGCGAGAGATTGCATTATCATTCACAGCGGCATTAATGTGATCGAGGTTTGCATTCAGCGCGTTGTCGTGTAATTTGGTTTTGACGGCATTGATCCTGACTCTATTGGGGTCCGTAGGATCGTAATCTACTGGATATTGATCAAAATGACCTCTCAACCAGTATTCGCGAATGATGTCAATATCTTTAGGGAAAAAGATTTTCTGAATGACGTCAAATGTGAAGCGAGGTAGCAAGCAGAACAGAACTCCCACAAACAACACGGCCCAGTACACAGGTGACCCAAATACCCTAGCTGCGCTTTTGTAGAATTCTCCACTTGTTACAAAACTGGACCAGATACCAGTCCACCCAAATAGAACCATGCAAGAAAGCCCATTGAAAAGTGATGAGAACCAATCCCATCTATATTGGTGGATAAAAACGTACAGATTGCACGAAATCACGGCGACGCTGACAACCAAAACACCAACAAAATATCTGTGGTCCAAAGGCAACCCTGTCTGTGTGACAAGACCCGTCTTGTAGTAAACCAGATATGGAAAGAAGAAACTAATGGTGGACTGGTAAAGACCGTCAATCATGTAGCCCCAAAATTTTTTCTGGGTCCATTCACTTCTCAAGATACCAACGCGATAAAGTTGTGGCACCAGTACCGAAACGACATCGTTGACATCTTGGTCAAAAATACCCATAAATATGACTGGCAGAGAAGTGAAGGCTAGATTGTAAAACATCAAGTAGGTATACTCAAACAGGTAGGAACCATCGTAGTTGCTGTAAATCCCAAACCAAAAAAGTGCCAGTGTGAAAACCGCATTTTTATAGAAGAAACTAGGAATTGTCTCAGAGAGCCTTTTATAAGACCACCTTCCGTGAACCAGAACAAGCCTCGTCAGATATCTAAATTGACCAATAGCGTAATCTGAAGACATTACAGCCTGCCTACCTTCTTCACCAGCAATACCAATCCCGATATCTGCAGCTTGAATCATAGCGACATCATTTGAGCCATCTCCTATTGCCAAAGTCATAACATCCAGAGACTCTTTAACTAGCTTGGTTACTGCTGCCTTCTGAGCTGGGGACACCCTGCAGCATAATACAGCTCTGCAATTCTTACAGAGCATTAAAAATTTGCGTGCAATTTCATCATTTTCTAAAGCCAATTTCAGGGCATCCCCATCGATAACAACACCATAGTTATCATTTGGAGGCTCGTGTTGTTGCTTTGCGGCTTCTAACTCCTCAAGAGAACCTGTCAGACCAAATTTATCAGTCAGATGTTTGTCAATCATGGACTCGACTATTTCAAAAGGAGTCTTACCTTCCGTTTCAACATCGTCACCCACTGTTTTGATGACAAGAAGTTCCATGTCACTGTTGAGTAAGTTACAAGAAAATCCAATGTTGATAGCTGTCTCAACCTTATCCCCTGTCAAAACCCAAAGTTTAATGCCTGCTTGTCCTAAAATGGCGATAGAGTCAGGAACACCATCTTGTAAACGATCCTCAATGGCGGTACCACCAAGAAGCGTTAGCTCTCTTTCAATGCTGTCGGCGACCTTCTCCATTTCTTCTTCCCTCTCTGTCAAAGAACCAGCGGCAATCTCGTAAGTGCTGTTCCAAGCTTCGTATTCTTTCCACGAAATCTCTCGTTGACCAATACACAAGGTTCTTAAGCCCTCCGTTGCATACTGTTCAAGGTGTAAAGCGGTCTTCTCAAGTAACGTCTCATCTCTCTGTCCACCGCTTCTTTTCAGTCTGGAGTAAATGACGGAATCAGCACCTTTGCAAATCAACAATGCTCTTGGTGGAGATTCAGGAGTTACTCCGGGCAGTTTCACAACACAACTCATTCTTTTTCTCGTGGAGTTGAATTCAAGTATGTTCAGAATTTGAAATTCTTTTTTGACACCCTGAACCTCAACAATCAGGCCTGTTTTGGTTTTACCAGCAAAGGAAAACCCCATTTCCTTCGCGGTACCTACCAACGCAGCCTCGTCGGGAGATTGTGCTTTCAACTCTAGTTTATCGGGATTATTCTTAGATTTCTCAACCAACACAGAGTGGCATAGAGCCAACGCTAGCATAAAATGCTCGTTGCAGCCTTTTTGGTATTCACCACTCGCGCCATTCAGATCCTGGGCTATTTCTTTCGAAACAAACGTCAAGCTCGCTTCGTCGATTTCGCACCCGGGACTTAAAGCATTTAGCTCCCCGATCATACTTCGCTTGTCTTCTTCGATGGCGGCATGTTCTATTAATCCCTCAGCCTCCACATCAATACCTTGCCGTTTGCGCAAACCAGCTAAAGCTTCAGTATAAGCCCTACCATATGAAACGCCATTGATTGTGCATTTTTTGAATTCCATAACATTTTGCGTCAAAGTACCTGTTTTGTCTGAAAAGATGTATTCAACCTGACCCAAATCATCGGAAACATTCCACGACTTTGGCGTACAAGGGTAGTCTAATTTCCTGTTGTATAACAAAACATCTCCGTAAATAAATGCCGCCTGTGCTGTTTTGATAATCTCCAATGTAATGTATAAGGAGATGGGGACCAATGATTGGTACAAAATAACAGCAACCCAGAAGGATAAGACACCGTTGGCAGCTGGGGACCCAGCTACCGTTCCGAACTCAAAATAAGTCCTGGAAACATTTTTTCGACGGTAATAAATACCATTAACTATGCCAGAAGCCAAGCACAAAGCAAACAGTAACACAAAGTTCATAATGACAGAGTAGTTCAACTCTCTTGAAATCCTGGATTTCTTTGTGGGTGTGATACCAGAGTTAAGCATTATCTTTGAATCTTGACCAGTGAAAACAACTATACCCATAGCCCACTTAGTATTCCTCAGTGTACATCCTCTTAAAAGCATGTTATTAATGTTTACAGGTTCGTTTTTCAGTTGGTTATCTTGACTATCCACCCATTTTAAATTCCCTTGGTAGGAATATAAATTGTTATGAGGTCCTTCACTTTCCAACCAGAATTTTGTTCTGGTAATATCGCGAGAATTTCTGATGTGGTGTGAGCATCGGAGTGATTGGCGCACTTTCAAATTTGTTTCTCCATCCAAGTTCTTTGTTTCGACGTAACAAGCACCATCAGCGTCAGAAGAAGATAGCAAAACCACGTCTGCTGGAATTTCGTCATCATTGTGAATGCGTATGATATCACCGACCTTGACACTTTTCCAATAATCCTTCGCAAACTTACAATCTGTTCTAGGAGCCATGGTATCGTCTATCAGGTTCGTTTCATCAGATGTTACTAGTTGACCAACATCGTCGTAATCTAACGAGTCTCGCCCAAAATTGCCCGAGGGTCTGTAACTTCCAACCGTATCCAACGAATTACGGGGAGTACTAGATGCCATCCGGCTATGCTCTTCACGTCTTCGTTGAGCCTCAGCACGACGACCTTCTTTACTAAAAGCTGACTTGCAAAAACGAATGAAAATGAAAAGGGCACGAGAATTTGCCTTCTTGAACCTTCTCCATGCGGATACGTTGTCTTCAGAAACATTAGGGTTTGTTATTCCCGATAAAATGTGCGTAGTTGTATTATTCAACTGCATGTCCAGTATTGTACGCTGGGAATCTTCGATAGCATCCTTAATGGCTGTCAGTACTACAATGACAATTAGAGGCACTGTTTGCAAACCCGGATTAGTGACACCGAAAATGTTAACAAACCCAAGGATGATCAGAACCAAGAAATATATATTGGCAACGTTATGAAATTGCAGCGTCAGGTTCTTCGGGAAAAAAGTAAGCGCAGTATACTTCGTGGTTCTGATTTTGTTACGTGGATAGTGGGCGACAGGTTTCCCCTCCTCGTCAAGGTATTGGTCTGGCAAGGGCATGTTGTAATAGATGAACCGCAGTTCTGACGCACGATTGCCATTTTCGGGATCATCACTGTTGCTGGAGCTGTCCGCGTCGTTTTCGGGTTTTTTGTCGTCTTCAAATGGATTGTGGAAGTTCTTTTTGGCCCACCGCAGTGTTCTTGCGCGCCCTACACTGGGCGTACCTTTCTTGTTACGCTTGGTACCCCAACGCATCCGTTTCATGCCTTGAGATTGGTCGTCATTAGCATTATTGTTATTCATGTGGTCAATACTATTAATATGATCGGCCTCGGAGTCTCCAAAGGTGTTCAATTGAGCTATCCTGGGAGTTTCTGTGAACGAATGTGAGTCGTCACCATCTGATTCCAGAGAGAGCTCTTCAAATTCATGTGGCTTGTCACTCTCGGCGAACGCTATTCTGTTTCCGGGCCTTTTTTTACTTTGACCCTGCCGTTTTAGAATAGACCCGCCTCTAGACGCCGTTGAAGGTGCCGAAGGTTGCCCATTTCCGCTCTGATCAAACACACTAGTATCCAGCGTTGCATCTTCTGCATTTTCAAACTGAAATCGGTCGTGGAATGGCGAAGAAGGGTTTCCGTCGTCATCCTCTCCATTGCGAAATGAGGGTTCAGGACGAGATGAATTCTCGTTATTGTCAGGCATCTTCCGATTCGCGAAGCTCTAGCAATTCAATTAACCTGTTGTAAGATGGCCAATCTAGTTGCCAGTCAACTGAACAAATATTCTGCAGCGCTGACGACGAATTTTGGAATATCCGCTGCGAGGATTGCGTGTTTAATTTGTAAGTTCATTGTGAAAATTTCATATATATATATATATATATCCAAAGATGTATAATCAATGCATAATATAATATAAGACCCGCCTTCCCAAAAAAGTGAAGAGGAAGAGGTAGGTATGTAAAGAACTAATCAGGAGGTTTGTAGCCTTGTTTAGGTACAAGGATGGAGCTGTCAAATATTCCATAGGGTGATGTAATTTGAAGCTACCGTTTCTAGTCTCTTAATTAAGGTCGAAATCAATCACTATACACGAACCAACAGCTCATGAAGGCTTGGCACATTCTGAGTCTTTAACTCCATCATAACCATGCTCCTTCAACTCTGGACGTCTGACTAGTTAAATATACAACTATTTCCGCTAAGCTCCGTGATACGCTGTATCACTTTATTTCAAATGCTATTAAACTCTGGAGAAGTGAGCATCCCTTAGGATACTCTTTTCAATCCTTATTAGAGAGGGCACATATTTAATTGATCCAGATGACGATACTCGACTAAGGTGTTTGACACTAGACGCAGAAAGGAGTTCATAACCAGTTAATTAAGACATGCCACAGTTCCAAATTTTTGCACGTCATCTGCGTTTAGTTTTTGTATCCGGCATATAACTAGGGCTGCCATCCACTCAAGCTGGCGCTGCATGTGAACATGTACCTTTTTTGGCGGTTCTCCATTCTTACCTCGCACCATACTCAAATCTCTGTATATTCAATGTAACTCCTAGTGGTATATCAATACACACAAACAGCACATGCAGATGCCACTGCCCTTTCAGGATATATCAGTTTGCCTTACGTACCGCAAATGCACCAATTCATTGATCGATAGCATATAGTTTGGTCCATTCGCGGGCCTTTGCGATAGCTTCATCCTCGTGTTGAAGCCAATCCTCGGCCACATCGTTGGCCAAGGGGTCGTTTGGATTGGGGCTGGCAAGCAGCGCTTGAACGGACAAAAGAACAGTTCTGATTTGCAAAGCAGGCGACCAGTTGGTCTTCAGGACATCCAGACAAATTCGGCCCAGCCGATCGATGTTAGGGTGGTAAATTTTGGTCAAAAACCGCACCTTAGGGGCTTCCATGGGGTAATCGTCTGGCAAGAACAATTCAAGACCGAAAATCCCGTTTTCATACGGAGACTGTTCAGGTCCTTCTATAGTTACCTCAAAGTATCTCAAGTTATCTTCATGCGGTATAGCTGTGATTCCAGGTACCGGATCGCTTACTAACCGTTCAGTTTCCTGGATGAAAGACGACTAAGTTAGTAACTCTTGTGGAAGACAATAACCGCTAAGGCTTTGAAAAACCCTTGTTGCACCGATGACGTACTTTAATAATTCTCTTGGGAAGGGAAGCCATGGCTTTTGATACTTTCTGAAGTTTCTACAAACCCTTTCAACGATTGATTTACTTAATCTTGAGCACACGGTACCTAAAGTAATTTCATTGATTAGGACCTGCCGCTAAGTTCCTCCGAGTACGTCCCGTGATATAAAGTACTCGCGTACTAATGAACCGAAGTAAGAAGCTTGACCTTGAACAAAGGGTTAAGCAGGATCCTAACAGCTATTAAATGACGATCGTAGATATATGTACACATCTGACATTTGTAGAATTTTCACTATCGTAAGAGCGGTTCGTATTCCAGCATTGATGGTCTTTGTAATGTAGCCGTCATTCCAAATAAAGGAAAAAGGAGAAATCCACTGCAATTGTGGATCCTTCAAAAGGATAAACATCCCTACAAAATGGTTAGTAGTACCCACAGTGGAGACCTGTCTATGATTAACAAAAAAAACGTTATATTCCCACAAACTTTATATTTAAAAATTTTTTTTACGACGTTGCTTCCCTAAATTACAACTGGCTAGCTTACTCGGCAGCAGCGGCAGCGGCAGGTTCAGCTTGAGCTTGAGCATCTTGATCCCTCTTGAAAGAGTCATAAGCAGCGAAGGCTTCCTTGAAGTGTTGTTCAAATAATTCATCGTTTTCTAGCAATGGAACAACTTCTTGAGGTGGCAAGTCCAAAATCATACCTGTAATCTTTCCAGCCGCTTCTTCATCTTGGGTCTTGGCAGAAACTCTCTTGTACAGTTGCTCACCCAAAGCTTGTCTCTGCTTTTGGTGAAAGAATTGGTTACCGTTTCTTGGGAACCCGGCTTGAGGGCCCTGAGGTGGAACGCCATACATTGGTCCATTTGGTCTACCGAATTGTTGAGGTGGAACACCATTCTTTGGCATGCCACCCATGGCGGCCATCTGTGGAGGGTTTGGACCGTTAAAAGGAACGCCTCTTGGTGGCATAACACCGTAAAACATTGGTTGCATGAATTGGCCTGGCATACCGGCGGCAGCAGCAGCGGCAGCAGTGGCTTGCTGGAATCTCATTTGGTTTCTGGCTTGGATTTGTTGAGCCAATTGAGAGCGTCTCACTTCCTTTCTTTGAGCAATGGCAACGTACAAAGGCTTACCGGCAACAATTTGTTGGTTTTTTTCGGTGATAGCCTTGGTAGCTTCTTCTGGAGCAGAGAAACAAACAAAACCAAATCCTTTAGAGTTTCCAGCATCATCCCTCATAACTTTGACAGATGTAATGGAACCAAATGGAGCGAACTCTTCTTGCAATTTTTCATCATCCACAGAATCGTCCAAGTTTTTAACGAACAAGTTGACACCTTGGTACTTGGCCAACTTCTCCATTCTCGAGGACTCGTATTGCTTCTTCAATTCTTGCAAACGTTCGAACTTCTTTTGAGCACGTCCAACGTATAGCTTTTGACCTCTGAAATCGCGGTCGTTCAATTCTTCAACGGCTGTGACGGCAACGTTGTGGTCTTCGAAGTTGACAAAACCGAAACCTCTTAGCTTTCCTTCGGGGTCAGTTTCCAAGACGGCGGAAGTTATGGCACCGAATTGAGTGAACAGTTTTTCGAACTCTTCTTGGGTGGTTTCCGTGTCGATGTTCTTAACGTACACGTTGGTGAAGTTGGATTTGACTTCGTCCAACTTGGATTGGCGGTCCTTCTTAGAGACGTGGGGAGCAACGTAGACTTCCAAACCGTTCAACAACATACCGTTGATGGCATCGATGGCTTCCTTGGCGGCTTCTTCTTCCTCGAAATGCACGAAACCAAACTTTCTGGATTTCCCGGTCTCATCGGTGGCAATCTTACAAGACAAGATGTTACCGAACACTGAGAAAGTGTCGTGTAAAGCCTTGTTGTCAATGGCAGGGTGCAAGTTCTTGATGAAAACATTACCGTTACCTTTCTTTCTGAGCGAAGGATCGCGCTGGGACCACATGATACGGCAAGGTCTGCCCTTGATTGGAGTATAGTTCAGCTTTTCGATGGCAGTTCTGCCGGCGTTACTGTCGTGGAAGTTGACGTAAGCGTAGCCCAATGAGGTTTTGGTGATGGCATCACGGCACACACGGATCGAGGATACAGAACCAATAGGTGAGAAGATATCATACAAAAGAGCTTCGGTGACGCTTGGGTCCAACTCACCCACGTATAACGAGGCAGAAGAGGATTCCACCTTGCTGGATTCGGACTCGGCAGACGTAGGCTCGGTTTCCGTTTGGGGTTCCCCTTGGATATTTAGCTTTTCCAGCTGTTCAGCGGTCTTGTCAGTAACGTCAGACATGGCTTTGTAGTGGAGGAACTGTGGTTTGGGTTTGATATGTTCCTATTTTCAAATTTTTGAATCGAAATGTTAGCGCCTTCTTTCTATAGAATGACAGGCACACGAATCAATTAAAAGAAAAAAAGGTAAGCAAAATGAACTTTAATGAGCACAACGATCGGACACTTGAGAACTAAGGTCAAACTGCTGGTACTGCTATTGCAAGTTGGATGTTGTTTTTTGGGGTTTTTTTCAAAAATAAACCGGTGGGAAACTTGGTTTTTTTTGGCTAGTTTTTTGATTTTTTTGGGGTTTTAAGTACTGGGACCAAACTGTGTTAGTTCGAGTGACTTAAATTCAAAAAACGGATGGTTTAGGTGGCTTTGTGGATCGCTAGTTCTTTAAAACAGAGAGTCTAAAAGGTTTAAGTTGAATTTTTTGGATTTAACTAACTACCCTAGTGATGATGATGCTCATCTCATTTGGAAAAAAATTTTCACCACAAAGATAAAACAACCTGCTTGGTCATCACAAACGGGAGGTAGATTTAGATTTGAATTTAGGAAACTTTAGTGGGGGGAGACTAATAGTCTGTAATAGCCGCCGAGGTCTGAAACAATAAGATAGGGATAGATCTTGCATAGTGTACAAATTCTTGAAAGAGAAGGCCAGCTATAGCCGATATAATGGTGGTATCTGCTGTATAGATGTTAGTGAAAGAATTTGGGATAAACTGATGTAAAATTCTTGTTGTATTTTAAAATGCTACAAGTACCATCAATATGAAGCTGTTGATAGATATTTCAGGTTCGGAATTTATCGTAATAGAAAACTTCGCTTCTGGCAGTTCCCTTGTGACAAGCAGTTCTTACTGTTTGAAGCGCTTACGTATATGTTCTCCACGGTTATTCACAGTTAATTCATGAGCATAGGAGTAGTTTTCGTCTCAAAACTACAAGGTACGCATAAAAAGTGGCACATCCTCTATTGGACGCATTTGTTTTTCCATAGGTTCAATTCTTGTCTGTGGTTGAAATAATTCAAGAGATACATTTCCTGCAGATGATAGCTTTATTTTACTGCATGTCACAATATTGCCCCTTCTCGCCGTTCTTCTGCCGCTATTCATCTTCTACACCATTGCAACTAACTCAATGAGCATTGACGAACAATCCTATATCATATTAGCCTTTTTCATCATACACTAGTTCCTTCTCAAGTTGAAAGAAAGCTTTCTATGTGCTCTGATATACGCTCCACGAATACTCGTACAGCTGTTCATACCCTTCACCTTAACCAATATATCCCAAAAAAAAAAAGGTAATTGCAATTAAGATTACTCTTCCTCACCAGTTTCATAACGTCCTCCCAAAACGGCCCAAACAATTTAAAATCGAATCCATTTCCTCGTTTCATTTTTCCTTCGTTCAGCTCAAACTTCCTCCCTCAGCTTTTGTAGTCAACAACCCAGTTGTTAATCATTTGCTCGAAAACGAAATCCACCGGATACCTAAATTAAGCAGGATACTGCCTTGTGCTATCTTTCCTACCTTTCCCAATGACAATGACGAACCCTATCCGGCTGTTACTACTGGGGGCTCCAGGTTCTGGTAAAGGTACACAAACTTCCAGACTCTTAGCGCATTTCAAGGAAATTCAGTCTATTTCGTCAGGAGATTTACTACGACAGCAGATACAGCGTAAAACAGATCTGGGTCATATTGCTGCTAACTACATATCCAAGGGCAAACTTCTGCCCGATGCCTTTATCACAGAACTTGTGGTTAACGAATTGAGCTCGAGAAGATGGCTATCTCCAAACTCCAGCTTTTTATTAGATGGATTTCCAAGAACCATCACGCAAGCTAAAACACTACATTCCAAGCTCATTCCACATAAGGCGACCCTCAACATAGTCATAGAGTTGGTTGTTCCAGAAGAAGTTATACTGGAACGCATTGAAAACCGCTACGTCCACGTTCCAAGCGGAAGAGTCTACAACCTGACTTATAACCCTCCCAAAGTAGCCGGTACAGACGATGTTACTGGAGAGCCACTTAGCAAGCGAACAGATGATACCACCGAGGTATTTAGGCGGAGGCTCGACAACTATCGAGAGACAATGGCACCTTTGAAAGAATTATATGCGAAATTGGGAATCCTGCACCAGGTGTGCGGCGGAACATCCGACATTATATTTCCCAAGCTATTGAACATCGTTCAGGATAATATGAACTAGGCAGATGTCCCTCGTACCTCCGCTAACTAGATTACGAAATCGACGGAGCTCTGATTCACTAGGTTTTGATAAACAATGAAGCAAATTGATAACCAAAACATTTTTAAATGGGTCATGGACATACTTGCGCCAGATAGAGAGTCCAAAGTCTCAGCCAATACACTTAGTGGGACAGCATACCGCTTGCCATGGTATGAAGGGCTTAAAGTCACGTGCTTGATATTCTAATATATTTAGATGATGAACAGAAATCGTCCATGTTTAACAAGCCAAGGGCAAAGTCTCCCAGAGTACACCCATATAGTTAACATGAAGTTCTATATCGAGGATCTACCGGTCATTTTTCCTTATCCTAAAATATACCCCGAGCAATATCAGTATATGTGTGACATCAAGAAAACCCTAGATGCTGGAGGTAATAGCATTCTGGAGATGCCTTCGGGTACTGGTAAGACCGTTTCTCTGCTATCTCTGGCTGTAGCATATCAGACTCACTACTCAGAGCATCGCAAAGTTATCTACTGTTCACGTACTATGTCAGAAATCGAGAAGGCGCTAGTAGAACTGGAATCACTTATGGACTATCGGTCCAAAGAACTAGGCTTCAAAGAACATTTTCGTGGACTAGGGCTGACCAGTAGAAAGAATCTATGTTTACACCCAAGAGTCCGAAAGGAACGGAAGGGTACAGTGGTGGATGAGAAATGCCGTCGAATGACGAACGGACAGCATAAACGTAAACTTGAGCAGGACCCCAACGCCAATGTCGAGCTTTGCGACTTCCATGAAAATTTATACTCTATGGATCCCGAGAATTATGTCCCGGTAGGTGTATTTTCGTTCGAAAAACTGATTAGATACTGTGAAGAAAGAACGATGTGCCCATATTTTACTGTACGTCGGATGATCTCCATGTGCAATATAATGATTTACTCCTATCACTATTTGCTAGACCCCAAGATTTCCGAAAGGGTCTCTCGAGAGGTCTCTAGAGATGCAATTGTGATTTTTGACGAGGCTCACAATATTGATAACGTCTGTATAGAGTCCTTGTCGCTAGATCTCACAAATGACGTACTTAAGCGTGCTACCAGAGGTGCGAATAACTTGACGGAGAAAATACAAGAAGTTAGGCAGGTGGACTCGCAAAGACTTCAAGACGAATACGAAAAACTTGTCAATGGGCTTCGCGCTCCAGATATGTTAGGTGATTCAGAGGAGCAACCTGTGGAATCTCCAGTTCTCTCCCAAGATCTGTTGAAAGAAGCTATTCCTGGTAACATAAGAAGGGCGGAGCATTTTGTATCATTCCTTAAAAGGTTTATTGAATACTTGAAGACGAGAATGAAGGTATTGCATGTCATTTCAGAAACACCAAATTCATTTCTACAACATTTGAAACAACTGACTTTCATCGAGAAAAAGCCTTTAAGATTTTGCTCAGAACGTCTTTCACTCTTAGTTAGGACCTTGGAGGTGACAGAAATTGAAGAGTTCAATGCTCTCAAGGATATTGCTACATTTGCAACTTTAATCTCAACATATGAGGATGGATTTATGTTGATCATAGAGCCATATGAAATTGAAAATGCAGCTGTTCCTAATCCTATCATGAGATTTACATGCCTAGATGCATCGATCGCAATCAAGCCAGTATTTGAGAAGTTTTCCTCCGTCATTATCACTTCAGGTACCATATCGCCACTAGATATGTATCCAAAGATGTTAAATTTCGAGACAGTTTTGCAGGAGTCATACGCCATGACACTGGCCAAGAAATCCTTCTTACCAATGATTGTAACCAAAGGCTCGGATCAAGTTGCCATTTCCTCACGGTTTGAAATTAGAAATGACCCTAGTATTGTAAGAAATTACGGATCAATGCTGGTAGAATTCGCAAAAATCACTCCCGATGGAATGGTTGTATTCTTTCCTTCTTATTTATACATGGAGAGTATTATTTCTATGTGGCAAACAATGGGCATATTAGATGAGGTATGGAAATATAAACTGATTCTTGTGGAGACACCAGATGCCCAAGAAACTTCATTAGCCTTGGAAACGTATCGCAAAGCATGTTCCAACGGCCGTGGTGCAATTTTGTTATCTGTCGCAAGAGGGAAAGTTTCTGAGGGAATTGATTTTGACCATCACTTTGGTAGAACTGTGCTTATGATTGGTATACCATTTCAATACACAGAATCGCGTATATTAAAAGCCCGGCTTGAATTTTTGAGAGAGCACTATCATATTAGAGAAAACGATTTTCTTTCTTTCGATGCCATGAGACACGCCGCGCAGTGCTTAGGTAGAGTATTGAGAGGTAAAGATGATTATGGAGTCATGGTGCTGGCAGACAGGAGGTTCTCGAGAAAGAAAAGTCAGTTGCCAAAATGGATTGCGCAAGGGCTATCAGATGCGGACTTGAACCTCTCAACTGATATGGCGATCGCAAACACAAAACAATTTTTGAGAACAATGGCTCAGCCGACTGATCCAAAAGACCAAGAGGGTGTTTCCCTGTGGAATTATGAACAGTTATTGAAATATCAAAGTGACCACCAGAAGAAGGGCCAAGGCTTTGAAAAAGTGTCTAACCACGAGCGGGACGACGAAGGAGATGTCCAAATGGTATAAAACTTTGGTTTTGGGACAATATATACATCTGAAAAGGTTTTCAGGCTTAGATGATAATCTATAAGTTTCTCAAGTTTTAACCGTAGAGCACTTGAGTTTACTGAATAAGTACATCAAATGAAACTTCCTTATCAGCGTCAATGTATGCATCGCTCACGCACCAGAGAGTCAGCGTATGACTACCTTCATCTTGTAAGGAGACCTCAAGTTCATAGGTGTGCGTTTGCCTAGGTAAAGAAACTTTTTTGATGGAATGAAGCTCTTTCGTCGCTGCTTCGCCTACAACAAGCCACCAACTTTCGTTCTTCGCGTACGGGTACCTATCCGCAATCACTCGAAGGCTCTCAGGTTCTTCATCTCTTGTAAGGGTGACAGATATTTTGATTGGGGAACCAGAGCTGTAAGCAGGAGACAGCGCTTCTAACGAATAAGCCAATTCAATATTCGGATAGGCGTTGACGAACCTAGCAATAGATGTTAGCTCTTTAGTACCGAAGGTCAGTAATTCATCGCGTTCATCATCTTCCAAGGCCATAATATCGTAAACTGTTTCTATGTTCTTTTCTCTACACTTCTCAATCATACTAAAATCGAAGTAAGGAACTTGTAGCAGTGGGCTATCGGTGTCCCACATGCCCTGGACGAGCATCTGTGATAAATCCATTGCAATAGTAGCGTTCAAATGGCCCTCTCCAGCCATAAAATCAACCATTGCATTTACAATTGACGGAGCCTGTTTCAAAATGCGCGCTAAATCATGTTTGAGTTCATTTCTGAGTTGCAGTCTGGAAAAGTGAGATTGTAGTAACACAAACACCTTGAAGGATGCTGATTCGGAGTTCGTAATTTGAGACGTTTTGACTGGGAGCCTAGAGTACAGCAATTTCAGCGCATCGCTGTCAGATTCGCGAACTGCTAACGTTTCTAATCCAAGAGAGCTCGATATAGCCTCCAACATACTTCTTAAACCAGAAGACTTTGATAGAAATTGATGGAATATTTGCATGCTAGTGAATGAGACATTATGATGAGCGCCTATCAAACACCCGTTCAAAGGAGTCAAGACAACGTCTTGCTCCTCATTGACTGTAGAATCCTCCCCGTATTCATCCTTCTCCACCTCAATCATTGAGTATTCTATTAGATCTTTTGTGACTTCCTCAACTAGTTCAGTCAAATATGCAGATATACCAACGGGTGACACAGTCTTTACTCCGTAGTAGCTTGGATTTCCGTGGATCCTTCTATAAAAGAGAGTGAAGGTCAACCAATCGATGCAGTCCTGTTTTGTCTCAATCACGCCTGTGCTAATTTCGTGGGAAATGGCATCTGTCAAATGATAGTACATGAAGCTCTCCACTGGCAAAGGCTCGGTCAGAAATTTCTTGTAATATTCTTTCTTCTTTATGGTGGTTAATATGAGCCCCTTATTGAGTTTTGGGCTTAAAGAAGCAACGCTGAGCATTCTCTGCATTTGGTTGATGGTGTAGTCAACGTAACGATGTTCTCTTCCTTCGTAGAAATTAGTACCAAGTAGGGTCACGGTGCTGGATCTGAGACCAAAAAATTCAACATCGCTTGAGACAACCATTAGTTTCAGCGTTCCGCTGTCGAAGAGTTTTCTAATTATGTCGCGATCTTCTGGGTCCATATCTAAGTGCAAGGCTCCAACCCCCCACCTCAAAGTCTCCTTCAAGAATTTTGCAGAAAGCAGTGAGCAACTATGGTTGATAACTTCGTTGTTCAAGAACGTTGGCACCGATATATGTTCCATGCCCATGTTGAGAAGCTCAGTCAAAACCTCCGTGACTTGTGTCCTTGAAGGTACAAAAATCACGGTTCTTTCAGATGGTTGGTTCAATTCCGAAGACTTTTTGAAAAGTGGCTGCAATATATCCCGAATGCTAATAAAACGACCACCAAACTGCTCCGTAGCTTGGAATTTGATTTGAAAAGGGGATTCTCTGTCAGTCGGGGCAAAATTATAAATGTTCTCTTTTTTGACGCCCATCCATTCTCCAAACTCTCGGCTATTTGCCACAGAGTTAGAAAGACCCACAATACGGAGACTGGTCTCAAGTTGAGCAGCAATGAAGTTCATTCGTGATACAACATTTTCGTAGACAGCCCCAGCAAGACCGTCACCAATCATATGTGCTTCGTCAAGTATCAGAAGAGCTATACTTTGAATGTTTTTTCTCTGCTTCCATCTCCGAGACGCCACATCAAGCTGTTCAGGCGTGCACAGTATTAAGTGGCTTTTGGAAAGTAGTCTGAGGTTGCTTAGATTGTCGTCACCGAACTTGTTAATCACTTTGCCGCCCGCTAAAGCGCTGAATCTTTTAGCCCAATCAGTTGTAATATTGTCAATCTTTTGCTGCGATGGGCAAACGTAAACCGAGCGGCCTCCTCCTTGTCGCCATATGTTGAACAGAGCTACCTCGGCCATGACGATCCTACCACTACCTGTAGCACTGCCAATAAAGATGTTTTCGTTGGTGTCATAGAGTGTTGGAAATATTTGACTTTGCACCTTATTGAAATGCGTAAAATTCAAAACCTCAGAAAACTCATTCACTCTCAATCCGGAGGTAGGAAGAATTTCTACGTCCAGCAGAGATGTTGGTGCTGGAAATTTTTTTGGCAAGCGAATGTCTTGTAATAGAATCGGAATTCTAACCTCGCTGTGCAACCATTTCTCTGATATGAGAGAGATAAAAAAGTTTGATGGCAAAACCTGTTGTTGAGCGGGGCTCAAAAAAATGGAAAAGTCGACGTAGTGTTCCACATTGGCATACCTCTGCTTGACGATCAGAGTATCGTCATAAAGCAGTTTATCGCCCATTTCGCTTTCGACCATGATTACAAATCTTTCACTAAAGCCGTGAACTTTTGGATCCCATGCCCACTTCGGTAAAACCTCCAAATCGAAGTGTAATACACTGGGTGTCAAGGGTTGCACTGAACAGCTCAAATCTAGTCGCGGAAATTTCTTCAAGAGATCGTATACGAGTTTCCCATTCTTTTCTGATCTTATCGCCTCACCAACTTCACGGGGTGACGGTAATTTAAAATAGTCCTGCCAGGGCAGAAACGAGGCCTCCGTATGCCGTATGACCTCTGAAGGGCAACTCTTGAATTGTTTTAGTGCCGAATTAGTGATCCACATTCTCCTTTCAATAGATTTGCAGAGGTTGAGCAGCACTTTAGCCAATCGAGGTAACCTCCTCTTTGCAGTGAGCTCATAGAGAGCTCTCATTAGCCGACCAGCGCTTTGCGTTATGTACAACATATCCGACTTTAGCGCGAAACCGTCCAGTCGTGTACGAGAGATGTAAGATTGTAGTAAAACGTTGACTTTTGCAATGGGATCATTCGCTGACTCTTGAACTGGAATCGGTGCCTTCTCTAAGAGCTTTTGTAGCTCCAGTTTTTCTTCTTGCCTTACTGGAATGTATTTGAACTCATGAGACTTTGAAAAGATGCGTAAGATTTCAATAATTGTCAAGTGCTCGTTAAGCATTCGATTGTACATCGAAATCGAATAGTACTTGATATAGAAATATGATGCAATTCTCCCCAGCTCGGTTGGGAGGACTAAACCAGTGTTAGCGTCATATATCACAAGATTGTTGTTTCGAAGCAGCTCGAGGGCAGAATGAGATAGCTGATCGCGGTACTGAACGAGGTAGTCGTCTCCACTGTAACGATCAGGAACTTTGTATAGATCGGGGCTCTCGAGCATCCTGACATATAAGTAGGTAAACCCAAGCCATTCGATAGCATCGTTTCTGCTTTTTATATTCCCTAAAACAACTTCAGAATTTATATTATCCGCCAATTTATCAATAAGCTGTGATTCAATAGGAAGTTGGTGGTTGAGCGTAGCAAGGTAGTACTGAATGCTTTGCTGCTGAGTAATGATAATGCCTTCACCGAAAGTATCATAGCGTGGCCTACCGGCTCTTCCAAGCATTTGCAACACATCTTGAGGTGAAAGCCGAGTCCATGTGCCTTTCTCGGGCGAATAAACATCTGTTCCCTTTATTATCACAGCATGCGCGGGCAAATTAACACCCCAGGCAAGTGTTGCGGTAGAAATCAGCACCGACAGAAGACCGTCCGCAAAAAGATCTTCAGAGAGCGAACGATCTGATTTTCTCAAGCCGGCATGATGAACACCAAAGCCGAAATGTAGTAGCTCCGCTAATGACCTGTCAGAAACATTTTCCGCCTCTCTTCGTACAATTTCCTTGGAGCCAGGCTCAGACTTGACAAAAAAAGACAATTTCTCTTCCTCCAGTAGCTTATTCTTTAGCCACAGGGCTGTTCTTGCGGTGTCTTTACGAGAATGCACGAAAACAATCGCTTGATGGCCTTGTTTAACTATTTCCAACAATTTGTCATAGCAAGCCTGGTTCATTGCGTTGACTCTTTTGATTCCATTAGTTTCTGTAATTCCGCAAAACTGCTGTGCTAAAGGGCAAGGTCTAAACGAGGAATCAAAGTAAAACAAGTTACCTTTCGGCACACGCAGAAACCGACCGACGTCTGTGTAATTAGGAAGAGTGGCTGATAGTGCAACAATTCTTGTTTTTTCTCGCATTACTTTGTCACGAAGGCTCCTTGCGATGATGCCTTCAAGTACCGGACCTCTTTCATCATGCAAAAGATGAATTTCATCAATGATTAAGAGTTCAACCAGGCTAGTGAAACTGCCGTCTCCTCTTTTTCTCGTGATTATATCCCACTTTTCTGGCGTTGAGATAAGTAGAGTAGATTCTGTGATCTGTTGCCTTGTAAGGCTCGAGTCTCCGGTGAGTTCGCCAACCTTAATGCCAAATGATGCCAGCCTTCTTTGAAACTCTCTAACCTGCTCCTGCGCGAGAGCCTTGAGAGGAGCGATATAAACCATTTTAAAGCTCTTCAGGTCAAAAGCTCCTCCGTTTCTATTTGCATGATGGGACAATGCTCTCAAAACTGTAAGCATTGCAATGTTGGTTTTTCCTGATCCTGTTGGTGCGCATATCAGCATATTGTCGTCATTTCCAAAAGCAGATGCGAAAACCTCCGATTGAATTCGATTCAAATGAGTAGTTTCATTAGAAGGAAAGGCACCTCTGGCCCAGTTTGGAAGAGCGGTTATTGGCAGTAGCTCGAATTGGCCAGATGGCGCACTGGGGGCGGGAATATGAATCTCTTCATAGGTATTTTTAACTCTCTTAAAAGAGTCAGGGGGTAAAACAACTCGGGCGGTAGTAAGAAGCTCTGAACCTTGACTAAAAGCTAGGTTCTGCAAATTAAGCGTCTCAGGAATACTTGGTTTCACTTGTTTTTTTGGATTCTCCTCATTTTTGAGATCTTCATTAATCGAGTCAGAGCTTAATCTTCTTTTGAGAATACCGGGTTGTGCTTCATATTCTTTGACCAAATGAGTTAGACTGAGACGGCGCATCTCACCTAGAAGCTTAAGTTTTTGCTCAGCTGATGCACCTGCCAGTTGCGCTCCCCAAAAAATCTTGGTACTATTTTTTGCTAGGCGTTTTATCATATCATCATATTGCAAATCTATTCGACTTGCTAGTTCCCTCTCGACTTCTATTTGACCTAGTCCGGTCCCCAGAACCTTCATAACATCTTGGCATAGGTTCTGTATGTCATTCTCATCTGCTCCCTCCAGAGTTGAAGATAGAGATCGAAACAAAAACGACTCATCTATTGCATGAATTGGTATGCTATCATCAATGTCATGCTTCTTTTCTGCCGGTTGAGCAAATGTTAAGATGTCCTGGCTTGATCCGTCATTCATAGCAGAATCAAGTGGCGATGGTTTTACATATGAATTTCTTTTCACATCTTCGCCTTCTTCTTCTTCTTCTTCTTCAATGTCGTCGGTCTCTTTCATCAACGTATTGTCATCGTCATTGCCATCCATGCCATCGACTTCGTCTTCGCTCGCCAGAATTGCCACACCATCCTCATCTCCTCTATCAGTATGGTTTGGCTGATGATAATCGGTGATTTGCTTGCTAAGCTCCAAAATTTGGTGAAAATCTGATTGCGAAATAGGAACCGACAAATTATCTTGTATTTGTGATAATCTTCGATCCATAGCGATGTCCTCTTCGCCATGATCTTCCTTCAAAATTTGTAAAATGTAGTCTGTCGCAGATAGAATAATATCGTGCGGTATATCGTCCCCCAGAAGCTGTGATACCATTTGAACAATTTCATCGTATCGGCGCGAATTGGAATCGTCGGACGGGTAGTAGTTTAATTTCTGTAGCAGTTCGCCGCTCAGGACAGTTGCATTTTCCACGTTACGTGCTGCGTTGGGATTTGTGCGTCTGACAGTCATAATATCATGCCCAGCGACTTTTTTATGGTAGGCTTCTTTTTCCATATCTGTTGGTTTAGATTGGGCTGCTGATCTTCCCATTTCTCTCACTGAAATCCTACCCAACATCGATTGCGGTTGTGAATCCACCGCATCTTTCAATGGGTCAGTGCGCTGTGAATGCAGAGATCTATCCGCTCGAAGTACTTTATTTGACATCTCATCGTAGCGATATAACTCTCGTATTTTCTCGTCCTTATCTTCGATTTTTGGGTGAGACATTGTCGATCTGCTCTTATTAGATCCAAGCAAGATGTTCGTAGACCGCTGCAGACTCTTTATGGTGGTTGACGTTATGTTCCTATCAACTTGTCTTGTGATATAAAAGCTTCCACTCTAATTATATATGAATTTCGAGATGTACTGTATACTTATTCACGGGCGATGCCCTGATTTACAATCGTGCCATCCTATGCTTGAGTAGCTCCATACTTGACTAGAGTGCGCTTAAACACGGGCTTGAGACTACCAGAACCCACCAGGACGTTATTTAGACGTTATCAGATCCCTTTCAGGCTGATTCGAGATCAATAGACTTTTTTCATGACGGTTATGAAACCTGGCAAATTGAAGCGTAGCCTGAGCTCATTGACTTCCCAGATCAACGAATTACGAGAAAATTCATTTCATGGGGATTCAGGTCACCGTGGAGATAAGAGAAGATGTTTAAATTCAAATGTGACGGGTGCTGAAATGCCCTCAAAAGCTTTACAAGAATGGTGTCAGAAGTACGATCCTCACCAACTTACAGACCTTGTTATACATCAGCGAAAATTACAAGACGTGCGAACTGCATTAGAGTCTATGGTGAAGGGAGAAAGTTCTAATCGCATTCTGCTGCTGACAGGGCCAGCTGGCTGTTCCAAAAGCACATGCGTCAAACTATTAGCCAAAGAACTAATACCAGTTAGTCAGAGCGGAATATCAGCTTCCAATTTAACCTTCAAGAATGATGGAAAGCAGCCAAACTATATTGAGTTCGATGGCAGTAATTTTCCGTCCGGCGCATCAAAAATTGATCAATTTGATCAATTCCTAACCGAGTCCAAATACAGAACAGGCCCAAATGTTGCAATACTGCTGGTTGAAGACCTTCCGAACCTGTTTCACGATTACACGAGAACTCAATTCCAGCAGGCATTACTTAGATGGCTGTTTAGTGGGCAACCGCAAATGCCACCTTTGGTCATTTGTTTAACGGAGTGCGAGCTTCATGGCGATGACTATACATCTACCAGCTTTGGGATCGATACACACTTCATAGCCGAAACAGTACTGGGTCTTAATGTTCTGAGTCATCCAAGATTGCAACGCATAAAATTCAACCCGATCAACAAAACGTTGCTTAAGAAACATTTAAATGCTTTGTGTGCCCGAGAAAGGAACTCGCTTAAGCCAGGTAAATGGGAGAGAAGAGAAGAGTTTATATCTACTCTTGTTGAGAATTGTGGCGACCTTAGATCCGGTGTCTCTGCGTTACAACTATGGGCAACTTCCTCTGTCCCAAATGTCGCAAACAGCTGTACCCGGGAGCAGTCCATTTCTTATTTCCAAAGGCTTGGAAGGATAATATATGGTTCGAAAGATGTAGCTAAAGATAACCAGATGATAAATGACCTTATGTTGTCTAGCGGGGTCAATATGGGGGAAACATTGAAATTAGGACTACTGGAGAATTACACAGCATTTAACAAGAAGAAATTTCCTTTGGTTTACGCCGCAGATATCATGAATTCCTTGAGCATAGCCGACGAAATGAAGGTAAGCGGCTCAACACAAATGCTACCAGAAGCGCTGGAATTTCCTCTGAGAACGGTTAGAGAAAAGTTTTCAGAGTTTAGCTCGAGTGAAGTTCTATCACACAACAAACCGAATTTCCCACGAGAGTTGAAATTGCAAAAGCTGCGCAAACACTTTATGACTGAGGCAGATAATTACTCTTACGTGACCATTCAAAAATACAATACGTGGCATAGCCAGAAAGACATTGCACTTTTCTTCGGCTATTTTGCACCTCTTATAAGAAGATATCGAAGCTTCAAAAGGAAATCACTACAAAAATACGTAGACTCCCTGAGCTGTCCTAGTGAGCGGGAAAGTGTCACTAGGACCAACAGGAGTCTGTTTGTCGTCGATGATCGAGTGGACATTTTAAATCGCATAGGTGGTGTTCTAAGTCTGGTAAATGCATCTCAAGAGGTTGATCTGGATGAGGGAGATGAAAGCATTGGACCTATAAAATCTAAAATACTAACATTCAGCAAGGTACTCGATAGAAACGTGGATGACAAGAAAGAGTTAGATACAGATGACAGCGGGAATCTAAGTGATGAAATGTTGGACCCGATCGTTAGCAGTGGAATTGAAAATGATAGTCTTGATTTTAGTGACGATGATGATACAATCTACGATGTCCTGGCTTCACAATCACCCCGCAAGTCTGCAAATACTTGAGCCAAGATCCAAATCGATCGTAACGTCCTTTTAAATACGAAAACTAAAAAAAAATTTAGCGCTGAGGTTGCATTTCTACTCATTTAGGACACTTATAGCAATTTCCTCTCCAGTAAGATTGTTCCTTTGGGATGATCTATCATCTAACCATTCATCGCGTGTTGAAAAAATTCGGGATCTTCTTCCAGTGACTCTTTTACAATATCGAGACCACCTTGGAATTCACCATTGATGTATAACTGTGGAAACGTAGGCCAGTCAGAAAACTTTTTAAGGCCCTGTCTGATCGAATCGTCTTTGAGAATGTCGAAAAACCCAAATCTGACCTGATACTCGCGGAGAATGCCTACCATTTGTCTGGAAAATCCACACTTTGGTTCAGAAGGAGTGCCCTTCATAAAGAGCATAACTGGAGCCACCCTAGTTAGCTTTTTCAGCCTTTCTATTAGTTCTCCTTCAGTTTCATCCTCTCCCTCTTCCTGTTCTTCTTCTTGCGCAGTAGTAGATTGAGCATCATGAGGGCTAGATAATTGTGAACTCGTAGTTGCGGGGCTGCCGTTGAATCTGCTAAGAGCTTTGACAAACTCCTTTGGGTCTGCTCCAGATAACTCGTGCAGGATGGTACCATTTCTAATTAGCACAAAGTATGGTACTGAAGCAACTTCAAACAGTTCTGCAATTTCTGCGTGATCATCGGCATTTACCGCCAAGAATAAGATCTCCTTATTAACGGGTTCTTCACTCAAAGCGCTCACTACAGCGTTCATTGTAACGCAGGGTGCCGCCCATGAAGTGTGGAAATAAAGTGTTATGAGCTTGCCTCCCAAATTCGTAGTAGTTAATTCCGTGAATTGATCTTCCGACGTGATATCAATAAGAGGCATTGCGTTAGATGACTTCCTGCTTAGACGATTAGTGTATCAGAGGGCGGATGATTCTCACTCAACCTCTATATATGTATTCAGAAATCCTGAAAAATTATGGATGTTCACCTGACATCAGTCCAATGAGAACTAGTTTCATTAGTCAAGAATACGAATTTCATGCATTGGTAACATGTATCAGTTAGACCTCTGTATCGACAGCAAGTTCGACAGTATTAGGATAAGGACTCTAAATTATAGTACTGGTGGTTTTTCTTTGGCTCTTGTTTCTATACTTTTTTCCGGGCTAATTTGTAAACGGTGTTCCAAGCGACCGTCACATGAGAGTGGTAGCCAAGACCCGTATAGGCCTGCACTCTATTCATGAAAGCTTTGCGCACATCAGGCATCTTTGGATTTGCCTTCCTCCAGGTGTGGTAGGCGCTCCAGGTCTCGATGTACTGCTCGAACTGAAAAAGTGACATTTGACGATTAATTATCAGCGGTTTTGGAAAAGGCGTTTGGGCTTCAGGGTCTCGAACATGATACTGCACTTTTGTGACGTCTTCGAATCTAGAAGAATCGATTTTCTGCGCCTCCAACAAGTCCCTTAGGATGTTTCGACCAGGAGTTTCCCAGTAGGGGCCCAATTGGTCCTGGCCGTATTGGAAATCGAGTAGGACGGAGTCTAGATCCGGAAACTCGACGAATTGTGGGTCCACATATCCCCAAATGGCAAGTGTACCCCCGCCTCTGAGTGTACGAAAGACGGCACTTTGAAAGGCACAGAAGTCAAGCCAATGGCAGCACTGCGCCGCACTGATCATATCGACCGCCCCAGCTGGTAGCCAGTTCAGATCTTCAGCGGCATGCAGGCTGAATTGAACATTGTTACTAACGCCTTTAGCACTAAGTTTTTGCTGTGCGGTTTCTATCATAACCGGAGAAATGTCAGTTCCCCATACCTTTTCAAATCGAAGGTTGTCAGCCAGCGCCAATGTAAAGTTCCCAGGACCACACCCGACGTCAACGAGCAAATTTCTCTTGCCATTGTGATAATTCTTAAGCACATTAAAAAACTCTCTGGGGTATGTAGGTCTCGTTTTGGCATAATTTGTAGATCCATAGTCTTCAGAAGAAAACTCCATGTTCAAACGTATCGTTAATGGATCTCTATGAAGACAGATTGCTCGTTAAGCGTAGACTTCGTCAGATGACAACTATTATAGGTTCTTATTGAAAGCTTCTTAACTGCCGGGAGAACTGGCAATTTCCGCCTGATCCTTAGGAAGAGCAAAGCGGTGTCCTCTCATCGTTACTCTCGATGAGTTTAAGGCTTCAATCCTCCATGCTGTCATGTATCACGTGCAATCTATTGATGAAAATGCATAGGACTGGATGATAGATTTGCTACTTGGTCTCGACTTCCCACCTTCCGAGTTCTAGTCAAGAGAACAAAGTATCCAGACCTTCCCGTACTTTTAAATGAGCGATAGTAAACCAAAAAGCAGCGAGGGAAGGACGCCCAAGGCTCACAAGCCCAAGGCAAAGAAACCTCTTACTAGGTTGGAAGAAATGGCGAAACAGGCTTATGAGACCAAAAAAATTAATAGCACCATATCGAGTGACTCTAACTTAAGTCTGAGATCTTTCAAAGGTATTAAAGCTACAGGAGCTGAGTCTTCAGGTGTCCCAGGTTCTAGGAAGGACGGCGGCAAATTCAAGTCTCTAAAAGCGCCTGGTGCTAAAAATGAGAAGCCACGACTCAAAAAAACAGGGACTGTAAAGGACAAGAAAGGTGCTGATTCCGTTAAAAAATCACATCTAAGAGGTGAACCAAAACCGGGACCTTCGGGAAACGGTGCGTCAGGAATATTCACTGATAAAAAAACTTCTCATGGCTCAGCCAGTTTGAATGCGAATGGAAACGCTTCCCGGGGTCTTACAATCACACATAAGGATCCCAACCTGCAGAAAAGAACAACTGAAAATTCCAGGGCAAAAAATGCGGACAAAAGGGCTGGTAATAGCGGCAAATCCAATGTGACCGGCAACAACGAAAAATTTGGGAAGAAACCCAATGCTAAACTCAAGACAAGCACAGGAAAATCTAGCAGCAAGCAAGCCACAAATCCATCTACGGATGTCAACTCAGCGGCTGTGAAGACCCCTAGGTCTGCAAAGAAACCAGAGTCAATGAGTCTAGCAGCAATAAATGACGTGACTGAGGAAGCTAGTGCGGAAAGTTTCGAAGAAGGCGAACCTTTGAAGCGGTTCACACAGTATGTTCCTAAGAAATCTTATCCCAACTTGGATGTGTACTTCAACGAGTTTTCCTTTGCACTTTTCCTCGAAGAGAGGCTTGAAAACGACTTTTTACAAGACTTCGAAATTACGTGGCCGAAAGATGCACACGAGAAGGCATTGGTTGTCAAAATGAAAGCTGATAATGATGAGGTTAAGAAATTGCTGCCACCTCATCTAGTGAAGCTCGGACGCCTTCCTTTCACAAATCAACAACCTTTGATGCTGACCAGTCAAGATGAATTGAAAGTGTGGTATACATTTGTAAGAGAACTGGATTCAAAGAAAAATAACATCACAATACTCTTAGAGCTGTACTCTTGGAACAAAGTCCCCTTGCCAATCAGAGAGGGTAATAAGCACTTTAAACTTTTGCCATGTTCTGCCCAGGTAAACAGGATTATGTTCGCTATGACCAGGGTTCAGAATCCAAAGTTCATCAAATTGATACTAGGCCAAGAGCGCATCAAGCAATTAAATTTCAACAACAGGTTGCAGTTCTCCAAAGACACCTTTAACGCATCTCAAAAAGCTGCGATTCAGCATGTCTTGAACAATAGCATAACCGTTCTCCGAGGGCCACCGGGTACCGGTAAAACCTCAACTATTGAGGAAATCATTCTACAGGTTATGGATAATTTCCACACACTACCAATTCTGTGTGTTGCAGCTTCTAACATCGCAATAGATAATATCGCCGAAAAGTTCATGATCAATAGACCAGATATTAAAATTCTTAGAATTCTCTCGCAATCTAAAGAAGCCCAATACAATAACGACCATATGCTGGGTAAAATATGTTTACACAACATCGTTTATGATCAACTCCCTGAAGATATAAAAGATAACATCGGTAAGCTCAGATCAGGCGTCCCGGGCCTTGTCTCGAAGAATCAATACAATAAGCTATTGACTACCCAGAATGCGATTTCGGACAGACATATTGCACAGGCTCAAATTATATTTACAACCAATATTGCGTCTGGTGGACGTCAGTTAAAGGCTATCAAAGAGTTACCCGTGGTAATCATGGATGAATCTACCCAATCTTCAGAAGTATCGACTCTTGTTCCACTTTCATTGCCGGGAATTAGAAGGTTTGTTTTTGTGGGGGATGAAAAGCAGCTGTCAAGCTTCAGTAACGTACCACAATTGGAGATGTCTTTGTTTGAAAGAATCTTGACTAATGGCACGTATGAAAATCCCCACCTGCTGGACACTCAATACAGAATGCACCCGGCCATTAGTGAGTTTCCGATCAAAACTTTCTACAACGGTATGCTAAAGGATGGTGTTACTGCAGAGCAAAAGAGTTGGCCAGGTGTTTCATATCCTTTGTTCTTCTATCACTGCAATAAGGGTCCAGAAAGCAAAGTTTTCAACTCGAAGCGTGGGATGAGGGGCTACACGTATAACAATAAATACGAAGCCGAGGCGATCCTAGCGGTTTTGCACAAGTTGATTATTGAGAAGAAGGTAGACAGAGAGGAAATAGGTGTGCTAACGCCTTACTCTTCACAAAGAGATCTCGTTTCGGAAATGCTGGTGCGAGATCCGGTTGTCAACCCAACAGGTAAGGCCATGGAACAAGAAATGGACAAGGACGATGTTTTAGGAGGAGGAGACTCGGTTGGTGGTGCGGGGAATAAAGTTACGATCAACATTGTGAATGGCGTTTTCGTCGCTACTGTAGATTCGTTCCAAGGGCATGAAAAACAGTTTGTAGTTTTTTCCTGTGTGCGTAACAACAGCGAGAATAACATCGGGTTTGTGAAGGATCGAAGACGTATGAATGTTGCTTTGACTAGGGCAAAGAATGGACTGATAGTGGTCGGGAACAAAGACGTAATGAGCAAAGGCGACCCGCTATGGCTTGAGTACGTGGACTACGTTGAGCAAAAAGGCGTTGTTTTCGATAACCTAGAGGAGTATTAAAAAGTAATTACTCAAAGTTTATAGTCGATAGAGGAAAACGAGTTTAATAAATTTCCCCGGGTGCTATGCTGCGGCTTCGATCTGTAGAAGAGTTGCTCCCGACGTAGGAACAACATAAAAGATGTTCAAAAAGGTCCTACCCGGATTCGAACCGGGGTTGTTCGGATCAGAACCGAAAGTGATAACCACTACACTATAGGACCGAACTATGGGAAACAACAATTTCGCCATCAACAAGTCAACCAAAATTGACTCTTGGTAGCGTGAATCATAAATTTCAACCAGCTAGCTAACGGGCTTCACTGAATTCGCGATGAACACAATTTTTTGCATCCACTTTGCCACTACTTTCTAATCCTTTGGTTGTTACCAGAATACCAGTCCGAGAATACCACTTCGTATGTAAGTATGTATTCATGTTTTCTTTTTTTTGGGGGCAAATTTCATCTCATAAAAAGTTGTCACCACATATGCAAACAATGAGCTTTTATCTTCTCTCATTACTACTTTTTTTAGAGAAACAGGAGAAAACCCCATCCAAATAGTATGTAAAGATGTGTCTGGTGTGCTTCAAGCACTGAATACAGTGTATTTTACCAGTGAAAGTCTGAAAAAGCTTCCTAGGGACTCTCAATTGCCCCTGAAGATCGCTTAAAGTCCTACCCCTGATTCGTTCCGTTTTATGTGTTTACATTCGTGTTCTTTTGAGCTGCAAGATCGCGAAAACAATCAATTTCGGGCTGGTCATTACTTCTTAACGCTCTACCATTGGGTTTAAGAGTTCGACAGACCGTTCCAACCAGAAGTACTGAGCTGGAATACCAATGTTGTGAGTTGTTGTTTTCTGGCTGATTTGTGTGTGTTTATTTTTTATGCTCGGGTGGCAAAAAAGAGCCGTGCGATATGAAGCCGCGTGACTTTTCTCGCCGTTCATCGTGACTCTACAGAATGCACGGATTCGAAATTGATGGGAACGGATTTGTGCGGATTTTAATCTACGTCTTCTTTACCAATAAGGTTTGATGACCCATACCAAGCAATATACCAGAGAGTGGTTTAGTGGAAATTGCAATGCGAAGGGTCGTTTTTGGAGTGAGCTTTGGACCAAGTTCGTTTTTCGTATTTTGATTGGTTCTCGAAATTCACGTTTTATCCATTACCTGTCATCATTTCTCACTAAAATGTCGGTGATATCAGCGGTGCGAACAGTAGCTATGATACGAGCTCAACGTGGGATAGGGTGTGGTTAATGTGTTCATTTTTCGGGCGGTGTTGTCAGCCTTAGGTGTATGTGTTTGCTAGATAACTTCTTGGCTGGTAACTACGCTAGCGAGGCCTCGCCCACTCCCCGCGCCCCCTTTTGCTGCTTACTGGAAACAGAAAAAAAGCTTCCGTATCGGAACATGAAGGGGAAAAGAGGGAAAAAAAAGTAGGATAGAAAGGAAAAAGAGGGAAAAAAAATTACCCATCCAGAGGATTTTCAAGTTTTGACGATAAACATACAACTACTGGCTTTTTTTTAGTCACCATCAGCGCACCCCCCCTCGTCCCCCTTTTTCGACGACTAGTTCTCTGGCAAAAGTGTTCCCCATCGAAAGATATAAACGCTTTTCACTGTTTGCCGATCTTTCATTTACTAACAACCTGACAGAACACTAAACCATGTCGCAAAGTCGCGAAGATTCAGTTTACTTGGCTAAACTTGCCGAACAGGCAGAGCGTTACGAGGAGATGGTCGACAGCATGAAGGCCGTAGCCTCCTCCGGGCAGGAATTGTCTGTAGAAGAGCGCAACTTGCTTTCAGTCGCCTATAAGAATGTGATTGGTGCTCGTCGTGCCTCGTGGAGAATTGTCTCTTCGATCGAACAAAAAGAAGAGGCCAAGGAGAAGTCCGAGCACCAAGTCAAACTCATCCGCGACTACCGTTCTAAAATTGAATCTGAGCTCACCAAGATTTGTGATGACATTCTATCCGTGCTAGACACTCACTTGATCCCTTCTGCCACCACTGGTGAATCAAAGGTCTTCTATTACAAAATGAAGGGTGACTACCACCGTTATTTGGCTGAGTTCTCCTCTGGCGAAGTCAGAGATGGTGCCACGAACGCTTCTCTAGAAGCGTACAAGACTGCTTCAGAGATTGCCACCACAGAATTGCCTCCAACCCACCCAATCCGTTTAGGGTTGGCCTTGAACTTCTCTGTGTTCTACTACGAAATTCAAAATTCTCCAGACAAAGCTTGTCATTTGGCCAAGCAAGCCTTTGACGATGCCATTGCAGAACTAGACACCCTTTCCGAAGAATCTTACAAAGATAGCACATTGATTATGCAATTGTTGAGGGATAACTTGACGTTGTGGACCTCCGATATGTCAGAGGCCGGTCAAGACGAGCAACAGCCTGCCGAAGGTACTCAAGAGTAAGCTTGTGTGTGATCAGTTATGCGTGTACTGCGTGTGAGAACTGAAATTAAAATTGAAGGAGATGAAAGCCCATAGTTTTATTACTGCTGCTTCCCTTCCCTCTTTTTTCTTTTCCATTCCTACTATTATAGTACTCTTACCCGTCGATATTTCATATTTGATTGTCTCGTCGACAAATCTTTACGAATCTATTACTATTTCAACTCCTCGATTTCTAAAACCAACTCAAATCGCGCATTCGTACGATCCAAAACACACGCACTACGCAAGTACCACTGATGGCCGTACCTTCTAGCACAAACCACACTTTTAAATTAATCCCTTATTCTCCTTCAATATTTGAAAGCGCTGGGCATTTTAACGATGATGTATAAAGGGAGAATTTTAAGACCACCCTGCCTCTATAATTTTCTATAACGCGAATATATCTTTGAAAGAAGTTCGATCAATTGTAATACGCTAGATGTTATGTGCTTCGACAACTAAAATGGAAGCACATTCAGCTAACAGAGGCTGATGAATCAAAATTTCGAACGTCGTGGTTTTTTTTTTTTCCGTCAAAGTTAGAGAAACTACCAGGGGTTATAGATTCTTACTGGACGAAAATGGTTATAATTCAGTATTGTAAGGCCAAGTAGGTTGATAATAGTTTCATCAGTATCAAATCGATCAGCTCAATGTCCAATATTTCACCTAGAATTTTCAAGATCGCCAATTTGGCGGCCGGCTCCCTGGCAAGTTTATCGGCTTTGAGCCAGTTGTCATACTTGCTTAACAATTTCCCCGCGTTTCTGATGGCGGTCTATTCCTTGGGATTGGCGATTCCAATCGTGTACCTGGAGTTCAAGGTTCCGCCAAACCTCTACCGGTTTGCGTCTTTCTACTTCAGTTTCATAGGTAGAGGACTATGCCTCATTTTGCTGTCTTTACTACTGAGCTTCGGGGGCGCTCTGAAGATTCTCCTCTCTCTACTACTATTCATAGGAGGGGTCACCTATACCATTGTCGAGTTTGTTCCTAGCATTCAGGAACCCGATAACTTCAGGCCCGAAGGAAGTTCTATCGCGGTTGGTGAAGATGCCGATGACATTATTTAGCTATGCAATCAAGCGATACATACTTTCTGTCTGTAGCAACAGTGGAGTGGCCTCCAACTGCAAAATTGAATATCTTTGAATGTCGAAGGAAGAAGCTTGAAGACCTGCGTTATTGAGACCTTGAAGAGGCTGCGCTGGAACTTCATTGTGTTATACTCTGTCCACGACCATAACCATAATTTTTGCGTTCAGTTGCGTTAAAGAGGGGCATCTATCTATTCAACTTTCAGAAGTGGGTTACAAACGACGATGGACTCGTCGTTGCGAGAACTATACGAGCACTGGTTAGAAGCAACTATTTTATAGCATAGTGGCCTTTTGAGGTGTTCGGGCTGTATATAGAGTTGACTGAGACGCCTGAAAACCTAGGATTTCGCATAGACATACTTGAATCTCCTAATTAGGGAGCATAGCGTCAGAGATTGGTCCACACCATTGTGCGATAGTGCTGAATATCAAGTGACCATTTGTAAGATTTCTCAAGGTGAATGAATATCTTCTGCCTCTTTATACCAAGTAAAACTGCCCTTGGCAGCATTGTCACGTATACTATTGTGATTTCTGAGCAATGCAACCCAGAGAGCCTAACCAACCGGGTTATCAACTAAGTCAGATATTCACGAAATATGCTTTTTTATCAGACTACTAGTACTGAAACTTGCTAGATATTTCGATTCTGCCACCTGTCCCGCCGTTTAAAGATTTATAAGAAGCTGATACGCTCGGAAAGTTATCATTTTAAATGGCTACAAGGATTAGGGAAGAGCTGACAAGCACTGTAACAGGCTGATTTAAAAGTTCTTTTTTTCGCTGGAAGTCAAAGTTTGACTTGTTAACATAGAGCTCCAAAGCCTTACCTTGCAGTTTCAGCGCGGATAAGAAACTTCGATATTGCGTAATACATTTAGCTTTTTAATTCAAGCGCTTTTTACATTCAAGAAGTACAATTATTTCGTACTATTATGTCTCAAGTCATGTGATTGTCGCTCTAAATATGGTATTTCGAAGCTCTTACATATTCGTACCGCGTTCAACCCTCTTGGTTTATATCTCACACTTCCCTTGGCTTTCAAGTACTGCAGGCGTCAATACTGTCTAACTTTGTGTATTCAAAGGCAACTTTATGATTTACAATATTTGTATTGATGCATGTCTGCGTCTGATGTGTTTAGCTTGCTAAATTGTTCACTCAAGTCGTTCATGGTCTGGTCATATTTATTTGAAATAGAGCATGGGATTTTAATTATCTCTCCGAGACTGATTCAGCTCTAGACTTGATCCGTCTGGTGGAACAACTTGTTGATATTTATATAAAATACAGGACTGAATGTAAAAAGTTTTACACCTTTCTAGAATAATCGTACGAGACATCGTATGATACATCGAGCATTTTCTGGTCAGTCATCAGTCAATTACCAGTCTACTTCAGATTATCGTCTGAGACTTCTCTTGACGTAAATGAACGGTGTCAATGTTCTACCGATCATGTCTTATTGATATCACTTTGTACTATTATGTCATAACAGTTGTTTCCCATTCTGATCTCGTTGTATTACGCAATTGACACTATCGAAACATAGTTCGGTAGTTTCAACATACTGGGATGATCGCTATGTCATAAGATAACTGTTGCAGGAATATTGAGCATAACCTAGGTAGCAAACAACCTAAAAATAATCAAATTTTAGGGTAGCTTACGATCGGTCGAAGGCATATAATATAAACACATTGCCAAGGATTAATACGCTGTCGAACATTGCGCACCAGAAATGTTCCCTACGACAGGCTTGAACTGCATGCGAAAATTCAACGCCAAATCCCATCAGATGCAACTGGCAGCATTAGCATAAGACTAAGTAACTTCTGAATGAATCTTTTTATAAACGCTCACTATACACGAACGATAGCCCTCTATCTAGGGTCCTTAATGGAAGTGATTATTACATTGATCAATCACAAAAGATTATGCATCCCATAAAATTTAACAAGCTATAACAGGTTCATTGCTGCTATTAAATAGAACCTCAACCTCTCAAGAACCATTTGAAACAAGATTATGGGCGATGAGAGCACTCATACTTATGAAAAAATAGCGTTGGATGAGGAGTTATACGCAAAATATGTTTGTGAAAACACTATCCAGTCGATGCCTCATAATGGCAAAATCCCAGTCCTGTCAATCCCTAGAACGTCTTTTACAGCTTTTAGGCTTACTTATGCCTCACCCGTAGAAATATCGCTGAGTTCGCGATCTGTCCTTCTAGGAGGTGTTCCCAATTTATGGTACGTACAACACAAAAACAACTTTTTAAGGACCATTTACCAGTTTGCCCACAAGAACGTGAGCAGACGAGTTCGACAGGCCGGAAGGTATGCTGGCTCTATGAGTTATCAATCTCAGCGGAAAGCACGACGGTCAAGTGGTATAACAGCTCGAAATATACGCCTCAAAAGAGAGCGTGAACAAGACAAGAAAAACTGTGCAAGACTGGACTCTGAGGGCTTACAGGGAGAGGTCCGTTTCGCTGCATCGTCTAGTCACTCTTCGATGAGGCTTTCCCCTTCGAACGCGGGTGATATAAATAGCGTGGCAGTTGCCGAACTCCAGGAGTTACCTGAATTTAGATCTCAAGAAGATAATTCACGGTATTTTCGGAATTCTAATATAGCCTTTGAAACCCATAGTGAGTCATCAGTATATGAGCAGCGAGATAACATTCTGAATGGTTCTCATTCTCGGAGGGGAATCGAAAGTGAGGGTTCAGAAGGTACTCAACTCGGCGGCAACGATGGACAATCGAATACAACTGCCAGTAGAGGTAGGCCTTTCATGAATTCAAATTGCATGTCCAACAGGCGCTCGAGCTTCCAGTATAGCATACAGTCCGAAGAATATTACTCGGCAGACGATGGGTATATGACATCTAGTTCCGATGACGAGGAGGAAACGTTATCAGACAATGCCCCTGAAACTTTGAATACAAAAAAGAGATATCATGTGCAACCCTATCGAACTAGTGCACCACAGCTCGTGCATCCATCCCCGGAAAGAAGCAGCGAAACAGCTGTAAGATTTAGCGATGCACGAAAGCCTGTACGACAGCAACAATTACCTCCATATCTGGCAGCTAGCGCAGGTGATAATGATGGAAACATTGAAACCTTGAGCAGCTTTTCCGCTAGTTCGGATGAAGTCGACTCTTCTAGCAACATATCGAAAGCAGGTCAAAGAAGCGGGCTCAAGTTACTTAGCCCAAAGCCCTGCAATTTAAATCAACATGAGGATGCCAATGTATTTGCGCTCAACCATCAGAAGAAAGTGCTGAAAGATGTTAGGAGCTTTGTCAGTAAGACGGGTAAGAAAATTCGTCTTGACAAGTTGGATAAGTTGCATTTCAATTTGAACCATGTGCTGAGTATAGATCTAGCATGGTCTCAAAAGTTTTTCAAAAAATACCAAGCTGGTGAAGTTGTAAGAGTGGAGAAAATGCTTGTCTTCGTAAAATCATCCAAATCTGCTCGAGGTCCGCTGCTCAATTTTTCCGACGTTGAGCCAATAGATACAAGGGTGGTAGATAGATGGAAGGAGTACATTTTGGTGGCACGAGCTACAGGTAAAGCAGATGCGCCGTTATATTTACAATTTTACCGCAATAGAAACATTCCTCATGTCGAAGCTTACAACAACCTCACAGAAAAGTATAGAGCAAATTCAATGGACTTCATGCTTGCTTTGTCTTGCATCGTGGGGTTTTACAATACACTGGATAAAACGATTTATGTGATAAAATCCCATCCTTCAAGTTCAGAAAACGGAAGGGTCAGTAAGGTCGAAAAGACGGAAGACGTAGAACGACTGAAGATTTACATTCTCAGGTGCAGTTCAACCGCTTCAGCTGAGAAATGGTTATTGTTTCTGCGAAGATCACTAGGCTGTATGAATCATTCCAAGAAGGTCGCCGTCAATATTCCAGAAGTTAATGTTTCTCTCGAGATTCCATTATCCGCGGGCTTGCGCCGCACATTTGAGAAGCAGACATACTCTGAAGAAGACGATTTTAAGGTATTAATGATGCCCAGAGGTTACAAGTCCCTTGCTTTCCCATTGGCAAGATATCTGGAGGTAGTCATTTTAAGTAAACTTTTAGAATGTGGATTTGAGATGACGACATCTGGGTGGATTCAAGCAAATACAATTACAGGGTTTTGCTGGAAGCACTACGACAGACTAGAATGGTGTCCTGGTGATCAGTATGACTTAATGCTAGGGGGCGTCTCTTTACGGGCCTCGCACTTATTAGAGTATCGACCGTTAACCCATTATCCAAGGTCTGTTAATTTTAAGCACTCAGAGATTCTGAGTGAACCCCCCGGGATTGAAGGATTTTTGATGAAGTGTACAGATCGTTATGGCAGAGAGACCGAAAAAGTGCTTCATACAGCATATTATCGGTTTCTATACTTTTTTACATCAGACGGCCTTCTTTTCTTTATGAGTTCATTCAAGGGGATGCCTCCGCTTCCCGAACAGATGCTCAGCAAAAGCGAGACCTGTGCTTACGACATTGGCAGGATGGAAGAGAAAGTTATGCAACTGCCCAAAATTTTCGAACATAATCCGTACCCTCTGGACTTAAACAGTCATATAGAGTGGCTCAACGTGAGTATGGCTCCTAAAGAATTTGAAGATAAAGATAAGGCTGCCTTTGCTGCAATGTGGAGAAAGGTTACCCACGTCATTAAGGCCGAGAAAGTAATTGATCTAACCGAAGTAAAGTCAGTTAGTAAAATTAACGCCAACAACGTACATGCTAACATGCTACGGTATAAGATCTTAAACCGTGCCAACAATTTTGTATGGAAAGCTTCGAACTCAATAGAGGACACAATAAACTCAATTTTTGTTCTTTCGATGAACAATGGTTTGGAGGTGAAGCTTTTAGCGCCTTCCCCAGATTTAGCAGACGAATGGGCGTTGAGGATTGGCTCTTTGAGCAAGTATTGGAAGCACAGGAAGAGGGAAGATACGAAAAATATGTGGTCAGCCAAAGTCGAAAACCTACGCACTTTGAAGATACCTGAATCGGAGGAATCGAACATTAGTGATAATACACCCAAATGGGTCACCGATAGAGGCGTTGCCAATGACGAAATCCACAATATAAGTGCACAAGCATTGACAAGACCTTTAATGCAAAGCGGCGTTCTGTATCAGAAACCTCACAAGCATTCGAGCTTTAAGAAATTCTTTGTCATATTGACACCTGGTTTTTTGCTACTTTACAAATATTTCAAGAGTGCGAAAATAAACCATTCTAAAAGGGTTGTTGACCACCGACACTACATGACCATCCCGATAGAGGAATGCTATGTTTATTCCGGAAACTTAACGTCGCTAGACTTACTTCAACGAGATAAACAATTCGATCTTCTCAATCCTGGTAATAATCCTCTTCCAAGGGTTTATCCGGATGGATGGAAATCCAGTGAAGATGAATCAACAAGATGTTTTACGCTATGGTTTGGGACAAAGAAATCGATCTCAAATTATAATTTCATATTCAAAACAGCGCCTGAAAGTGGTACGCATATATCCAACTCCCCTCATGCGGCAAATAAACCGCACCCGACAGAAGGCAGCGACAGGCCAAATACAAATTCTTCTGATTCGGGTGACCTTAGCATGGACGAAAATCTTAGGAAGAATCCTGGCTTCTTCCTACTTGCCAGTAAGCTTGGAGTTTCTGGCAGATCCTTGGTTTTCATGGCGCGCTCCAGACAAGAAAGGGATCAATGGGCACTAAAACTCCATTGCGAATTGGGCAGATTGAAGGTTAGTGCGGACGCTTAGCGGAAGCTACATACGAACAAAGTTGAACTTGCATCTAGAACGACTTACATGTACTCGTAGCTCGATGATCCAATCTTGGAAAACCTACGACTTTTGTTCGTCTCATCTTTATAATCAATAGCTTCGTCTAATGCCCTGTTTATTCCTTCAAGGAAACATGTCCATCCAGGAGCCGCATTATGCCCAACTGCGTTAGCTGTTGGCGATAAACTCTCACGCACCTCCGTACAATATAGGGTCTCTAAGCGTAGGGAACGTATAACGGATCGTCGAGTTGCTAATGTATCAACACACTTTTCCAAAGGACCTTCATCCTGTGCTTGGGTGGATGTATACAAAGAGCTTGCTGCACTGCGGGGCGTATGGAAGATGTATGTCGTTCCCTTCGAAGTGCTTGAAGGTGCACTCCTATCCTCACACAGCGTTCCGTTACTATGGGCTAGTAGAGACGGGGGCCTAGACCGATAAGTGCAATAATAATCAGCGAGGTCACTTCTTGGGCCCTCGAGATTACTGGATCCGTCATAGGATACTGGTGATATGTCTTCGCTAACTTCTGTTTTCACCTGCTCCTTGATAGTCACTTCTCGCTCATCGGTACTTGAGTTGCCAGGATTCTCCTCACCATCATCACTATCATCATCATCATCATCGTCATCTCCAAATGTTAAATTAAAACTGTAACATACTGCTTCTAGTATGTCGTTGAAAGAAGAAACTTCCACGAGTTCCGATGCCCTGTCAGTATGACCAATGTTGAGATAACCAATGTGAACCTTGAGTTCATGCGGTCTGGTTCGATTGGAGCTCGAAAAATGACTATAGTCCATGAAAAGACAGGATTTTCCATCCTCGACGGACGTATTAGAGAATATAGCAATTCCAACGTTGTCGGTCATCTCAGAACAACAGCTATGCTTGAATTGCTGCGATGAAAACATAGGACGGCTACCGGTGATTACGTCAATTGGGTAACTTTTCAGTTTTTGTAGCATTGCAAATTGGTCCTCAGCAAGACCTTGACCTATTACTCCGCCTTCTGGGTCCACGATGCAAAGTCTTATTTTCTTCATTTTAATGACAAGAGCACGCAGGCTATTCACAAGTGCGGTGAATTCAGCATCTTTCAATTGTGTCAGGTTTATTTGCAGGACAACTGCCAGGTACTGAGGGCGTTCGCGCTTAAGTGAGAGTACAGACGTGATAGTTGTTCTGCGGAATTTATCGTTAACTATCGCAGCACTGCTGCGAACAATAATGTTTGCATCATCTAGGTCCTGCGTAAAATCCATATTATGAGTTTTCTTGTCAGCTCTTATCACAGTGAGCCTCAAAGATGACCGATGTTTCGTTACTGGCAGGGGAGGAAGTGTGGAAGAGAAATTAGAGCTTTCGAAGTTCATCTCCCGATTAAGCAGAGCCGAAATCCATTTCTCAACTACCTGGCTTTTATCCGAGTCTAGGGATTCTGTCAAGTAAAAAGTGGAACCTTGCATTATCATGGTGTCTTTCATAGCGCTCGATATTGTACACTTCAGTACAGATGAATTGAGCGAGTCAACGCTAGTATTGGATAATGGGTGATGTACTAGGAACCTGTCGAATCTCATCCCAGCAGAATTTTTTGGGTCGAAGGTCGGAGAGACCAAGGTGATCAGCAAAGCATCGGTGAACAAATAACAACAAGCATCGTGGTAAGTTTTGCCATCTTCCGAAAACATCAGACGATCAACTATTCTCAAGAGACCAAATTTGGCATCCAGTTCCCAGCCTTGCAAACTTTGTGAAAAGTTGTCCAAAAGTAGATGTGAATAATAAGATCGAAGAACCGTCAGGGGCAATTTTGGGGGGTCTTCCGCACTTAAACTATGTGCCACGCCTGCCAGCCCAGTTGGCGATTGAGTTGGCACTGAGGATACAATTGAAGATATACCAGATAGCAGGCTACCTCTCGCATCGCTATTTATTGAGTTCTTGCTTGAAAATGGAGATAGTTGCAGCGAGAGTTCTTTGACGTTTTTCTTAGAATCAGATGCACTTCTGGTAGTACTAACTTGATATCTTTTCAGCTGAGCTTGAGTGACATTTGCGGGTTCACTCACTTTTTTCGAACCTGGAGGTAGGTGACCTAGACTGGGGAAATTTCTCATCATTGGGCTTCCTTTGATCAATGCTTTAGAAATACACTTATCTCGAAGCTCTAAATCGCACGGTACACACCGAACCCCGCTTTCGCACTTCTGACAGATGGGAAACATATCTTCGATAGTATTAGCAGCAGACGTGCTATCGAAATAGGTCATTAGACACTCTTCATGCGTTAAATGCCCACAATCAAGTGACACTATCTTCTCGCCCAGGGTCCGACACGAAATGAACTCCAGGCACAAACAACAAGGCTCATAAACGTAGCATTTCTTGCTGGTAGCATTGCTTGGGTGATCGAACGGTTTTACTCTCGGTGGTGTACTTTTGAGACTGTATTGAGGAGGCGAGTTAACAGTACTAGGGGTCTTCCATTCACAGTAAGGTACGGTCGTACTTCTGGGCAAAATAGGCTTTGTCAACTTGGTTTCTGGGTGTGGAATGGACGTCGATCTGGATGGTAGCTCTAGTAAGCTAAGAGAATGACTGGGCGAGCTAGAAAGAGATGTTGACGCCCATGAAGTATTTTCTAAGCTTGAAGCTGCCATATCCGATACTTTCCGTGTGGTCGGATAACTGTTAGGACTTATTTGGTGCGGTGGTTGTTGGCTTTTGGCTTTGGTTAATTTTTGGAACTTACCTCCTCCCCATTTCCTGGATCTTGAAGAACCTGGGGTAGTCGTTGTATCAGAAGAAGCTGCCGTCCTGCCAGTTGCTGTAAACCCCCCGATATTGGCCAATTGGAATATCAGTTCTTCCTGACTTAATTCATGTGAAAGCATTTTGAAGGCGCTGTACTCTTACTGAGAAGAGAAGTCCTATGAGCTTCTCAGGAACCCATATTCAATGTGTCCTCCATGCTTTGGCACTTATACTACTCTTTTAAGTGAGTCCTACTGATGCTGGTTTCAGCCATCCGTAACGTTTTTGAGGTTTCAGATGTGATCGACATGTGGCAACACATGGAACCCTTAAAACCCCACAAGCGAAAATGTGGATGACAGCTAAAGCTGCAGCTGCCTCAAAAGTCTTGGTCATCCTGTAGCATCAAAATGCTGTACGACACTGGCTAATCTCAAGAATATTTTATAGAATTTGACAAAAGTTGTATTTATAAAAAAGTGAAGTCCAAAACCCGTAAAAACATCACATTTCCCATTCCTAATTTGAGTTTACGCATACCGCAGCGTAGAATAGTAGTAGTAGTAGTAGTAGTAGTAAAAGAATAGGAGATTACTCCACAAGTTTCCGGGTCTTCACGTTCTGCTCGGTGGAAACTATTATTTCTCCATAAGGAACTATTCTGAGAGAGTACGAATAGAGCAGTAAAATGACAATTATAAACTAACGTTGGAAGAACCAGTCCTAGCAAACAGGGAGAGGGGACAGAGGAATCTGCTAGAGTCTTTGAGAGAGAAAGAGAAGTAGGATATGCTTGTTGTCTTTTACTACCATTATTCTTCTTCCTTTTTGGTATTTTGGATTTGGTAGTTTTCGCGTAAGGAATAAGTTCGATTAGCAAGAGTCCGTTGAAGTTCAGCAACTAGTTTGAGATATTGGCTCACAAGTGCATTTACTTCGCCTCAAGTTGATTCTTTCATTGAATTGTTGTTGTTTTTTCCTTTTTTTTTTGGTTCTTCATTCTTTTATTTTAAGTTCTCTGCGGTTGGGAGATTCAAAGACTTAACATCTAATCTCTGAAGGCAAACCCTTTCTTCTGGAAGTCCCAGGTGTCATCGGAGACTCTACCTCTGAGCGTTGGCGTTTCAGTGCCTGGAATGTAGACGTCTTCGAACAGAATGGACATTTTGGCTTCAGGAGCAGGAGAGGCGTCAGCCAATTCAACTTGTTCGTCCACGTATTTTCTCGCAGCCTTGTCGTAGGTCTTAATTTCGTCCTCAGTAGCGATGTTCAAGTCCATCAAATACATCCTTAGACCGGCAATTGGGTCGTTCTTGGATCTCATGTGCTGGATTTCGTCTCTTGTTCTGTAGGTGGTACCTGGGTCAGACATGGAGTGACCCCCATATCTATAGGTTTCGTATTCGAGAACGAGAGGTCCTTTTCCGGAAACACACCAGTCCTTGGCAAACTTGGAGGCTTGGTAAACGGCCAGAATATCCATACCGTTAACTTTGAGACCTGGGATGTATTGACCACGCTTGAAATACTCGGTCATAGCGGAAGATCTGGATGCAGAGGTACCCATACCATATTTGTTGTTCTCGCAAGCAAATACACATGGGAGATTGTAAAGTTTAGCCATATTGAAGGATTCAAATACCTGACCTTGGTTGGAGGCACCATCACCGTACAGATCGAAGGTGCAAGCGTCTTCATTCTTGTACTGGTGAGCAAAGGCCAAACCAGCTCCGAGGGGAACCTGGGCTCCTACGATACCGTTACCACCGTAGAAACCAGGCGCATACAAGTGCATGGAACCACCTTTACCGTACGACACACCAGAACGGCGACCCATCAGCTCGGCTAGCACAGATTGAACGGGAGCGCCACGCATGTAAGTGAAACTGTGGCACCTGTATGAAGTGATAACGGTGTCCTTTTTGGTGATGGCATTTTCCACACCAACAGCGATAGCCTCTTGACCTACAGTTAAGTGGCAAAACCCACGAATTTTTTTGGCCTTGTACAGTGCATCGCACGCCATTTCCATACGTCTGACGACCACCATATCCTTGTACATTTGCAAGAGACCGGCCTTACTCGTTGTGTACGATAGTGAAGGAGGTTCAAGCATGTAGCCTTCGAACGACGATTCTGGGAGTGTGACTTCCACGGTTTCGTCAGGAGCCGAGTCTTGAGCGGCTGTGGCAAGGCCACGACTCAATTTCCCTACTGGGGACAGCAGTTTATTGGCCTTGAGAACGGTAGAGTTCAATCTCACTGCTCTAATCATTGGACAATTTCAAGTTGGATTAGTTTATAGCTTTCTGGAGAGTTTTTTCTTTTTCTCCTCTCTCTTTGACGCTGTTACTGTTCTAATGCTCCCGTTGTTATGAGCCTGCTAGTTGGCAGTGTGTAATTGCTCTCTTTGGGCTTTGGAACTTGACCTTTTTCTCACAATGTGGTGAACGAGAGAAAGGGAATGGATTTTCCAGAGATTAGATTTTTGGGCATGTTATGGCTAAAAAAATTAAATAAGGGCAATTCAGCCAATGAGAAGCGAGGAGAGATGTGAAGAAAGAGAGAAAGATAGAAGAGAGCAGGTGAGATACTTTTAGTAGTAGTGGGACGGCATTGTGGTTATTTGACTTGGCGAACTGTTTAATTGCAGGTTATAAATTAACGACATTTAGCTTGCTAAACTGATCACTAAGATCGCTCGTGACTGACTTGTAATCGGCTAATTTGTATATGAAGGTCCATCATAGTTTTTATGTGGTTCTTCCGTACTAGAATAGTAGAATATCAGTGGTTATAATAATCCTCAGCATTTATACGATTTCTCAGTTGTGCAGAAATCGCAGCAACTATATATAAGAGCAGGTGACAGAATAGTAAAACGTGATTTTGGTTAACAGCAGGAGCATCTGACTACACAGAGGCGGAAAAGGTACACCAACGTCCAATTTCTCCACCTCTAAATATAGCTAGTATATATTTGATGCGTTTTTGGACCCTGAGTGGCCGACAATTAAATATACACTAAGCTAAACACGTTGCAATTGACTTCATTTAACAATTTGATCGGGATAAGTTTTGTAGAGGTTTTTCGTTGTAATTCGTATGTCGCAATCTCGTGGCTTATCCAAGGTCTTTATAGTATAGACAGCGTCTGAATATTTCGGTAGCTCTTGCGTGACTGGCCAAGTCACCTCTGATATATAGCCCAACTCGCCTGGCACGCATACCTACAAGAAGGTTACCAGTGATTTATGGTTTCTCTAGAGCAACTTTCCCAAATGACTTTTGAACAAGATTAAAATCAACGCATGCCGAGGCTCTTCCTATAACGTTGGGACACTCTCCTCCAAGAGGATCGAACTTTGTCACTTTTATCAGAACTGGCTTAGCTCGTTTTCTTTTCGACTGCTGAAAAAGTTTTCCGCTAAGAACTTCGAGATGAGCATCTCATCGCATCTCTAAAGAGCATAAACAAGGCTTCCAGGTAACTTATAAAGCTCTGAACGATCGAAAATATGGCTTTAGCTATTTCTCGAGAGGATACGCAACATTTACTGCATGGAAAAAATGTTCTACAGGAGACCACTCTTGATAAGTACAGAAGCGCTGGTCAAATCACACAAACTGGGTTGAAATTTGTCACCAAATTGATCAACGATTCCTACCACACTGCTGACGGCCAACGTTTGGCGATTCATGAAATTTGCTTGCTTGCAGACAGTTTTTTGACTACGTGCTTGGAATCAAGCTATAAGAATAAGGTCGCTGAACGTGGCATCTCACATCCCACAACCATTGATGTGGATGAATTGGCTTCTGGCTGGTGCCCAGAGGTGGACGATGTCGAGCAATTGCGCTCTAGTAACAAAAATCTCATGGAATCGGGGTCGGTTTCGGGTTGCAAAAGATGCGTAGAAGGTTACTTGGCTCCTGGTGATGTGGTTAAAATCTCTTTGGGTGTGCACATTGATGGATACACTGCGCAAGTCTCGCATTCCATGGTTATTTTTCCCACTGAAGAATGCCAAGATGGACAAACGAAACCCACAGGTCCCTTGTTGGGTGGAAAGGCCGATGCGTACGCTGCTGTGCACATTGCAATGGAAACCGTCGTGTCGCTTTTAGCATGCGCTTTGACCCCGGAGAAAGTGCCTCGCTCGCTTTCTAATGGTGGTCAGGTCACTGGCCACTTGATTCGTACGGTGGTGGACAGCATTGCGGCTTCTTACCACTGCACTGTGGTCCCGGGCTCCAAGGTTCGTCGTGTGAGAAGATTTCTAGCCGGTCAGAATGAAGGTATAGTCGCAGAAAGAGAGTACAAAGGTGTTGCGTGGTATGAATCACACCAGGAGCTGGCCTTGCTTCAGAAGTCGGCCGAATCTACCAAGGATTTAGTCACAATCCAGCCCTCAAATCATCATAACTCTACTGCTGTGCCGACCGACGAGTTCACAGTCAGTCCTGGCGAAGCCTATGTGATCGACATACAGATGGTTCCGCTTGACGGTACCTCTCCAGGCTTGGTTACATTGGAATATGCAGACAACTTCTCAGGTAAATCGCACAAAAATGACCAGTTAATCGCGAGACCTGGCGCCTACGTTAGAGATTTTGCCCATTCCTACACACTGAAGCTAAAGACTTCCAGACAGCTTCTGAGTAAGGTAGATAGGCAAGGAGTTTACCCTATTAAGCTGTCGCACTTGAGTGATACTTTCCCCGTTGATGTAGCCTTACCTACAACTTCACAAATCGAAGCCATCTCGAAGGACCTCAAATCTTATAGGCTTGGTATGAGCGAGGTATTGAACAATTTTCTGGCTATTCCAAACCCAATCCGTATTGCGAAGTGTATTCCTTGGGAAAAGATCCTAAACACAGCAAACCCAGCGGGATCCCATGGCATTGATGCTTCCGAACGTACACTACCAGGTCAGGAGCTTCCCTTGCCTCGTCTAGGAATTACTTCTTTGAAGCTCAAATCCCTGCTAAAACATTCGGTTTCCCTCCCCGTCGTTCGCCAAAGTACAACTGTGGTACTGTGTACTGCAGACGTCGTTTCCACAGGAAAGTCGGAGCTTCTAAGGCTTACCGGTGGTAACAAAACATGTCAGCCTAGTTGGATCCATTCCGCCTATCAACTGAATAAAGAAGATCCTATTGTACAGGGTATTTTCCAGCTAGCTGAACTATCAAAAGATAAAAGGTTTGGTCTGTCGATTAGAGAAACCCAGGCACTGAGGAAAGAAACCACGACGCTCGGATTAATGTCCGATAATATCACACAAGATATTGACATGGCCTGAAGAAGTAAATAAACCAATGAATAGAAGTATGTAAATTATAAAATAGGAATCGCACCCATTTCTTGAGCACGAAACATAAGAAACCTCTAGTTCGTTGTTGCCGCCATCAAATCCAGCAATAAACAGTGAAGAAACCGTGTCTTCGCAGTTATAATGAATCCCCAGCACCGGGCTAATACCTTCATATTTATAATGAGATCTAAAGTGTCGCTTTTACTGACGTCAGCTTGCTTGGTTCCTATGTTGTTGTTTTTCTGGGAATAATTTAGTATATTAAGGTTTCCATGTCGAATTCCGAACTTATTCTGGTAAACATCACATTGATATAAAATACAAATATATTCAGTCTCACAAAGGCCGCCATTAGCACTTATATAAATTAAACTCTACAGTTCTTCTAGCGCTAGTATAACGTACTGCAAAGGAACAATCTAGTTTTTAGTTTAGTCTTCCACAAATAGCCGCCGACGAATGTCGACAGAAACAGCAACCGAGGTTTCAGGATCATCCTTGATCATAAATGTGGACGAGCTTCAGAACTACGGCATCAACGCATCTGATTTACAGAAACTTAAAAGTTCTGGTATATATAGCGTTAACGTACGATGAAAAGACAGAAGGAGACCTTTAAATGTTCCAGTGAGGACCTACCATGAGCGTTTTACTAACTGCTTTGATGCATTACACCAGTCTGTCCTTTCCACTACAAGACGTAACTTACTCAAAATCAGGGGTTTGAGTGAAGTTAAAGTAGAAAAGGTTAAAGAAGCTGCGGGCAAAATCATTCAAGTCGGGTTTATACCTGCTACTATTCAGGCGGATATCAGACGACGTGTGTTTGCTATTTCGACCGGTTCTAAGCAAGTTGACAGTATCCTAGGAGGTGGTGTCATGACTATGAGTATTACAGAAGTTTTCGGCGAATTTAGATGTGGTAAAACGCAGATGTCACACACCTTATGTGTCACTGCTCAGCTGCCTCGTGAATTAGGCGGAGGAGATGGAAAGGTAGCATATATTGATACCGAGGGTACATTTCGCCCCGAGAGAATCAAACAAATAGCTGCAAGATACAACCTGGATCCCGAAGCATGCTTAGAGAACGTTTCCTACGCTCGTGCCCTGAACAGTGAACATCAGATGGAACTCACCGAGCAGCTAGGCGCAGAACTTTCATCAGGTGAATATCGGTTGCTGATTGTCGACTCAATAATGGCAAACTTTAGGGTGGATTACTGCGGACGTGGTGAGTTGAATGAGCGTCAACAAAAGCTCAACCAGCACTTATCTCGGCTGAATAGAATTTCCGAGGAGTATAACGTGGCAGTATTTATGACAAATCAAGTGCAATCCGATCCAGGTGCCTCAGCGCTTTTTGCAGGTGCGGATGGTAGAAAACCTGTGGGCGGGCATGTCCTTGCTCACGCCAGCGCAACCAGAATCTTGCTAAGGAAAGGACGAGGTGATGAAAGAGTTGCAAAACTTCAGGACAGTCCAGACATGCCAGAAAGGGAGTGTGTTTACACCATTGGAGAACAAGGAATTATCGACTCCAATGATTGATGAGGTTTTTGATAAAATTACACTTCATTTGCAACTTAGCTTTACAACTACCTTGACTTCAATACTCGTCATAGCCGAACCTGTCTGGCAAAACCATTGGAGCCACCAGTGTCCAACCATAAAGACCATAGCATATCCAAGCACTTACTATTTTGACCCAGGAGTAAAAATAGGTTCTGCCCACAGGAATGAAATCTCCCACATCATCCTTGGTTACATTGACCGTAAGTAGAATAGCTATCCATTGTGTAGCCAAGAAAAAAATTATATGGAACAATGAGTAATTGTATCTCGTTGAGATACGTTCGTCGTCGTCCCCACTCTCTCCGACTTGATCAGAAGCATTAGCCCAGGCCGTATCATTAAGAGCGCTTTCAGGCAGTGCACCTTCTTGAACCGCTTGTCTAATGGCCTCGGACCTCAGCTGGTTTCTATTTTGTACTACACCTTCATATGCGATGTCGTCATTACCGTCAAGGAATATACGCTGGTCACTAGAATTGAAAGCAGAATTAGCGGCTGCCCTCGTTGTCGTGTATGCGATAGCGACAAATGTGAATAGAGATCCCAAAACAACGCTAAATTTCCGGGTCTTGTCTGACCTCACAAAAGGATTGCATTGGCGGTCATCTGGCTCTGACGCCAAAGCGCTCATCGTAAGGTAAGTTCCGTATATGGCCACCATGCTGCTTTGAGCCAATCCGCACTTCGGATTGTATTCCTGAACTTTGGGATGAATTGAAAGCCCGGTGGTGATGATACTTAACAGTAGGTTCACAGTTACCGAAACTTGGTTCATAGAACATTTTTCGTGACAAAACATAACATACATTGTGATGGTCATGGCTAGAGCCCCCGCATACATGGCACTTGTCCCGATGACCAAGAATTTCTGCCACTTCGATGAATTTCCGTCTTCCATTTCAACGTGTTGAATACACTTCTCAGCCCACTCGTGAGCAAAATCCACCAGCAAAACCAAACCAATGAGGATGAACAACGACCCTGAGGGAACAGAAATCCATTTAGAAAAGAAGACAAAAAACATGTTTGGAATAGTGAAGGAAAGTACCACTAACAAGACATAGACTAACAGCTTCAATAGCCACCATGAGTTCTGCAAAGATGCCCTGTGGTCTGTAGTGGACTTCACATTAACCATGACTGACGAAAGCAGCAAATGAAACAAACCGAGCGAAAAGTTCAAGCGGTGAACAGTGAAAAACCCACATTCACCGGTCGAGGTACACGTCTTTTTAGACCACATAAACGCGTAGTTTGATGACATCGAAACCCACGACACCAATGAGTTTAACAGTAACAGTGCAGCATAGTTTAGTCTTGTTGCCAAAGAGCTAGAACCACCGCTCAAAGACCTGAAGGACGACACTAAAACTGTAGAAGAAAGCGACCCAAACAAGGACGCAAAGAAAGATGCTGATGCTGTTATTGGTAGTGATATGATAGCTCCCATCTTTGGTTTCAATTTGCTTTAATTAAGTAAGTATCTTCAAATTAAAATATTCATTATAAAATCAATGCTTAAAACAAAATCAGAAATTGTATGATAAAAAATCATGTTGTGGTCCAGCTAGGTTCCAGAGTAGTATCTATTGGGAAATGTGGTGAATTTCAGCCACTTGCTACTCACTTCTGGACATTGGAAGAGGCCTTCGACGAACTTGTAATAACAAGACTTTTCAAGGGCTGGTTCCAGTATCCATTGATGGTGAATTGCAGGGAAACTGAGGTTTTGGTAGTCGAGAATTTGCTGTTACCTATGGTGAACAAGTGTTTAGTTTATCGCATTTTCTCGGAAATTTTAGAGATCGCTAAAGTTACTTTCGTTCCAGACGTTCTCATGTCTTTGATTGCCGGAGGATTGAGAAATGGTCTGGTAATAGATATGGGGTGGGAGCATTTGATTGTGGTTCCAGTGTGTGATTTGAGGATATTAGAACGAGAAATGCAAATGAGCGGAAAAAGTGGAAGCAGGTTGATAGAACAGGTGTCTAGTCTGGTGCCTGGTGACGCCACGGTTGAAACGTTAATGAGATATTGCTCAGATCAAAATAAAGAGCATGGAAATGATATGGAGAAAGTACGACAGTTGATTGATCAAGAATTTATAGGAGCGAAGGATACGGGCGGCAAGTTCGATTTTGACGAATTCCCTATTATCCCGCTGGTGTCTAAAGTTTACGAGAGTCTAGCCTTGGATGTCCGAAAGCAAGTGAAACAACATATACTTGTTACGGGGTTAGGCTACTGGATCCCAGAGCTACGATCTCGCATTCAACAGAATCTTCTGCCTGAGTTTGAAGTTGTCGACACACTGGGACCATGGGCAGGCGGAAGCCTTTATTTTGAACAGATACTAAACTCAAGTTCCTCCAGCCTCGAGGAAAGTCGAGCAATGGAAACTGGGATTCCAAATGACTGGTACTTCCAGAAGTTTAATGTTCATAACTAAATTTTTATTTAACCTAAACATCCATCAGAAGGTTAGAGAATACACTCCTACCCAGCTATATCACGGAGCTGAGCTCGTCATTAGAGTTTGCATCCTCATTTAACTGTAGGAATCGAACACAAGGTCTCTTTTCAAACTCTTCTCGTTCGTTCAGTAAAGAGAAATAGCCGGTCCTATCCACCCCAGAGAGATAGTATAGGAATTTGTCGAGCAATTTCAGGTGCTGTCTTCTCTCTTCTAGCTCTAGCTGCCTATCAAAAAGTGGAGGCTTGCGGTAAATGATCTTCGAGACATCATCTTGAAGCATCGCAAGACAAATACCTTCGTAGTCATCGTTATCTAGTCGTTTGTCTGCTTCGTACTCACGGAATATCGGAGGATAATTTATACTTGTCGGGATTTCTTTTTCAAGAGGCGACAGATCGAGGGCGCATTTATCTGGCAACAGCGTATCACTTCTCCGAAGGATTGGAATGAATGGCTCCGCACTCTCAGAAGCTTGGATTCTCTCCGAAGCAAACACAGATAGAGATCCTGGAATTTGGCTTCTGGGATTTCCGTCAGGGAATGACAAACTAGTTCTCGTGTGTAGAGCCTCTGGTTGCCTCAAGTGCGCAACCAAACTCTGCAATTCCGGATCAATCGTTGGCCGTTTCACTGCGTAGTTTGGATGCAGTGCTTGAAGATCATATTCTGTCTTGTCATTGGCATATGTAAAAGATTTCTGGAGTGATTTTGGATTTGAATTGCAGCCAGCACGAATTGAAGCATTTTCATCGTGAGGCGAGTCGCAATGACGTCGGCGATTATTCGCGTGAATCATGGCCTGTAAGCTAATTTAGATGTCTCGCGAGTTTTAGTTGAATAATAGTCATTTCTCAGTCTAGAGAACTTCGCTGCTGATTAGCCACAAATAACCCAAAGCATTTTATTGACGTTTAAACGTCGTGGTTCTCAAATTCTTTGACGCTGCCTAGCCTACACCAAAGTATCACAAATTCCGACAATTCACACGGCGATGTAACAATACGAATTCAGACGAGCGGAGTTCATCCAAAGAGAACTATTTGTCCAGAACGTTTCCTTGAGACATAAGGTTTTCTACGTAGTCTTGTAGATAACGATTCTCGTGGGCCAGTTGATCGCATTCTTTCTTCTGTTCATCAGACTTGTCAAGTAGAATCTCTAGCGTATCTCGTAGCCGCTTCGTTCTTTTTAAGAGCTCTTTCTTAGGATCTGAGGAAGCATCCGAATTCAAGTTTGCTTTAGCATCCAGATCTTTAGAAGCTGGCGATAGTTCCTGCATAGATGTATAATGGCTATTCGAAAAAACAGAACTTTTTTAGCAGGGTCGCAAAAAGGGCGCTGTCTAAGAAAGCAGAACTCTTGGATGAGCGTTGTCAAATACCTGTTTGTTAAGCATGGACTTGAACCTTTGTTATTTCGTACTACGATGGATTGTATAAATTCGGAAAAAAAAGAAATGGTCTCTAGCGGGATCGAACCGCTGATCCCCGCGTTATTAGCACGGTGCCTTAACCAACTGGGCCAAGAGACCTTCGAACTGGGTGATTACCGTTTCTTTTACTGTATGAAGGAAATTTAATATCATGCGTCTGAGATGTTATCGATTGGGAAAAGGTACTCTCTCCATGCTGCTTGGTTACTTGTACCTAGCGAAAACTGGATCTTGAGATGTTTAAAGTGTATACAGGAAGTTCGATATTTATTTATTTATTTTGTTTTTGGTTCTAATCAACTTTAACAGATGAATAAATTCTCCTCACAAAGCACAAGCTGCTGAGGAAACCAATCGTACCTGTGATTATACAAGATAGGAATGATATCAGCAAAGAATAACCCAGGTAGAGAACTATAGTAGTTAGCCCGCCCAACTTGAATTTTGTGAAGAAGATGGAATGCACAAAAATGTAACTGGCACAACCGGCTCCTCCTATCCAGAACCCTCTCCATTGCCACTTCCAGTTCTCCAGACACAAGGAATAATATGTTAAGAGCACGGTTACCAATGAAGTCGTGAGGGTCAAAAGTAGGAACGACACAAATAAGAAGCCAAACATGTAAAAGATCTTGTTAAACCACAAGCTCGAATATATGAAGTATAGCTCCACAGCAATCGATCCAAAGGGAAATATGCCCGCTATCATAGCGGCAGGAATGGTTTTCAAGTACCATGGTTGGAAAGGAATTTGCCTTGGAATCTGTTTCGTCTTCGTAGGATGTTCGTCCCAGTGGCATTTCTTGCGAGCAACAAATGACCCGACCGCAGATAGCGGTAAAGAAAACACAAACCATATTGCGACTATCGCACACATGGTTCCAAATGGAAGAGCACCGGCAGATTCGACAAAGATCAGGAAAAAATTCAATGCTAACATCACACAGAAAATGATGCCAGGAACTAACAGAGGTGTTAACAGCATGTTTACTTTCCAGTATTGACCACCGAAAAACTTGTAAGTCGCCATAGAAGTATATGAACCGAAGGAACCGAATAGCGCATACAAGATGAACATTACAGTCGTTAGCGATCCACGGGACGATGGAGACAGCAATCCCAATAAAGCGAATACAATGGTGCATGCGGCCATCAAGAACAACTGAGCTCCGGATCCGACCAGTACCGATAACAGCAAAGATCTCACTGGAGCACGGAAAACATCACCGTGAACCAGTTTCCAGCCAGTCTCTTCCTGAAAGTCATCATCCAAGTTCAGCTGGTTGTAACGTGACAAATCATCCTTTAGAGTGCGGTACAAGCTGTGAATCATCACAGAAGACAGCAGAATCACCACCAGTGAAAAATTAATCAGTGAATACCATTGAATTTTGGGATCATAAACGTGTAAATACTTATCCCATCTTGTCGCCCATGCAGTTTGAGAAGGTTCAAATTTAACCGAATACGAGAAAGTTACGCTGGTTTCTTCCTCTTCCGAGAGTTCCAACAGCTCACCAGTCAAAGCACAGGAGGAGGAAGATGTCCTTTTAATAGAAACAGGGTTTACCGTAACACCCACCACCCTGTAATCACCGTTGCCGCGGTCATGGTACTCAACCTGGATGTCGAAATGGTTAACAAAATAAGGTGTTTCAGCCTGTTGGAGAACTGCTTTGGGGTCCACTACCTTTTTCCTTTTCGTGAGCTGGTGTGATTTAGAAGAGGGGGCGTCAAGGAAGTCGCCCTCTGCAACTGGCTTGGTGTGCGGCTGTGATCCTGGCTGACTTGAGTCCCCTCCTTCGCCGTTCATTCTTAACTTCGATCCCCCAACGTCAACCAATCCAAGCTCAAAACCTGGGGTATAAAAATCTGTCTTAGTTCTTTCATCGTGTGATTTACGAGCTGCGGGAAGACCATCGATGAGCCAGTTTTGGAAAAATCCGTTGTAGATGAGTTTATTCACAAATTTGGCGTCCTCTGCTGGTATTGTTTGAGTACATAAAGACACACATGCCTCGTCTCTTAACATCTGGATGTTAAATGGCGAATTGTAGATTCTGTCTCCAAATATAATAGAGCCAAGTGATTCTGGTTGCTTCTCTAGTTTTTCCGGGCGACAAAAATGAAATTTGTCGTAATAGTAGTCGTAGGAGTATAAAAATGATTCTTTGTCCCCAAGGTCGTGATTGTCCACATCTTTATGCTGAAAATACGTTGATGGAGTTAGGTGGTTGACCAGCAATGGAATATTGTCACCTTCATGATACGTAGTGGGGGCCACGCCCGGCAAATAAAAGCACTCTGCCAAAGACGCGAGCAACGCCACAGAAACGAGATGGGTCACTAATGCCTTCATCAAACCAATTTGTTGTAGATCCGGTGAAGTTCAGGCGCTAACTTGTTATAGATCGAGTTGATCGATCTTGAAAGTCGGTTACAACAGTAGTTTTGAAATCATTCTTACTGATTGAAACTATTTCGTGTAACGTGATCTTTACAATGAGCCAAAAATTATTTCGGAAATGGAATCTCATAGGTCTTGAACACTTTGAGTAAAAGTGCTATCAAAGGATGCGAGAGAATCCCGAATCACCTTTTAAGCATTGGAGAGCGCATAGAACTGTTCACCTAATGTTTGCGGGTTGAAATTTCGAATTGCCGCAGCCCAGATCAGTTGCCGTCTTACAGAATACGATTAAGTTTGTTTGTCCATTATGGACGCCGGAAAAATCTTATTCGTCTCCAAGAATTGCTCCGTTTCTATTAACCTTCCCTCCAAATGTCATTGTGTTAAGACGTCCTAGCCTTCAATCACTTTATACTGTGCTGACACGTCTTATATATTGATCCTTGAAGTTGTTCTTAAGACACTCAGGAGACATGAAAAGGGTAGTTGGTGGTGGTAATCGCATCTTAGACTTTTTAAATTGTTATTTGTGCGGTCTTCAGCTCTAAGGTATAATCTTGGGCCTAAAACATCGCTACATTGTCCGTTTTTTGAGCCTCGTGTTGACCAAAATACCTTAAAAGTTTTGCTCTATGGCAGTGTGGAAAATAAGCCACTGGATGCCATTCAATTTCCTTCTTATATTATGCTTCTAGTGCCAGTAGTTGAGATTTGCACGTATCCACCCCTTGAACCTGTAGCATTACACTATTTACTAATATGATCCGCACTGCACTCATCATCGTCTAACATTTTAAACTCTGGTGAAGAATCCCTTTAAGGCAGCAAAGAATGTATTTTGAATCACCGGATTGACGTAGTCACGCGAAATGTCTAACCCTTTGAATCGTTTGCTATAGATACATGCTTCTGCCCTCTACCATTGCTGCTGAGAGTAAAGAATCATGTCAATAATTGGAGGTGTAACGTGTAGTTGAACCTCCTTTTGCCTATTTGAACGAGAAACTGTGGTAATTTCTTGTCTGGGGCGTCTTCTGAAAAACCAGTGTTCTGTGTGGCTAGCTAATACTCAGATTATTTTCAATTACTATTCTAGATTGGGATCCATAAGTCTTGACTGGTTATCCCACACTGTAAAAATATTACCTGTGTGTCTGACATGCAAGTAGTTTGTAGACCCATATCTTGGCAAGTCCGAAACTATGTTTAATAGATTATCCATTCAGTAGTTCTGCAAGCTCAAACCGGAGGCTATTGCTAGCACGCCGTATATACACTTGAAACCAATTTTCAGATTTGCTGATGATACTATGCTTGTATCTGCCAAACAGGGTAGCATATAAGCCTTCAAGATGTCACAACAATTTGCAAGATATCACTTTACCGGGAGGCTTAATCCTCACACCATCTTCCTTTGAAGATTGAATTACAGGCCTAAACATTGTGTTAAGACCTGGGTGCTATCTAGTTCGTACCGGCAAAACATCGGATCGAAAAGCTCCCAGCTTTCACCTTCGAAGAGCTGTCATCGCTCGAATTGTAGTTTAGGTACCTGATGGTACTTTATTTGAGCTATCAGAACCTGCAATTATTGAGTTTATTCCTGGTCTAGTCCTAAGCTTCCTGCATGGATAGGGGCCTTCGCAATTCTTATGGAAGATTAATGGAATTTGACTGGCTAGGGCTTGTAAATTAGGGCTGAAATCTTCAAATTTCGTTCATCTGTTGAATGAGAAGACAAATTAACTACTATCAAACACATCCTAAAAGTGTATGTAACGGGGTTCATCGTCCGTGAAGCCGATTTTGAACCTATGCCTCTTTCGTATGAACGTTATATGAACCTGGTGCTTCATATAAAGTCGGTTCTGGAACCAGTACCGCAAGAGATTTCACGAAAGATTGTTTCGGGAGCTGTATCACCTGTAGTTACTGTGACTTCGAATGACATTTTAGACCAGCACGTACAAGACTGCTATGGGCTCGATAGTTTATATATGCTACTGCGGCATTTTGGAGATTGCATATCAGACCGAGCCCAAGCTGAGAATGAGGGTGATCACCAAGAGGAAGAGGAAACAGGACAAGATGGCTCACATTTGAAGCCAAAGCTGGGCACAAGAGCTCGAAGTCGTTCGAACAGCCTCTTTCGGCGATCTTTACCGCGATTTCTGCGGTTCACGAGGCCCCTAACAGATCTCATTGGGACCCGAGAGACACACGACTTGCTCTTCGACTATCATTCCCTAGAGGTATTCCTGCAACATTACCTGAAGCTTTTAGACCAGAAGACAACAGTTGAAACACCCCACGTCCTCTTGCAACACTCTCTCTATCACAAGTTTTTTACAACAGCAATCTCTTCCACTACACATTTATCCCCATATGAATCATTTAATCATCCTGTGGCCTCCTTCTTGGCATTAGACGTATCAAAAGGACAAGACTATGAAAGTGCGCGAGAGCTTTTAATTGCATTCAAAAATATGAACAATACAACTCCACATTTTCCGGCATTTATCAATATTAATGATGTTCTACCAGTGTTTCTCCTATGTTATCAGGAGGAATCTCGTGAGCAGTTCGAGACCTGTAAATCCTTGGCCAAGATGCTTAAAAAACAGCTCTTCGTTGAAAGCATTTTATTGCCCTTGTGGAATGAAAACAAACAAGTTGATAAACGTCTACTACATCAACCTGTGATGTCATCGCTTGAAGAAACGATGCTATCCACATTAAAAGATACCAGTTTTGAACTTCCCCTCTCTTTAATTGAAAATGTCTACGATCGGCTCACTATATTTCTGGATGAACTGGTGGTCCCATTCATGAAACGAAAGATATCGTTTTGGGAAGAAACGATTTTGCAACCTAAAAAGTCCATTTTCCCCAACTCGAAGTTTTTTCGAAGATTGATCACCAAGAATGCAGTCGTCCCCACCAACAATGATTCCGCTACCCATAATTCCCAAGGCCTCGCCTACTTTGCTGCCACCTCCAACGAGCTTTTGTTGAGAAAATTAGCAGATTGGTCTTTCATGCTTTCTGACTTCAAGACTGCATATTCAACTTATGAACTTCTTTCCAGAGATTTTGAGGTACATCCTGAGTACCTGGCATCCTGTTTGGAATGGTGCGCATTGTCGGTCTTAATGGGCGCACAAAGTATAGTCACTGTAAAAATGATTAAAAACGACATTGATCCTCTAATAGTCCGCGCACTGAAGGCCTATGAGCTTTCTGCAAGCAGAGCCAGACAAGGGAACGCTATCCTCACAAACCAGAAGCGAGCTTCTGGTTCTGAAGAGTCCACTACCTCCAAAAGTGTGGCAAAGTTTAGCTCTGGTATCTCTTCGGGAGATGTCGTCACATCAACGCCTCATCAATCTGCTCAAAGTTATGAAACAAGATGCATGCTCTTGGCAGCAGAGCTCTTCCTGAGCCTGAGTGACACGTGGACAGCAACTCCATATGCCATTAAATATCTGGAGACCATTTTAGCCGACTGTGTAGTGGGTTCACTGTCAGAAGTAGTGATATGGGAAAGACTTGCATATTGCTATGCACTACGAGTTGATCCTAGGATAAAGAGCAAGGTAACAATGATAGAAGCACGAGGGGCGGAGGAGTCCGAAAAGATCACTGAGCAGACGGAGGCTTCCGACGCTGACACAGATGATGATACCCTACCGTATGACCACAAGATCCAACAGGACTGCGTGGCCTCCATTGGATTAACAAGGAAACGTAAGTCGACCCTCTTTCGACTCATTGCAGCCAAAAAGTGGATGGAAGCCAAGCAATGGAGACAGGCTTCCTGGACTTTTAAAGACGTCGAAGTAATGTATGATAATTTGAGCATTGCTCACAGGAAGGATTCAATTTTGGAAAGACTGCGGAAGGATATACAAGCGCATGAAACTTGAGCTGGTAGTGTATATCAGCCGTATCTGATGAAAACTGTGTAGCATTTCAGATAAAGTATTAGTTTATTATTACAGAGCTCTGCTACTTTTATATAGGATGCAGAAAGGCTTACAGCCTTGTAGAATGCAAAAGGTCAAATGAATTTCATAAGTTTTTCCGGTGGAACAGTATCTACCATGTCGCCTTCGTCAATGCGTGGTTTTAAAGTCCGGTATCTGTCGCCGGTGTCCCCAAAGAAATAGGAGAATGCCGCACACAGTGTTCCCAGTATTGCTAAGGTTCCCATGGAAAGTGCCAAACCGATCAATACAATGAAACCACGATCTATCTTCTTACTCGCAGTTAGAAGGGAAGCAGATGAGGGGGAAGGTTTTGATGGATTTTCACTTGGGTTGGATGAGTTGCCTGCAAATGAGGTTTGCAGAAATCCCTGGTAGCTGTTGACTGCAGAGAGGTCTTTATTGGTGAAAATTTCAGGTCGATTCGCGAGACTGGACGACGAAACGACCGTAGTCGTACTCAGAAATGGTACCCAACTGTGAGATTGGTATAGAGCAGCACTGACTCTTCCATATATGTCATGGTAAAGATTACCTGTTATTAGTATTGATTCTTGAATATTATCTCTTTTTTGTTGGATCGAGCTCTGAGAGGAAAGGAAAGCATGGGCTCCTCCGAAAATGGATGAATGACCAAACTCGGAAGAAATAATACTAGATTCCCCATTCCTAAGCAGGTACACGTTGCGCTCTGATATTGCGATAATATCATCTTGTGCATCGCCCACGTAGACGAAAGTCTTTAAGGTATCGTTTTCAGCCTGAAGAATGGTTGAAGATCCGTCATCCAACGAGATAATAGCAAGGTTTGCATGTGCAGTGCCATTTATATTAAAGGATCCTGCAATGGTCAGAGAGGATTCATTCAATAGCTGCATACTGTTGATATTACCGCTGATCGAGTTGTCGAAAAAGGAGGACCAGTTTTGCCGACTGTAGTCATATAGACATAGTCCGGAACAATTTGTCTCAGCACGAGTGAAGTTTCCGCCAACCAAGACAGAATTGTTTCTTTCAAAAAAAACGAAAGAATTAATGGAAACCTCACTCTCCCACGAAATATTGGCAATACCTGTATTTGTGCTCAAGTTCGTTAAAATGAGTTGTGGGCCTGACCCTTGACTTTCTAGCCCAATGGCCAGAAGTGAATCATTGCTCAAATACGATAGCGCAGCAATCGGATTAGAGCACATATATGGCAATTCTTGTGCCTGAGTACTGTTTTTTAGAGTAATCAACCCATAAGGGTTAGTGGAAGCCGCTGGATCAAAATACGCGTAGACTGTAGTGCTATTATCGACAAAGACGGCATCATATGCTATCTTGCCTTGGAGCATGTCGGAAATGTCTCTCGTGAAGTCTAGATCTGCAGGAATGGTGAAGGCACCGTTTAGACCGGTATATTCATTTAAAATGATGGTCCCTTGCAACAGAGTATCATTCAAGGAATTTGAGCCAGCACTAAATACCGAAAGTGTCAACGTCGAGCTATTGTGAAAAGGAGCATTTGAACTCATGTTAATTGCGTACTCATTGTCAAAGATCAACATTTCGTTATCACGAAAGGTAAAGTTGCTGACACGAAAAACCGTTGCGTCTATGTTAGGAAAATCGAACAACGATCCATTGAAACCTAAGGCTCCTACCGATGATGAGCCATTAAATGATCCCATTATTATTAGGCCATCAGAGTAAGCGCCCACACCGTTGATTATACTACCAATTTTATCCACAGTTTGCTCTTTACCGAAGACACTTTCGTTCAAATTCATGGTAGCCATGTTGCCAGATGACGATAAAATAAGTAAGGTATCTTCGAATCGATCAATAAAAAATTCTGAGCGCATCGAAAATTCCGAAGTTGATAATTCTATCACGTCAGTTGTATAATTAGAGCTCGAGCTCAGTGAGCATAGTGATGAGTTTGAGAGATTGTACTGCAGTAGACCGTTTAGGGAATAGGAGCCAGAAAATGTATCGAAAACAGAGGCATCAAATGTGTTTATAAGAACCTCGATCTTACCAGCAACCATCGTGAGCTGCTCTTCATTACCAATGATCTGGTCTTCGTAGGCAAGCGATATGGTCACGCTATCATGAAGATACCCAGCGTAAAGTGTATCATATTTTTCGTACTCGTTGTTTTGATATATTTCGAGATCAGATAAAATGGTGTCATTGCGTTGCGTGCGTAATGCGGCATTAGCGATACCTCTTGTTTCGCAAGAGCTATCGGAGAGACATCCGGGGGTAAATACATTGATGGTATACTCGCCAGGATAGTTTATTTTAATTGAGTAGTTCACGTAAGGTTTTACTTGAAGGTTATCAAAATTACTGTAAACATAACTCTCATCACCTGCGCTTGGGCTCCATAAAGTTGAACTCGATAATTCAGCGCTAAAATCACTGCTCGTATCCTTGCAATTTGGTGCGTTGAGTATGTCGTTTGCATAGACCGAGAATTGGTCCTCATACAGTTCCAATGATCCTAGCCCAATACTGGAGCCGTAAGAGTTCAAAGCCATGAACGTGAGACTTGACATGGGAACTTCATCTACAAAGGCAAAATCTTGGTATGATTGGGACCATTGTAGTGTTGTTTTATTATTCAAAAAGCGGACTCTGTCAGCGGGAGAAGTGCCCGAACCAGCAGCGGATAAACTAGATGTTGAATAAAGGGGACAAAATGCATCGCAGGAAGAGAGGGACCCTGTTAAGGGATCCAAGTACGTGAGATTCATGATGCTGTTAGAGGGTGATGTCAAAATACGAAATAATGAAACCTGTTCGTCTGTATTAAGGGAGTTGTAAAGGCGAAGCTTAGAAGCTTGTGACTGAACTGCAAGTGTGATTTCGAATTGGCCCTGTGTGTTGTTCTTCTGGATCCACCCCGCGCTATACGACGATGAAGGACAGATGAGCTGATCTTTTTGTATAGTTCCGGCAGAACTCAATTGCGCTCTCTGTAAAGATATCGGCTGCTCAGGTTCGGGAATTGTGGCGTTCGAATCATTCGACTTTATACCATTGAGCATCGTTTTATTTTCTAACGTTGAAAAGTTACCGGCAAAAAACAAAGTTTGTTCACCCCATGGTAAAATGGAGTTGACGGTCGAATCCAAACCGAATCCAATTATGGGAAGGATTTTAACCTGTTCTTTAAAGTAATCCCAAGCAATAATGCTATGTGCGGTTTGGTTTGAACCCGTGTAAATGAAGGACCCGCCGAAGTATACGGTATCATTGACTATCGTTATAGCATTTACTTTCGACAGGCTTTGGGAAAAGATCTGCTTATATTCAAGTGTCGAAAGATTGAGTACCAGTTGATGGTCTAATTGAAGGCCCGAAAGAGACCCTGAGCCGCTCAGAATAAACGAGTCAGATGCTAACGGCACAATATGGTCAATGTGGAAAGTTTCGTTGCTGTTCTGTGCCGAATACAGCTCTATGAGTGTCCCATTTGAGTGATATATGAGGTTTTGATCATTTGTTGAATTACTGTTAACTTGTCCAGTGAAATTGTTCTGGCCCGTGTATTCGTAGTAATTTAGATCATTAAAGTTGCCGAGCAGCTGTATTTCGCCGTTACGACTTCCCGAAAGATCAAGTTGAGGTTGCCGTATGTATTCAATGTTAAGTTGTTTCTCTATCTGTGCCAACTGTGATCCGCAGCATAATTTGGCACCCATTGCAATGACATTCCAAATCCATGCTACTTTTGCTGCGTACATTGCCGAGAATCTCTGGGGCCAGGGTCTTGCAACTATGGCTTAAACCTCGAGAACCTGCGTGGAATTGCTGATTTCACCAAAAATAGAGGCTCACCCTAGAATCAAAGTAAACTCAAACTGTGGTTATGAGATTGAATAGCGATCGATCTGTACCGAAGCCTGGACAAACGTCAAGCTGATAATTCTGAATTCAGGTACTTGGTCAACCGTTATTTGATCTGTTTTTCCCATCTCACAGCATTCTTCGAAAAAAATTACGTTGGTGCCAGAAGTGCCCGAAGGAGTAATTGATAAATATGAGCTTGATTCGACGACAGGAAAAGAGATAATGCGCAACTGACATCGGTGGTCTGGGACAGGAGTAAGGTCCAATAATTAAACAGAGCCAGCAATATTGTTTGTTGACAAGGGCATTGCGACTAGGATTGGTCACGCATCCTTGAAAAACTACCTTCACCATGGAATACATTAAATTGGCGGAAAATCCCATTTGTTACCGTCGGAGTTTTGAGGAAAATATATTTAGTGACTTCGAGGGTGCAGACTTTTGCTTTGGATTTACAATAAGCGTTATGAGAGCCACTGAGAAATTTAAGGATTTTTTGATCAGCGGCTGGACTGAGTTAGAAGTAACCGTCACTCATTAACGCTTTCTCACCGATGTCTCAATATTGGCGACGGGATTTCATGCTGTCTTCAGATACTTAAACTCAAAAGCCTGGGCTGTGATAGCAAGATAACCCCATAACATTCTAGTTACTTTCTACGCTGAAACATTAATCCTTAACGTTGGTGTGGGGGCTTCCCTTGTCATCATCGACTAAAAATCACTTAATGTTTGCTAAAAGTAGCACTAGCAAATGGAAAGAGCGCGTTATCACACCGCAGTTGGAATGCAAGCAGAATAGTCAGGACATTTCCGATGTGTTCTTCAACAGTCCGCTGACGTCCAAATCTGCGACCGAAGAAAGTATTTCGATTCTGATCATGGGCGAATGCCTCTTGAAGATGGGCCTTTCAGCGGCAACTCAATTTTATTACGAATCATGTACAGTTCTCTGGTAAGAGATTAAAGCACACCAATTGAGCTAGACAACGAAAAATGACGTAGTGATCAAGCTCACGGCTGTAAACCGCTCTTGATCTTAAATCTTTATCGCGATAAATTCTTGGGCTACTCTCTGCAATTTAGGCTAGCGGCTGCTTAACGTGGTCTTTCCGAAGGTTGAGCACAATTATCTAGTACTGCAGGTAAGGACTATGGATACAGGGACAACATCAATATGTAATTGTTGTCACACGAATCTTCATTAACTAAGCGAGGTTATTCCGGATACTATTTCCTGCATGAACTGCTTCACGGAACTTAATGCGTTCGAACCCATTTTTATTTTTATTAGACATTACTACAACTTTCCTGGTGAAGGAAATTTTTATTAAGAGTTTTTAACCTCCTAATCTAGGTCTAGGTTCGTCCCAGACCTGGAACATTTTAATTTTGATTCAATTCAATTCAATCGGTATCTGACATCGCAACCTCATGAAATTCAGGCTTATGCTTCACAAATGCTTCTTTCATGCTTCCCAAATTATTGCATGACCAAACCACCGACCTGTTTTCTTTCTGTCGTACCTCGTCAATCAGGTCAAGAACTTTTTCGGGACTTAAGCCTTTGGCGTACGAAATCCGTTCTACCCATTGCACAAATGCCTTCTTTTTCTGGAAGGTGCGCTTCTTTTTAAAATGCACCAAATTTCGTTTGCCAAAATCGTCGACAAACGAATCTACCTGAGGTTGCAGTGACTGGTAGTATTCATTATACATGCCATAGATGGAATCCTGGTCATTGGCCATGACTATGGCTAATTTACCACCCTCGTCCACCAGATAGTTTTTACCCTCTGGCGTCACTGGTGGACGATAGGCTTCACCTTTAGTCAAGGTAGCACCCATAAACTCTCGTAGCTTATTGCGCGGCTTTTTGATTGAGAATCTGCTGCTACTGCCCATATTGATGCTGCTGGAACGACCACTTGTCTTCATGGCGGCCGTGAATGCAGCTGGCGAAGCTACTGATCTTTCTTCGCCGCTAAACACAGTAGCGGCTTCATTTGCGGCCATGGTTTGAGGTTCCTTGAGCTCATCGTCAAAGCGAAAGGTTGCCGCTGAGCTATAGTGCAACCCGGTGTCGTACGTTGTTGCAGGACGATTGGAACTTGGGTCTAAACTCATCGTGCGATCATGAGCCCTTCCAATGTTTGTGGCGTCCATGGGGTCCGACTGGCCTAAAACTATATTGCTGGATAGATGGGGCTGAAACTGTGAGGAACCAAGTTTGGCAGAGGCTGAAGACGGCTTCCTATGGAACTCATTTTCCATACTGTTCTTCAAAAACATGAACTGATATTTAAGGTTTCTCAAACTCTCAGACAGCACATTATTCTGCCTACGTAAGTCATCATTTGCTGCTCCTAGTGCATTCAATCTTTGCAGAATGTCTGGAATGGTCTGAGAGAGCAAATTATCCAACCGTTGTTGTTGGTCCGCTTCATGATTTGGTACCTGTGAAGGCATCACAAAAGGTTCTTGGAACTCGGAAAATGTTGTAGGTAGTGGAGACTGGTGAACGCCATAAAATTGATTTGAGGGCTGTTGGATTGGCGGTACTGGGATTGACGGTGATTGAATTGAGTAATCTAATGGCAAATAGTCAGGGATACTGACGTTTTGCTGGCTTGAGTAACCCGCTGTTAAATATGGTGGAATTGTAGTTATGTTGGAGCTCTTATTGATAGACGAAATAAGGCCTTCTAACTGAGTATCGTCAAGTGGTGTCCAATTTTGATTTTCGGCCTCTTCATCCGGCTGACTAGAATAGGTGGCCGGCTTCTGCGGGAATAATACCACTTCAAGATCTTGGAAGAGCTTCAAGGCTTTGAAAGCCTGGTAGATAGTAGCAGTATTATAGCAGTATTCACTCCAGTTCGCCATTAAGAAAGCAATGCCCTTCTTTGTGGTTATGATGAAGCGGCTGCTTCGCACGTCCCGCGGCACCTGCTGAAAGGAAAAGCACCATTTGAAAAACCGAAGTATTACAGGGATGTACATGGCCGACAGCACTTCTGAGGGATAAGTCATGAGGATTTTGAAAATGTTGTCGATATGGATAAGGCAAGTATACTGACTCTGGTAACGGGCTTTGGCGGCACTGTAGCAGTCATAGACACTTTCGCAGTTACGCATTTGTACGAGAGTGTTCCAAAGTATTTCTTGAAGCAGGAAAAGCGTAGATTCGACGAGTTCTGGAGAGCGAGTCGGTAGCCCGGTAGCCGATGACTGTGATACTTCTTGTGGTGCTGGTTGAAGCTCTGTTGGTTCATCGTCATGAACTAGAGGTTTTTGAGCCACGGTGATAGGTATGGGAGACCGTTTAGGGCTGCCATTGTTGTGATCGCCATTGGCCCCAGAAGTTCTGGATGGGAGAGGGGATTCGGCCTGAGATGATGATTTGGGCTGGGAGTTTTGTTGCATGGTTTTAGGAGGCCTTAATCTTGCCCACTGCAAGTCTACACGTTACGTGTGGAATTGCTTTTGCAAAATGTTAAGCTCAGAGATAGCAGACTTGTTCGCCTGACTATGCTGGCACAAAATCAGCACTATCAACAGGTCACAACACACAGACAGTTCAAGCTTGGTACTCTCTCGTCTACCTTTTCTTTGGCGACTCTCAAGGCGCTGGACAATTCCTGCTACTCTTCTAAAATGTGGGGTTTTAACCGCAGCGTAGTAGCCGCAACCAAAACGCTGATATTGCTTCTCTAACGCTAATCTAACGCTTGTATAACGATTTAACTAGTTTCCAAAAGCGTGTGATGACAATTAGATGTTTGTTGAACCTTAGTGAAGGCGCTGTGGATGATGAAATTGTGTTTATTTCATCTAACGTAGTTCTGATCCCGGAGCTGTGATGTATTTTTTTTTGTGCCGCGCTAACAGCCGTTAAGAGCAGATTAACTAACGCCTACAAAGGTAAAAGAGTATATACAAGACAATTAATCGCCTCTTAGAGAGATGTTTCTGATCTGTATAGTTTAAGTTGGAGGGATTTGTAGATATGTACGCTTTTAACCTTTGGAATAGCCTTTGTAACTCTTGATTTTAGTGCTGTTTTTTCGCACAATGGGTTATCGCTTCGATGCGTTTGTTAGGTAGGAAATCGAATCGAACCCTGATGAAAATTAAGAACAGGTGAAAAAAAAAGGTGAAAAAGTCCATTGGCAAGTATCGGCCCACTTCTTGTGAGCTAGGAAGCTTTGGAAAGGGAAAGGGTGTTGTGTTTAGTGGCGATAACAACGGGAATGGCATTTTTGAGAATATCTCATCATTGGTCGTAGCTTCATGCACCTTGCAGATCTAGAAACTAGTCTTGTGATCATATCAAACGAGTAACAGGTGTTTCAACTCAATGGACGGACAGCACCCTGCCATATACATGCTAAAACCACTGAGTGATAGTTAATAGTGCTGAGTTGTGAATGAGAGATGAATCGGTAAGAATGACAGAATAGTACAACGTGACAATGATTGTGGATTTAGAGGCTGCCACTATAGTCAGTGATGATCTAGCGAGGTCTCTGGCTTATACTATTGGCTTTCTCTGTCTCTATCACCTAATGTGGGTTCGAGGAGGTTGGTAATATCGTCAGTAGACATATTGTGTTACTTAGTTAATCGTCACTTGTAGTGAACTCGATGATATAAATCTCTCTGAGGTTCTTCTGGATGTGAAGAGTGGAATCTCGACACAAGGAATAAGCCATAGTTATTTATATAATACTTTGGCTAACAAGCTCTAATATCGAGAACTGTCCTTGACCAGATTATTAATCGCACCAGCCTCCATTCCCGACGGCGGTGATATGAGACAAGATGACCATGGGCACTTTCCAATCTCAGCATCTAGACCTCAGCATTCTCGTTATCTATCTGAGAGTCTAAGATCTAGCTCCTGTCACTTATGCCAAGGTCTCATAGCCAATAGTCGACAATCATAAGTTTGCGTCTTTAGAGAACTAGAACATAATCTAACTACATACTATTCTTTAATTTCCTTATTGTGGTAGTCATAAGAAGTCAGCTTACACTATTGGAAATTTGTTGTTAATTTTACATTATCATGAGTCTGCTATCCAAGCTATATATCAGTACATCTTCATTCAATGCTATCCACCATAGTTCTGTACTTCCTTTGAGTTTCTGCCATATCGAGGAAAATCTTGTACTTCGTGTTCAACAGAATACGGTCGGGATGTGTCTCGGAGCATGGCTGCACAACTTTACCACCACCCGTCATGTTGTACATAACGTTCCACATTGTATCTCCATTATCGGATGATCTGCCTTTCATGCGATCTTCCATGTCTTTCTTCCATTTGGACTGCGCTTTGAAGTTCAACTCGGAGCCGTGTTCCTCAGTCTCGTCAAAGCTATCATCGTAGTTATGACCTTCGTCCGCAGCAGGGAATGGGAAACCAACAGTTGCAATTTGTGAAGTACTGGCGGTAGCGGATGGGGCGGTATATGGAGATGGCAAATCTCCACCACCGATGTTTCCAAACTTGGATACTGCAGATTTCTTACCTTGGTGGGATGCGTCACCCACAATAGAAGATTTGCGGCTGACGGAAAGAGCGGATTGGGTTCCACTCTTGTCAAAACTTTCACTGGCAATGGCACCTAATAGTGCTGAACCGAACACGACGGCGGCATCGATGTATCTAGGAATAACGATGGGTAAACCGGTACAGTCCGCCAACAATCTCATTAGCAAACCATTACGGCATTGGCCGCCGGACATAAAAATAGTTGAGAGATCGTGTCCAGCAGCAGTCATCTTTTCAACGATTTGTCTCGTTTGTTGTGCGATGAACTCACAAGCACCTAAGTACATCAAGGCAAGATCATCAATGGAATTGTCCATTGATTGACCAATGACAGCAGCGCGCATTGAAGCGTCTGCAATTGGAGATCTATTACCGTGATAGTCACCGTAGAAAAAGAGGTGTCTGGCCAAATGAACCACAGAGCGAGCCTTTTGCTCCTGAGCCATGCTCTCTAGCCTTGAGTTCAGGTAGTCAAACTTCGATACACTAGCGGCATCGGCTAATTGTGACAGCTCGGTGTAAGCTGGATGTACGGTCAAAACATGGGCCAATAGTGCACCGGTGCAACTTTGACCACCCTCAGCACACCAGAATTTGTTAGCCATCACGTCTCTGTAAGGCCCCCATACACCGTCTACAAAGACGGGGTCGCGAGACATAGCGATGTGGCATGTAGAGGTACCCGCAACAGCGGCGAGACGACCGGTGGCACGGTCAATACCTACCTTTTCTTGGTCACGCTTGGTCAGGGCTGGGAGCGGAACATCAGTTCTAGCGGCTACTGTTCCAACCCAACCGGCGTAAGCGTCTATCACACCCGAACCGACAACACAGTGGTTAGAGAGGCCCAATTCTTCGGCGACGGACTCATCAATGGCACCGATAAATTCACCGGCGCTCAAAAAGTTCTTGCCCTTGTCCGTGTTCTTGACCGATCCACCAATTCTGCGGAAGTCATCTTCGATCAATTCTTCCAAACCGATCTGGCTGAAGAACTCCCGAGACCAGCCTTCTTTGGAGCCTTCGACACCAACTGGAAGAAGTCCTTGCTTACACGCGGTAGAGCAGAAGCTCCGTGTTTCTTTGCCAGAAACTTTGAAAGTCAAATAGTCTGCTAAATCGAAAAACTTGCAGTTTTGAAACTTGTTATTAGGCAAATGGCCCTTCAACCACTTGATCTTGGGGATTTCCATTTCCACGGACATTTGACCGCCTACATATTTGAGGCATTTGTCACCCGTAGCGTTAATTTCGGCGGTTTCCTCAATAGCTCTGTGGTCCATCCACAGAATGATGTTCTGGTCAGTATTGCTGAAGTCGGGACCTACTGCTACCTCCTTATTGGTACCTTCTTCCACGACCACAAGCGAGCAGGTCGCATCGAAGCCAATACCATGAATCTTTTCACTAGGAACACCTGAGTCCCGGACGACCGACTTGACACAGTGGCATACCGATTGCCAAATCTCCTGTGACGACTGTGTGATGAAGTTAGGCTTTAATTGTTGTCTTTGAATGGGCCTTTCTGCCAGAGACAGAATGTTACCCATACTGTCAATGATGCACGCTCTGGCGGACCCTGTACCAACATCTACACCAATGTAGTACAGCATTTTTTGCTGCTCTAGCGACAAACCTGCCATGGAGTGCGACATCATTCTCTGTTGAGAGATGGAAATAGACGACCGAGATCCTCTTGAGAACATATTGTCAGCGATAATATTATTGTGTAGTAGTTCTGCAACCTCTTTTGATTTATATGTAGTCTCGGAATGTGAAACTTTTATTCTTCGGATTGATGGATCGTAGTTAGACTTCTTTGTACGGCAAACTTCTGGCTAAAATATGCAAACTGGTTGTGACAAAAGTATGGCCGTGAATATTATGGATTTGAATGTGGAATTAAGTCTTCTAATAGTCTTGTCAAAACTTTCTCAAATCTTTGTTCTCGACTACTTTCTACATAAAGCCCTATTGTTCATACTGAACACGCCTCTTATAGTCCTCGACCCGATTCCTCAAATTCACCCTAAAAGCGTTGCAAACTGCCCTTTAAAGTTTGCCTCCAGCATAAGCATTATTATTATGCTGATTACGTTTTTTTGCTGTTTGGGAAACAAACAATTCGCACACTGTTGACCTAGCCAGAACTTCGTTCTCGCTCTCTTTCGCTTGGCAGGTGATATGCTTACTCTGCCAGGCTGCTTCGAGTTCACGTGGATTCAGAGAGCGAATAGATCGATTGCTTGTCTGCAAATGGCGTTCCGTTAGTCTTTCAGAAAAAGTGCGAGAAGCGAGTAGTGAGAAAAACACACGTCATAGCAAAATGATTGTTTTCGGAGCGAGTAGAGAGGACGGTGGAAGAACGACATACGTTTCAAGTTGAGAAAGTGGGAAGCGTAGAGTTCGAAACGTAGAGTTTGTCGAGTTATTGGAAAGACAAATGTGCTAGAGTTGATGGAAGGTGCGAGGAGAGCGAAAGCGAACGTCTTGTCTTGAAGCTCGTGACTGGACAAGTGTCTATCCTGCCGTGTAAAACCCTTTTTTATTGGTTATGTCGTAAAGCGTAACGAATGCATTAGGTGGCCCATATTCGGCTTCTGTTGAGCCATTCTGCTGATCTTGGCGGAAAAGGATCCTTGAATTCAAGTTTTAGATTGATGTTGGCACTGAAGCAGAAGTCGAGGCAAGGACTTCGAAGCCAATATCTATTTTTGATATCGTCATGAAAAATCGCATTGTATGGCTACTGCTGGACATACAACTACATAGTGTCGTAGCCCATATCGAATGATGCAATGGCAGCGCAGGTATGGTCTTAGGCAGCTTAAGGTAACCATAATGGATATCCCGTTAGACGAACACGTTCTATCTCAGCGGTAAAGTTGAGAAACGCCTAACGAAAGTACAAACCTGATACCAAGATCGCTGTGAAATATTCTTGCTAGGTTCTTTCGGCACCTAATTTCTTGAACATTGTGACAATTGTAGTTTCTAAGTGCACATCACTAACACAAGACCTTTAACGTCTTAACTCAGTTGTGTCTTTTTAAGCTAGAGTGACATGATCTGATTTGCCTACTTAACATATACAGAGGTAACTATATACGGTTTGTACGTATCCATTGAACAAATTGCTTGGCTATCCCGGTCCATTCAAAGCCTTCTTCCGTTGATTACAACCAGGCTTGGTATCCAAACCGCTTTGCCGTGCTCCATTCGACGCCATGTTCATAGTATTCATCTCTTGTAACACGGGAATCACGATAGCTTTGGGTGTCAGAAAACTTCTGCATGCATTGCCAACCATATGTAGCCTTGTCACCACGAGGTACAAATACTCGACACGACCAATCTGTGGGACATTGCCGCTGCAGCTCCGTAGCCAGTCGAGATGCAAAATTTGGAATATTGAAGTTACCCCCTGTAACTACGATGTTACCGACCATCAGCGGACGGAAAGCCTCTGGGACTATTGAAATACTCTCCAGTATCGTTTCTATAATTCCAGGGTTTAACAAAGATGCAATTTCAGGGTGGAAAAAGGTTTCGGGCACTGCGAATAGTTCGTCTTGCAGGACAATGGTCTGCGAATCCTCGGCCAATTTTTGCCCTGGTTTCCGCAGGTAGCCTTGGAAACTGGTGTTGAAGTCTGGCAGAACGTATTCTTTGGCTGTTTGACGTTTCAATTGAAAGCTATCGAAATATGAGTTCGGGCTCATGAACAGACAGTTTTCCTTTATGCTGTTTACAAGGATATTTTCATCCATTACGTTATAGTGGCGGAACGATAAAGTTTCACGCAGAAATCCGTTTAAGAATCGACCACCGATATCTAGTTTTTTGACGGCTTTATAATAGGGAACCCCTTTGATCATCGGTACAATCCATGTACAGTTAAAACCGGAGTCTATAACCAACTCAAAATTCTTGTACTTTTGGGACGTTCTTGTCGTTGGAGGCGCTCCCTCGATTTCCTCGTTATTGTTGTTATTATCACTGTCGCTCTTGGCTTGTAATACATGTGTAGTTTCATCGTCAACCGCGAAAGGTACAAAAACCGGTACTGGCGCTTTGAACATACTAGCAAACTCGCATTCTTCAAAGACTACCTGGTCCATATTCTTGCTCAGTTCTGGCATTGTCATGCATGATTCAGTGGCGACCAAATGCTTTCCTCTTGTGGTGTCCATGCTCCAACCGTCAAACTCGTCGGGATTGTACCAACAGTAATCCCAAATTTGTGTCTCCAGCTCCCATGACACTAGCTGTCCCAACTCATGTGGTCTTTTGAAGGATACCGATGAGATGTCTTTAATTGAACGAACTTGATTTGAAAGGTGAAAATTCCCATACTTATCCTTGGCGATGGAATTCAAGGCCCTATAAGGCTTACCTGCATTGGCAGGACCAAATTTGACTTCATAGGAACCATTATCAATCACCAGCGGGGTCTCTTCCATCACATAAGTCGTTATATGGTCTACGTTAAGCTTACTTGGTAGTCTAAAAACAACTATTAGCACGGTATCTAGCAGAGCTACTCTATGGCACGTGATATAGTGTAGAGTGGTCTCAAAATTTGACGATGTACTTCAGGAGGATGTTCTTGGTAGCGTTGAAGTTTCGATAGTACATAGCTTCACACTTCCAACCGTCGTACATCCTTGCGCTATCGATATCGGACTTGATAGTCCCGCAATAAGAACAAGTTTTGGAGGCATAGTTCACTTGGAATTCGATGACTTAGGTATGGGTGATCTCATGATCTTTCATCTTGATGCCTCTGATAAAAGCCTAGCGAGATAAATCCGATTTGGTTGCCAATTCGTCATTCAATATGCCATCCTCGCATGTTTCGAAGTTTAGAGACATGTTCTTTGCATAGATAAAAGTAATGAGGTGACTTACATGTGCCAAGTAAAGATTGATTCGATTCGCCAAGGACGAAGCTGGTGTAACGATTGACTCTAAGCAAGGGTTAGCACTAATGGTTGTTCTTCATCTAGAGCTGCCAAGCTAACAATGAGAAATACTTGAGTATACTAAAAAGTAGACAATCTTCTTGCCAAGGAGCCAGGTAGGTTAGAAAGATTGAACGTAATAGTGCGAACCAAACCTTAGATTCCCTTAATGAATTGTTTTCGGGCTACTTTTTTGCCCGGAAGCAGGATTCAGAGACGAACGCATAACTAAATTTATAACCGAGCAAAGAGCGAGTACAACCGTTTCGCAGCATTAAAGTCTATTGTGAGTTAGAAAATTGAAACAAGCCATAACTACCTGAGGTCGATATTTAGTTTAAGATGATAGTTCAACATGTTCATATTACAAAGGTAACTACATGTCTTAGTGGCGTCCTGTAGATTCTAGATATGTTTTGACAGGGTTCAAATTGCATATCCCGATCTGGTATTATGAATGGCCAAACGTTAATAATAGGCAGCACTGGAGGGGCTCAAGCTGAACGAGGTTTAAGTTTTTTCCCTAATGGACTGCAATATATACCGCTACTATGCCTCCGAATAGTCCACACTCGATATGCAGCAACCATTTACTCTAAAATTTCTGAATAGGTTGCTTATCTCGGACGGCTTGAGTCTCAATTCATGCCCAGGCAGTAATTCCTACAGTTGGGCTCCAATTGCAACATTGCGAATAATACGTAGCGTTCGAGTTTGTCATGTGGAGGATCAGTAAGCATACCACGGTGCTTAGAGGGTCATAGAGCCCCGTCCGATCAAGAATTCCATCAACTAGCGTTTTTGGCGGCTTATAGAGCCCCATCCCATCAAGAATTCCATCAGCTAGCGTTTTTGGTGGCTTATAGATTCTTCCGTAACCTGGTCTAGTCGCCCGGTTATCTCTTTTCAACGTCCAGTGACAAAGAAAGGTAGCGCAAAAACTCTTGCACCTTAGTCATTCCTTGGACCTGTATCAATCCATAGATGATTGGATTTTGGGAATTCATAGCGTTGTGATTCCAATAACGAAGAAAGGGCCAACACATAATCATTATGGGATGTACAGCTGATCCAGTTGTAATTCTCCAGTGTGGTCAACTTGCTATAGTAGAGTAGATCCAAGGTAAATTACTTAAGCTATGGTGGAATACGAAAATTCAGAAAGAATATCCTATGACCAAATCATTCCATTTTATATCCAAACAGCAGGAAAAGAAGTCTTTTGCTCACTGTTGAATTTACGATACTTGAGCGTGCTTCCTGAGCGTCTTATTCGGTTCGCTACTTTGGCCGTCATTTGAACTTTGAAGTACAACTATGAGAGACATACCGGAAAGGCCTCAACATTCCTTCAAAATATTAGTCGCTTACACGGAGGTAAAGGTTTTTTTCCGATATTGTTCGGCTAATTTTTGGAGTAACCGCCAAATCCAACGCTATTGGACTGGAAACAGAGCTCTTCAGAAATGGATTAACCCTAGTAGTGTACCAAACGACCCAAATCCCAGACACTATCGAGTGGCAAACCTGCTTAATATCAAATACAACATCGGGCATTTTATAGTAAGCTAAGGTAGCACTAGGATGGTCAAAAGGCCAAAGTGCCAGACGAGTTGTAAACCAGATCATGAAAATGTCACGTGCTTGATATTGCTCCATCATGTTGCTTCGAAGATCCAAAGATCTCTCAAACATCAACACTAAAACTAACCACTAAAATCAGGTATAAAAAGTCAAACTGCATGGTACTGATGGACAGCCCTTTGTCCAAGAAACAGAAGACACATGTAACCCAAGATGATGATTCTTCGCTGGGAGAAGAATCAGTGGACGTAACAAGAGCTTCGAGATCAAGAACTCCGAGAAAGCTCGTTCTGGGATCGCCTGGCAAGCTATTCGCGGTTTCTCATCCTATAACCTCATCTTCCTCCAACGTACCATTCCTCCAGCCCCTGAAGAATGACTTACCGAGTTCTAGAAGTCGAATTTATTCTCAATCGCCTCCAAGATCGCCAAACAGATCTCCAACCCGGAAAATTGAGTTGATACAGTTGTCGCCAACCAAGAAGTCCAGGCTTGAAGTACAAAAAATGCAAGAAACACAAAATGGGCTGGATACCATTCAACGGCTCTGCATTGGCCGTTTGGTCCTCCAGAATTTTAAATCCTATGCTGGAACTCAGGTTGTCGGTCCCTTCGGTCCCTCCTTTTCCGCGGTTGTTGGTCCCAATGGATCGGGAAAATCAAACGTTATCGATTCCCTACTTTTTGTGTTCGGATTTCGAGCCAACAAAATGCGGCAGGGGAGACTATCGGACCTGATTCACAAATCAGAAGCATTTCCGGCGCTCGATTTCTGCCAGGTAGATATATTTTTCCAGTATGTCCAGGATGAGCTCGACGGGAGTACCACTTTGAAGCAAGATAAGCAAGAACTCGTCGTCAGTAGAAAGGCCTGGAGAAACAATTCATCCAAGTATTATGTCAATGGTAAAGAGAGCAATTTCACACAGGTAACAAATCTTCTACGGACGGAAGGAATTGATATGGATCACAAAAGATTTCTTATTCTTCAAGGAGAAGTAGAAAGCATAGCTCAAATGAAACCGAAGGCAGAAAAAGAAAGTGATGATGGGCTACTAGAGTATCTTGAGGATATAATTGGAACTGCAAAATATAAACCGCTGATTGAACAAACACTGATTGAGATCGAACAATTGAATGAAATATGCCAAGAAAAAGAAAATCGATTCGAAATTGTGGAGCGCGAGAAAAGCTCACTAGAATCTGGGAAAGACGAAGCCTTGGAGTTTCTCCAAAAGGAAAAGGAAGTAACGATTCTACGAAGCAAGATAATGCAATATAATCTCTGGCAGAATGATACCAAGCTCAAGAAAACAAAAGTCAAGAAGTGCTCTTTGGAAGAAAAGCTGGCGGTCGAAAGAGAAAAATATACCCTCCATCAACAAGAAATTAAGAATCTAGAAGATCAAAGTCAAGCCCTCAAGCAAAAGTTAAAAAGCCAGAAGGATAAAGAGAAGACAATGACACTCAAGAAACGAGATTACGATCGGGATAGAATTTCTGCCGAGGAAAGGCTTAAAAATCTCTGCCAAAAGAAGACAAAATCCGAGAACTCTCAAATTGTCGCAAATTCCTCCATTGAAAAGACAGAGGCAAGGCTAGAGGAGTTGTTGAAAGATCAAAAGCAATATATTAGTGAATTGTCACAATTGAACAAATCATTAGGCGAAGAAAAAAGCAAGCTAGATGAATTCAAGGTGACGTTGAAGGACAAAACTGGTTCCATCTCAGACGACATAGCAAGAATTGAAAAAGACCTTGAACCTTGGAACGTTAGACTACAAGCCAAAAAATCTCAACTAAAGCTTGAAGAAACGACGATTTCGGTGTTGAAGGAATCGCACGCGAAAATCGCTCAAGAAATAAATTCCACTGGGGATGACATCTCGTCATTGAAAAATAAAATTGTTGAACTTCGCGAGACCATTGCATCGCTCGGCAATGAACAAGCTAGCATAAAAAAACAGTTAACGATGGGTCAGAGCGAGTGTGACAATGCTTCTGCCAAAATCAGAGAAATGAAGGCGGTTCTTACGGCACACCGCCAGCGTAGCGTGGACGCACGGTCCTCTCTTTCGACGTTGGAGAACAAAAACAAAGTTCTTGCAGCCCTGCTGCGATTAGAAAAATCCGGTCGCGTTTCTGGGTTTCATGGTCGTTTAGGGGATTTGGGGACAATTGACGACAAATACGATATCGCAATCTCGACGGCTTGTCCGAGGCTTGATGATATCGTGGTAGAAACAGTGGAATGTGCACAACAGTGTATTGAGCATCTCAGGAAAAACAAACTTGGTTACGCGAGATTTATTTTACTGGATAAGCTTAGAACTCATAATTTGAAACTGATACTAACGCCGGGCAATGTCCCCAGGCTGTTTGATTTAGTTAGGCCAAATCACGAAAAGTTCAAAAATGCGTTTTACAGCGTATTAAGAGATACATTGGTTGCAAGAGACCTAGGTGAAGCTAATCGTGTCGCATATGGCAAACAGAGGTTTAGAGTAGTAACTCTCGACGGGAAAGTAATTGACCTCTCGGGTACCATGAGCGGTGGTGGTAACTACAAAGCGAGCGGCATGATGAAGTCAGAACGCCAAGAAAGCATTACGACTTTCACCGCTGATGAAGTTCAGCGTATTGACAATGAACTGGCGGAGAGGGAGAGAAACTTCCAGATAGCCAGCGACACACTCCGTGAAATGGAAGACGCGTTACAAAAACTGAAGGATCGGGAACCCGAAATCGAGTTAGAAATTTCCAAGCGAGAAATGGACATTGAGTCGTTGTTGCTGGAAACCAAGTCAGGGGAACAAAAGCTAGAGAATCTTCGCAATGAGCATATGCAAAAGGAGTCCTCTAATGAGGAACTTGATGGAGCAGAAGCGAAGGCAGTAGTTTTAAGAAAGGAATGCAAAGCACTTGAGCAGGAGATGAAGTCCAAAAAATGCGCTCTCGATGAACTCCAAGGACAAATCATGAAGATAGGTGGTACAAGTTTGCAGATGCAAAATTCAAAAGTTGAATCTCTTGCTCAACGAGTTGAAATTATTCTAGCTAAACAAAAAAAGGATAAAGCAGCTATCAAGAAAGCCGAAAACGACACAAAGCGCTTCAAAGTTCAATGCGAGGAGCTGGCTAAGGATATGCAGAACTGTAACGCGGAATTGCAAAAGATTGAAGATCTGCTTTTCAAAGCTAAGGAGGAGATTTCTCAAGTTGATACGAATCTAGAAGAGCTGGCTGATCAGACAGAGAAATTAGAAGATCAGATTGGAAAAGTGGTGGAGCACTTAGAGGAAAAATCGAGTGAAGATAATGGCTTCAAACTTTTAGAGGTCGATATCAACAACCAGCTCGAGAAGCTTCACGAGCTAATCCTTTTTCTAGACAAGGAAAACAGCTCTCTTCAGCGACAGATCGATGCATTGAAGATACGTGATATCACCGCAACCCTGCAAAAACTGGACGAGAATATCTTGCCGGACGGCTTTTTGGATTCTAGTCAGAGTGGAAAGTCAGATGATGCCAAAGCCGGCGCTGCTGGCGGCGGGGAAGAGAAACATATATTGAATAATGATGGGCCAAAACAGATCGAAGATTCGCGCTCAACAGCTGTTGAAGGCACCCCCAGAACCGCTGACGAGATGGATATTGATAGTACAGGTCATATTTCATCCGGGATGCCTACTAAGTTGTCTGTACCGGAGCTGGAGTTACTGGATTTGGAAAGCGTTGAACAAGAAATAGGTCATCTACAGGACTATATGGACAATGCACATGCTAATATCGAAGTCTTGGACGAATACGCCAAGAGTTTGGCAGATTTCCGAGCTCGAAAGCTAGATCTAAATTTGGCCGTGAACAAGCGAGACCAGGTGCGCCAAAGTAGCGAAGACCTGAAGAAAAGGAGGCTTGACGAGTTCATGAACGGTTTCAATGCAATTTCCATGACATTGAAAGAAATGTATCAAATGATAACAATGGGAGGCAACGCTGAGCTTGAACTTGTCGATAGCTTGGATCCGTTTTCGGAAGGAGTACTTTTCAGTGTGATGCCTCCAAAAAAGAGCTGGAGAAACATCTCCAACCTGAGTGGCGGAGAGAAAACGTTGAGCTCTCTGGCGCTCGTGTTTGCTCTGCACAAATACAAGCCCACACCATTGTATGTCATGGATGAGATTGATGCCGCATTAGACTTCAGAAACGTATCTATTGTCGCGAACTATATCAAAGAACGTACAAAAAATGCGCAATTCATTGTTATATCGCTTCGCAACAATATGTTTGAACTTGCGCAACAGTTAGTTGGCATTTACAAGAACAGTAATATGACCAGGAGCGTAACGCTTCAAAATAAAGACCTGATTGATAGAAGCTGAAACGCATTGCGCGCACGATTGTAAAGCTGTAAATACTCAAGCACTACCAAAAATTCGGGTCCATTCGGTCTCGGCTAAATGCGCAAGCTTTTGCAGTGGGACTATGATTCCTTGATGAGTCATTCCCGGGAATCGTTTTCGATTCACACCAAACCACTCTATTGGGGGTGTTGCATCGCCAAGATCTTTAGTTTGAGGTATCTCGATATGGGGTTCTTCTAGCGGAACGTATGTGTATTTATTTCCCAAGTCAACGTCCTTAAGTTTGTCCTCTAAATTTTCATCCTCAAATAGGCTTCTCGGTTGCTCGTCGTGTGACCTTCTAAGCGCTAGTGCCCTTACGTGTGTAGCCCACATCTCCCTAAGGAAGTTGATAGATCCTAAATTCCATCTCACACTAATTTTACCCCCAAAACTGTTACTGTACAACAACTCTACTGTGTTTGTCGCCACGTCATGCCACGTAGTCATTCCAACTAAGATGGCAGGGATTACGAGAATAGTCCCACCGTGTGCTTTCGATGCATGTTCGATATATTCCTTGACTCCAATTTGCGAAGACGCCTTTTCATGTAGTTGATTCTTGTAGGTGGAAAGAGCAAACTTCACACTATGGACCTGCCAATTCAATTGAGTCTTGAGCTTTTCGTAACCTTCGATTTGGGAACGCGTGGAAAGATTGGCTGCTCTAAATGTAAGTACCTCCATGTCAAACAGTGTACTCGGGAAAATCTGAGCATTGACGAAATTCAACTTGACTTCCAATTCAGTACGCAAAAAGCTGAGAGAACTCAGAATTTCGCGGCTCGTACTAACGTCTTTGGTATCTCTGGTGTTAGAATCTCCTAGTGTTTCAAAGTATGACTTCTTATTGTCTTTCCGCAATCTCAAAAATGTATTGTACACGTCGAGTATGTTTGCTGGTGCAAGTGCGGTCGCAAAAATGTTTGTACTACCACAGGACAGAAAAACGGAGAGGATGTTCTTAAACAGGCCTCTCGGATCTCTTTTGTTGAATAATTTTACCTTGAATAGTTCAATGCTGGCAATCAAGATCAAATGGTAATCAAAGGATAGCTTTAAGGCAAATTCTGCGAGAGTAACATCTAGAGTTATCAGTGGGTTCTGCAATTCTCCATTGTCAATCGGCCAGCTTATCTGAGATATCCAACTGAAATCCCTCAATAAAAATGTACCGCCCAATCTGCCGTCCGAAGAAAGAGAACATTTCTCGAGCTGTAGGCAAAGCTTTTGAGTCCAGTCCGTGTAATGGTCAGTAACTGCCCATATTCTATCCGTAGATAAGCTCAAAATACCAAGGGAAACCCCAAGATCAATATCGCCTTTGATTTTTGAGATGATCATGACGAAATTCCAAGGAAATGAAGCGTTTGACGAAACCTTCCTATGTTTGGCGGCTAGCGACTTTTCTGCCATTGCTAGAGATGTGAAATTTTCATCAAGCTCTGGTTGAGACATTACCTTGCTGTCCACTTTCCAGATGTTTATGAAAACGTTCAAATCTTGGAGCTGTTTAACATTGAAATAGACGTCAATATTTGGAACACGAACGACGCCATAAGTGTGTATGGATTCCGGGTGGGTTAATATAAAAACAAAGCTTGAGCGATCGATTTTAATAGATGTACTAATCTCTCTTGAAAAAATATGTCTGGATGTTGCTGTGACATCCTTGATATCTACTGACAAGCTTAAAGGTTCCAGAGCATCAAGATTGTTGGTGAAAATCTTTATCACGAGCTTTTCAAACCCCACATCAGCTTGTACCTTCGCTTTGGGTTCGCAACTCAAGCTTATGAGTTGCTGGTCGATACGAGTTTGGAATGAAATGTCGAAATCTTTCAGCAGGCTTTTGTAATCTATGCTTTCCTGCACATTAGACTTAGCAACTGAAGCAGAGACTGGATTGAAGCTCTTCATCATGTGGCGAATATCTCTTGCCAGCTCTCCCAGAATAGGAACGCAGGTCGGAAATATTATATTGTGAGACTTGTCAACGTGTACAAAGGACCTCACGACATGACAACGGTTGTCGTAGGGCAGATGCCTGTAATCAATAACTACCTCAACTGACGGGCTCTCCAACTGAAAAGAAGGATTTCCACCTGAAGCTATGTCCTCTGCAGCATAAAGTTTAAAAATACCACCAGCGTAGCGTGCTTTGCAATTTATACTTCTGATCTTGGATAGTCCTGGAAAGCGACACATTTTTGCCGTCGCTGGTACTTTTATCGCACTTCCTGACGCTGTAAGGGGGTCGACCTGCGTCCTTTTCATTTCTTCAAATGCATGAAGAGATTTTATGAGTCCGTCTGCCACATCAATTGATTTGGACAAAAAGCTAGCGTCGAGTCTCTCTCCGTTCAGTCTGATGAAGAGATCGTCGACAGGCCCAGCACTTTCGAACCAGTAGCCGAGTTGGGTGCTTGGCAAAAAGCTTCTGTTAGGTTTATTAAGTTCGCTTTCCACTGCATAATAGTTACTAGCTGAGTACCCTCTGGCAATGGAGAAATAGGCGTCTAGCAAAGTTAATTTTCCAAATGGCCATTCATGCGCAGCAAACAGTCTTTGGTATCCCCATATGAGGCCCGGGTGATTCGTTCCATCCACATTAAATAACCATCCGATGCAAAAGTTGTAAGACAAAATATGAATCGACTGAATAGTTCCCAGTGTTTTCAAAAGCGTCACAAACGCCCCAGAGTCCTCATTTTCAACTGGCTTTGTGGGCGTATCTTTTGCAGCCAGATTAGAAACCTCGCTGGCCAAAACCAACACCTTGGTGAGTGAAGCAGGGCATAGTGCTACTCTCAAATGTGAGCTTTCAACCTCCAAGGACTTCACAACAGCCTCGGATTCCTGGGCAATCTTTATTCTTACACCAAAGTCAACTAGCTTTGATAGCTTCTCAGGTAATAGGGAATCATTTACGAATAACCCAATACTAGAAAGAGAAATACTTCCCTGTAGATGTCCATTCCGTTGATCCTCTCTTTCGGAAGAACGAACATTGCTTGAAAGTGCGGAAACAAGTTCGTTTAGCTCCATAATATAGCTGGTAGAATGAAATGGGATAAGGAGACCGATGTATTTTGCTTTCAAGGATACATGCAATTTTCTTAACAAGAACGGCACCGGGATATCATTTTCCTGAACCGAGTTCGCATCGGCGCTTCCCTGCCAAACATTCATGCTTTCCTGCAAGGAACTCAAATTTTTTTTGGCCGCTTGTACGTCTTCTCGTAAACAGCGGGCTATGTGTTTAGGTTCACAGAGTTTGAACTTGGAAATTTCCGAGTCTATTGATACAAGGTAACTTGCATTAGATTGCATAATCGGTTCTTTGAACTTGAACTCAAACTTTGATTGGGAAAACGTCACATATTGGTAGCGTGCTGATGCCGGTCCAACTTCGATATCTAATCCGTCGAAACAGAGGTCTAAGCTCCTTTCAAGGCTTTGCTCCAATTTCAATGTTAAGCCCTTGAGGTGCATCGAGATAAGAAAGGGTGAAATTGCGGACACATCAGAAGAAAGGTCTGCAATTCCAATCCGTACGTTATGTTTTGACAAAAAACGTTCCGCCATATTAGGATACCTTGTGGTGGACGCAACTGGTCGACTCGTCTCAATTTTGGAAATCAGCGAGCTATGCAACTTTCTTGCTGATTTTATAAAAGCAGAATAAGAGGCAGACGTAGAGGGAATTTTGATGCGCAGTTTTTGTGACTGAACATTTATTATGCTCGGTGAAGATTTATTCTCGAAAGCGAGTAATGTCCCTATTGATCCACTTCTCGAGAAAATATCCAACAGTACCGCATCTCTATGGCGCACGCCCAGTTCAAACCAAGACCACGCTACGGCGAAGGAATAATTATCAGAGCTTTCCGGCAAAGCAAGCACTGCACTGTTTCCAAATGACTTGAAGCCGATCTTCTTACTTCCTGAAATCAGTTGAAACTCGTAGCGGTCGATCAAGAAAACAGCCTGAAGCAAACTAAAAGTCGACGTCTTTCGTTTAGTTGAGCTTGCTCGATCCTTTCGTTGCGCTGAAAATAAGTTTTTCAGCCCCACCAGTTTCAAAGCTGATTCACTTGCAGATACCCTTGCTACTTTAATCGAACAGGAGAGGTATTTTTCGTATGTGGGTTGACCTGGTTCTCCTGGTAGATCACTATCATAAGTCGAGGGGTATAACTGCGCACAAGATTGACGAGCTTCAATATTCTTCACCACAATTGTGTCGCCATCTTCTTCAATACTGCTTGATAGTGTAAAAGAAAATAAGCCGATTGCTAGTCTTCCGTCAATTTTACTGATATCGAACCCTAGTGATCCTTCCTCAGCAAACGAATATTTGTAAAAGAAGCACCTTTCTACATCGGAAAATTCCCAGCTTCTCCATTTTGAAAACACCTTGAGGAACTGCGCTCCAGCATCTCTGGGGGCTTTGAAGCTAGGTTCTTTAATAGAACCGTAAATATCTGATATCAGAGGGGATGGAAGATAGTTTATAATGTGACGCAAGCGCGTAATAATCTTCCAGCTTCTGTTTTCCCTCACATGTTGACTAGGAAGACGGGTGATATAGGCGGGTTTTGTAATTACCGGTGGATCATGAATAATCTGGAACTCGTCGCTAGCTGTTGCCACTTGATAAAAAAATTCTTTACGTGCGTTTTTGCTTAGCACGCCAAAATCAGATACGGTTTTAGTCAACGTGTCAAAGTCCTCTGCTAGCTTCTCTAAATAGGAGCAGAGTTCATTAATGGTCTCTGGATTCATAGATGAATCGCTTGATTTGGCACTGAGCGATACGCTTCCACCCCTCAACGAAGAAATCCAAGTTTCCAACCCTTTGATAGAAGAAGAGAATAGGAAACCACTTTTAAAATTGGCGGGGCTTGCACTTCCATCCATAATACTCAACTTTAGTGATGCAATTCTTAGAAGAGCTGTGACTTCTTTGCTATACTCTACGTCATTTTCTTCTTGTGAGTCTCTCTGTTGTGATTCTTCAGTTAAGTTAGCGTCAAGATTAAAGCCTTTTATTGAAATTTCGCCTCTTTTTGCATTCTTAGGGCAATCATAAAGTTCACCTATAACTAGGTTAATTTTAGGACAGAAAATCTTGATGTTGTTGCAATAATTGCCGCCCAATCTACCCTTCAGGAACTGCAAAACGACATCAATTTCACTCGTATCGATCAGTTGATCAACAGAGTTACAGTAAATCTGGTCCATTAAACTCTCTAGAAGAGGGTGACAACATGGATTAAGTCCCACGCTGGCCTTTCCAATATTGACGACCAAGTTACTGCTATCAAGGTTAGGATGCGATGTTTTGGGCTGAACATTCTCCGTATCATCAGCGAGAGAAGTAAACAGTGGATAATTCCCATTACCACTACCGCTGTCTGAGGACACACCGGCTTTCGAGACCGGCGTTTTAGGCATCGATTTGTTCTTGGACATAACCTCGCCTTTGAGGAAACTGTCGACAATTTGATCGCAATTATGAACATATAGTGGCTCCACTACAGAGGGTATTGAAACTCCTGGTGGTATACAGCCCAGTAGTTCATTATATGGATTAGAAGTCTGAATGGAATGTGGCAGCAGAAAGGCACAGCGATGAAAGGGAGCATCATTCGCGGCTATGTGAGCTTTTTGTTGTCGGGTATGCGACAATAAGTTTTGAACTTGAGCGAAATTAGTGATCCTAAGGGAAGTTTCAAAAGTTCCTACAGGTTCATCTTTTTCTCCTTCAATAATTGTAATTGAGAAATTAGGGACCTCGACATCGACCCGACTTGAGTAGAGGCTATTCTCGTTGTCTGCGAAAGTTGCCAGTAAGCGATCGGCGTTAATAAAGACACTGTGATTAGTCTGGCTGTCTCTTATCCGCAAGCGAACCGTATCACATACAAAGGTGACAGACGTAAAATCAAGGATGTCAGTAAATGTGTAGTTCATGATGTTTTCATAATCTCTAAACCCAAAAGCAAGTTTATTCCATGCAGCTACAAACTGTAGAAGAAACAACAGATCGGATGTAGTGTAAAAATGGCCCAGAGCAAAATCCCATTTACAAACATATGTCTCCTCATCAGGCGGCAATCCAAATAACCGATGTGCGTGGATATGTAAGTCGGATATAGAACCACCTGAATCATCTTCCGCTTTCCACTTTTGCTTGCGATTAAAAATTGCATCCGCATCACGGCACAAGATTCTTTTAATTGTAATAGGCGACAACGAAGCCTGTAAATCCATATAGTAGTTCATGTGCCGCACATCGATATCCAGAGAATCGAATTTGAATGTAAAACACGCTTCACAATTGTACAAGTTCTCAGGAAGTACGATGCACCCATCTTCGACTACGAATGTAAACCAAACATCCGTTTCGTTCATTAATCTCTTTAAAGAGGATTTTCTCGCTGACGCAACATCCTTTGTGAAAGGAGGAGATGATTCGAGTTTATCCTCGGACTTGGGAGTAATGACATGCAAAAAGTCCTCAATAGCTGCCGATGCGGTCTTTGGACGGACACTGCTACCTCTCAATTCTTCCATATACTCTTCAGTCGTTTTAAAATGCACGAAGTCGCCGAAGTAGTTCATCTTTACACCGATTAAGAATCTCACAACGAAACCATAACATTTTAAAGTTGTCATTGTACTGTGGCAATTGATTAAAATTGTGTCGATATTGTCGACATCTAGCTTTGAGTAGAATAGGTAAGACCCCTCCATTGTGAAGTCATGAGATCTACCGACCTCCTGGTCCTTCATAAATTCGTGAAGGGTATTCCATAACGGTGTGTTAATCCGCAGCCTGAACAACGAAGTGTATAGCTTGTAATCGATTGTTGTACTGTTACCCGCAACGCTCAACTGTGGGACAGTAAAATCAACATGAAGGTCATATCCGTGGAATGATAAATAACAGTTTTCATTAAAATCCACAGGATTATTAACGATGTTGGCATCATTAACATTTAAATAAATTGAGTAGCCCTTGAATTTCCAGCTGAATTTGTAGACGAATGGCCGAAACAAATTATAAGAGAAGTTTTCACCAGATCCAAAGTCTGAAATCATGTCCGCGAGCAAGCTAACGTGGTCTTTTAGGAGGAAAAGCTGAGCTTGAATGGAAGTTAGATCAAAAGTCCAGGTAGCCATTTGGTTCCAGCCCAAAGGATATCCGACTTGTGCATGAAGGTCATGCACGTCAGCGCTAAACAGAATGTCATGATTGACACTTGTTCGAATTTCTGGCTTAACAAAGTGCAAATCTAGAATATTGTCGAATCCTAAAGACGTTGGACCCATCGCAAAATCGAATGTAATTTCGGAACCTTGCGACAACAGGATTTCAAACCATCCGAAAGGTCTCGAATCATCCTGAGTTTCCCGATATCGTTTCAGGAATTCCAAGTCTTTGCTTGGTTCTCTTGTTGGAATCCGCCAAATGGTAGAGCCCATTATTGTGACTGATATTTTGGCTCGTGTAAATACTCTCTTAGAGCCAGATTTTGGTATGTCTAAAGGTTGGCTATCTTTTGACACAATTGGAGAGAACATCTTCTGTAGGGGTAAGACCTCGTGATGAGCCCATGGACCATAATGTATGGTGCCATCAAACACTTGTAGGTCTACCGAAAAATCTGGTGGTGTCTCGGCTCTAGCATCACTGCTCTGTGCTTCACTCGTATGCTCTCTAGCAAGTGAAGGCATGGGTGGAGTGACTCCAGGCGTATCAAATGAATAATCCAAGATAAATTTCTCGCACTTCATTATTTTGATATACCTCGCATATTGATGTTTCGATATGTCAAATTTAAAAGTTTCATCCCATGCGGCATCGTCTTCTTTCCGATAAAGCCCCAGACCTCTCCATCCCTCAAAAGGATTTTGTAGATTCTGAAAAGCATTTTGTTTTGCACGGTATATATCATGAAAGTGGCCACCTTTAGCCTTAAGGAAGATTTCTAGAGACTTGTGCCATAATATTGAGAACTTGTCGGGCTTCGCCGGATTTTTCATGGGAGGTTCTGCCCTGTATCCTAAATTAGGCTTGAGACGGATGCAAAATTTGTGGAACTCGTTTCGTGTTTGCAGTTTGTACAAATCTAAATTGGAACTCGGCATACCAACGTCACAAATCCCTGCAAGCCTATCGTAGCTTATAACCAAAATGGATGAGGTGTTTTTATTACCTACCACAACGGCACCTTTTTGCACTGCAACTTCAAGCGGCAAAAACATTAAAAACGACGGTAGAAATGGTCCCTGATGAGAAGGAGATTCTATTGAAGAAGTTGAATGCTCGTGCGATGACTCTGTAGAAGAGAAAAGTGAGGAGGTAGAGTTATTGTGATACGATTTTTGGTCATCTTCACTAAATTCTTCGAACTGCTTAAACCGGGCTTGTTCAGTTTTCGACAAGGAGTGCCACAGTTGACTAAAAACTTGCGTCCTATTATAAACGAAGTGTTCTAGCCCATGACATTCAAGCTTAAAACGACATAATCTGGGGTCGCGTCCGGTGGCACCGCGTTGTTCTCGCTCGTATGCTCTTTGTTTAGTGTTCAAAAGCCAATATCGCCAAGTCAAACTGCCGTGGAGGAATGATACGGTTTGGTCTTCTGTGATTATCGTGAGATTTTTGAAGAAGACACGGCCGCCCAAGAAGGATATTTTTAAAGATTGTACTTGGATCTTAATGGAAAAACGCTTCCACACGAAACATTCTAGTAAAGCGGTAATAGTCAGACCAAAAGCCCTCCCAAAATAAAATGCTGCCAAGATGGAAACAGAGAGGATCAGAACCCAATCTATGAGGAACACCCAACTAAAGTCTCGGTTGGAAGTGAGCGGGATCTTCTTGAACTCATTTTCCATGCTGAGAGTGTAATTCAAGAAACCAGGTGGACTCTAGGTAATTAGAGTTGTGGTACCGTTGCGAGTTATCCACGAACTGGGTATAGTTATTAGCTCCCGGTAGTTAAGGAATGGTACCTTTCCACAACTTGCTTTAATTAGTATTCACTGGATGCTAGAGGATTTACAATTGCAGTTGTCATTAATCACGAACATTTCTAATGATGATATAGTGCAACCCTGTCTATAGCATCTCGCGTCAGATACCAGAGAACATCATGAGATTGCACTCGCGGTGCTATTTCCCTTCCAAACATATCCAATGGTGCATTTATGAGGATTTCTTGGTGGTTGTCGGCTGTACACCAAGGTGATTATCATGATCTGGCGGCGTGACATGTATGACATGATAGCGTAGCGCTGAGAGATTCGCTTGTGCTGCACGATGGAGGCTACTTGGGGCTAGCAGTGAAATTGCTGCTGATCAGTCCAGCTACCATTTACGTTCTTTAATGCCTGCAAGACTCTTTTTCGTGCTTCATGTCAGGGTCCAATCACTAAATTCGCCTCTAAATAAGCGCGTGCTTCACGAGATGGTCATAATGCACCTGCAAACTAAGACTAATCCTATATTATCATAAGCTGCGATGAATATAATATTTTTGTGCTTGATAACCTCAAAACATCATCGGCTTTCATATCTATTCGCTTTGTTCAATCTTCTCACCACGATATTTCGTATATTGTAAATTGAAAACATCGAATTCATTTGAATTTTAGAGTACCACAACAAAAAACAAAATCGACCCGAAACCCTTTCATGGATAATCCTTAGGTATTCGAATTTGAGTTTAAAATAATGGCACTACTTGAGAGACTGCAAAGAGGAGCAACAGACTGGGGACTGCTCTCCCGGCTCCTAGATTTGCTGCCGAGACTTGCAATTCTAAGTGGTATTATAGGAATGGGATGGTTAGCCCTATGGCTACCATTGGAAGGTCAGTACAGACACACGTACATCTCCGAAAATGCTTTGATGCCCTCACAGGCATACAGCTACTTTCGAGAAACAGAGTGGAACTTATTACGTGGCTACAGGACGCAGATTCAAGAGCTGGCAGATGAGAGCCTGGACCTGAAAAATGAGGCATTGGGGACTTGGCTTGAAGAAATTGGCATGAAAACATCTATACATCGAGATCCAGCAAATGGCGATTCACTGTATGGTGTATGGCATGCCCCCCGGGGCGATGGAACTGAGGCCATGGTACTAGCCGCTCCTTGGTACAATGGAGACGGTGAATTTAACGTTGGGGGCACGGCTCTTGCTGCGGCCCTCACTAGATTCTTCTCGCGCTGGCCACTATGGTCCAAAAATATAATCGTGGTCTTCAGTCAGGATCCAAGAGCAAGTCTTAGGTCCTGGTGTCACGCTTACCACACTAGTTTGGATTTAACCGGTGGTTCTATCGAGTCTGCCGTTGTCGTGGACTTCCCAGGTAGCAATGATCACTTCAAGTATGTCGAAATTTTCTACGCGGGTCTGAATGGTGAGCTGCCAAACCTGGATCTGGTAAATGTGGCAGTTCATGTTACAGAGCATGAAGGCATGAAGGTTTCGCTAAATGGGATCTCTGAATCTGAAATCGAGAATGACGAATACTATGGAAAGATGAAGAAGATGCTGTTGGGCGTGAGGAAAATGGCACTTGCTGGAGTTCAAACTTGTTATGGAAATGAGGCATTCAGTGGATACAGAATCCAGTCAGTGGTTCTAAGGGCACGCGGAACAGATGGTCCCTTTGACATTACTACCTTCGGCAGAGTCCCTGAGGCAATGTTTCGATCTGTCAATAATCTACTAGAAAAGTTCCACCAGTCATTTTTTTTCTACCTGCTGCTTGCCCCGCGGTATTTTGTATCGATCGCGGGCTATCTGCCAGCAGCGGTTGCCTTTTCTGCTGCTTTCATTTTCTCCAGCCTCGACAATTACCTGAACAGTAGGAAGAAGCTCCCCGGTAATGTGAACGATTCAGTGCAGAGTGTAGTAACGATCATAGTGTTTGTCACGTCACTTCTTATCTCATTTATCATTTCACAAATTTCCGTTCAGTGGACAAAACCATGTTTCCTGGTTTTCGGATCTATCCTGGTATCTTTAGCACCCCTTTCTCCGATCAAGTCAAGCTTCTCGGCAGTATACGCCTATCAGTTTAAGTCCATTGCATTCCTCTATCTGAGTGTCGTACTGACCTCACTCTTAGTTGTGAACTTCGCTCTAGCGTTTGGCATTGGTTTGCTGGCTTTTCCCATGCTCTTAATCAAGAATAGCACAAATCTAAGATCTCGCCTTCAAAACTCTATAATGCTGATTGCTACAAACCCTTTCATCTGCGCCTGTGCATTTGCTAACGCCTTTGAACCCCAGCTTGCAGCGCTCGAGCTTATTCATCGTCTCGTCTCCGCTTGGATTGAGCTGGGGTGCTGGACCTGGTTTGTTGTCTGTATTGGGTGGTTTTCCGCCTGGCTCATGATAGTTTATTCGAGCCTACCGACTACCAGCGGGATGCCGACAGGCCAGGAATCGAACTCATCGTATGCCAGTGCAAAGAAACTTCAGTGAACATATGATCCCGTGACCTCGATTCCTGAAAATTTTAAGCCCACGACGTGGAACACTGAAAGAGATGAGGTTAAGTACATAAACAAAATTGCTTAGATACCTTTTTGCAAGCTGGTCGAGTTTCAAGTGGAGGGTGTATGAAGACAATAGGAGAGGCAAAGATCGATGTTAAAAAAAAATCGAAAAGTTTGGGATTTCTTATGCCGAAGGCAGGCGAACCGTTAGGCAAGCGCCAAAAACGGTTAGATTCGAATTTGTTGGCACAAGGAAAGCTGGATTTCATAAAATACTTGGAATCAGTCAAGGGCCAGCTAACGCAGGAACAGTTCGAATTGGTGCGCGCATCTGCTCTGACTCAGGATAATCTTATGGCGACCAGTGATAAGTTGCATGCGAAAAATATCGAAACCAAGTTCCTTCTGATCAAAAGGCGGTTCTACGTAGATGCAGACAATATCGTTCGGGACCACAAGAATAACGATACAGTTGTATGTGAACCGGACATGCTATTTGATTTGGTGCTCCGTGGGCATTTGAAAAATGGACATATCCACTGGCGTCATCTACATCGCTTTTTAAAGCTAGAGTACGCCAATATCACTCGAGACTTTACGCAGCTATGTGTGCGATACTGCTCGAAATGCAACGCCCAGAGAAAGATACAACCTCAACAAAAATATCGTCACTATAATATTTTCAGCGGGTTGTTCCCGCTTGAAAGAATCCACGTCGAAATAATTGCGCCCTTCCAGGAGCCCATTGAGGGCACGTATTCGCATCTTTTGTACTTCAGAGATTACCACTCGCGCTTTGTATGGATGCAACCTTTGGAGAGCGATAATGTCAAGAGCTTGACTAAAGCAATCTTAACGTTTTTACTTTCATTACCTCGAATTCCCATATTTATAGAAACTAGTACTATGAACCGACAGGATCTGTTCGAAGTGTGCGAGTTAATTGCTAGCCAATATGCCCTTACCATCGGTCTCGGATTAAGCAGATCAGTTACATTCCAGAAAAATGGCGTTACAAGGCTATTACACCAGCTCATATCTAATAAGGACCTGTGCTGCAAAAGCTGGCATATGTGCTTGAAATACGGTGCAACCGACCAAAATGTGGTTTATAACACTAGGATATTAGGAATACCAGGAAACTTGCTGCATAGCACAATAAGTGACTACGCAAGACAACTTGAATTAAAACGAGAGAAACTGATTGAAAAGCTTTCTGCCAGTAATGTTGTCAAGCTGAGAACTAAGGGACGACGACAAGGTTTCCTTTACCTTGAGGATGAAACAACTGCTTTCAAGATGCCGGACGAGGAATACATCTCGGCAGATTATGAAACAGAGGAGTTCAACGAAGCGCCCATGACTATGGACGACATAACGCCGATTAATTCTTCACCAGGACCTAGAAATTTTACGCAATTCCCATCGTCGACGTCGAAGAAAGTACTATTGACATCAGATAAACCTGACGTGAATTTCAGTCCCGAAATCAGCAGGCTTCCTTCTTACGATGCTAACAATTCAGAAGACGATACTACTACTATGGGCAATGTGTCTTTTGAACTATAAGAGTTTACTGTGATAATTAGATGTACTCTTATGAATTTAATGACTTTTTGAATGTTTCTAGAGTAGTTGCAGGTCTTGTTTGGGTTTGACGTTTCAATCGCGATGTGCATCCCAAAACTTTTCATGGAACGCCTTCCAAGAATCAATCCAATCGGTGCCTGGCGCCAAGAAGGTTGTTCTCAAATGGTAAGTCCCGGGAACTTGCCGGAAACCTGTGCCTGGAACGGTACAGATTCCAGTCGCCTCTAGCAGTTCTTTGCAGTAGTATTCGTCTGCGGCCATCCCTAGAGCTTCTGCCTTTTCAATAGCTTTTTGTGTTAAATTGAGCCTAGGGAAAAGATACATGGAGCCCAACGGTTTCTGGCAGGAGACGCCTTCTAAGCTCTGGAATGCACGGTAGAGAAGAGATGATCTTTCCTGCAAAGAATGGTGAATTGCGTTACGTTCTTGTTGATCCTTTTCATAGGATGGGTCACCCTTCTTTGGAGGGCGTGCCATCAAATCTACCAGCGCCTGTCCTGTCACAACTGGACATAACGAAATAGAGGCCAGTTTTAAGATAACGTGTTTAACTTCTTGTGAAAACCCTACCAATTCCATGTAACCGCCTCTTTGACCACACTCACCAGACACGCCTTTGGAAGTGGAATGCAATGAGACTAACTGAACGTTATCGTACACACCTGGTCGGGTCTTTTGCAAAACTCTCAGTACTTTTTTCATGGAGACAAATTCCACGTCATCAAAACCGTTTTCCTGGTAAACTTCATCGGCAATAACCACCAAGTTGTATTTGGCCGCGACATGAAAGATACCTTCGATATTTTCCGCAGATAGAATGGCGCCCGTGGGGTTGCCTGGGTTTATAACGACCATTGAAGTGGGTGTTATACCTCTATCAATCGCATTCTTGACTACTGCTTCGATCTGTTCTGGGTCTGTGGACCATCCGGACTCCTCATCGAGGTAGTAAGGCAGAGGTTCTGCATTGTTCAGCGCGAGTGTGGCAGTGTAAAGAGGATATTGCGGAATTGGGATCAAAAGGCCATTTTGGGGACCCGTGCAAAAAAGCTGTAAGATATAAGCCACAGCTCCTGAGGCACCACTGGTAAGAAATATATCGTCAGGATTCGCGGGTTCTCCATCACGCTCGGCGATGAACTTAGCAACTGACTCACGGTACCCAGCAACGCCTTGGGATTGGGAGTATGCGCCCACGGAACCACCAGCATCTTTAAGCATCCTTTGAGCACGCTCTATGGCATCGGGCTTGTAAAGTTTGGAAAGTTCCGCAGACGACAATTGGTTTGCGATGTTTGGATTTTGCAGAAGGGACAACACTTGGCGATAGAACGACAATGGTTGCTGATCCAGTTGCTGTGGGTTTCCGATATTGGAGTTGATTATCTTGGAAAAAGGCAAGGAACCCGGATTTTCAGATAGCTGCTGTTTGAGCTCTTCAGCGCGCAACGGGATTCTACCCCGCACGGCGTACTTGGCATTCAGCACGCATTCGTTGATATCTTGGAGCGTTTTCTTGCGACCCAGCGGCGTAGACCTAGCATCTTTTGTAAGTGCAGTTTTGGCGATCAAACGACGGAAAACAACCCTTGGCACTGCCGAATGGCTTATATTTTTCGTAATAATGACTCTTCCTATCATTGAGTGCGTGGCAGTGATTCACAGTGAGTGGTTGTCTGATCTTATTCTCTCTGTTCTCGTTCTTTCCGGTCGCGGCTGGTTCTTGTTTCTGAAAAATTTCACCCTATCACTGAATTTCACGATAAAAAAATACACTTATAACATGTATTGTAATCTATTGTATTTAGTTGTGCAACTCTCTTGGTTAACCTTTGGAGTTGAGTAGCTTATTCTCTTCTTTTTAAGTGATTCGGCGGTAAACCAAGCTATAAACAATCTATCTTGATTTTCTGATAAGCGTTTAGCTTAGATTCGAAGCGCGGACTTTAAAGTCCGCTTCTACTGAGGCGGAAGTATAAGCGCGCGGTATATTTTCAAGAGACGAGGTGGATTCTTACCTCGCGAATGACAAACAGTGATTATAGTGAATATAATGGGTTGATAAGGCCTTAGTTGATACATCTAACAATTTCCGTGAAATACATCTTCCCAAAGGAATGTCGACTGACGGATGTATTAAGGTGTAAAATATCGAAAGTGCGACAGAGTGGAATAAAGTGACATAGTTGGAAATGCAAGCCTGTCGTTGATAATTGGAGGATCACTTGTTTCGAGCTATATGGCTCGTCACAAAATTAGTGGTACTTTTAATATTAGGCGGATTGTCTTTCTAGGTTCGCATATTTCCCGTAGAAAGGTAGAGTAACGCGGGATCCACTATTCAGTCATACTGGGCTTCCAATAAAGGTCTAACAACGGCTTCATGGGCCTTCGTTTTGGATTTCTGGGGACCACACTTTTTGTGAGGCTCACCTATCCTCGTGCCATAATATAATTGTCAGAACTAGCGAGTTACTGCTGGATAGTGCCAATTGCATTATACAACGAGTGAGCACATGCTGGAGAACCGCGACATTATGGTACAAAGTGATATCAGTAAAACATCGACGGTCGATGAAAGATTCTACGTGAAGCCCTAAAAGAGCTCACGAAGAATCGGACGATACGACAAAATGGTGTGATACCTCAGATGATCACCATCTGGGTTCACCCGATTTATCATACGATCGTTCCAGAGTATTGAGTGAAAAGGTTTACGCTCAACTAGAAATTTGTATAAATATCGACAAGCTGTTTAGATATATGGACCACCTATATAGCTGAAATAATCACAGAGAGATATTTATAACCTTGATCTACGAACAACTTCAATCAACCTAATCATGGAAGAATTAAACAACAACATCAGCAAGCTTTCCATTGCTGATTCAGACTCGCCTCAATAGAATCCTACATAGATATTGGTGTAGTGCGAATTACATGAGCACGACGACAGAATAGTACAAAGTGATGTCAGTAAGGCATGATCGGTAGAGCATGGATACCGTTCAGTTACGTCAAGAGAAGTCTTAGACGATATTCTGAAGTGGTCTGAGAATTTACTGGTAACTCACCAGAAATTGGCCTGATGTATCGTACGACGTCTCGTACGATTATTCTAGAAGGCTGTAAAACTTTTTACACTCAGTTCAATATTTTATATAAATACCGATGGTTTATTCCATATGTCGAGATCCAACTCTTCGTACCTGGAAAAACTACAGAGGGATTTACATCACCGAGTTCACCACAGGTAATATTATATTAAGTAACACAACATGTCCATCGACGATATTACTAATAACCTCACCGAACTCACGTTGGGTGATAGAGACTCAGAAAGCCGATACATTTAAACAGAGATTTGTAGTTCCCGAAATAATCGCTGGTATTTATAAAATTTCTGGACTATCCGATAATTACCGGAGATGCCGGTTGTTGTGATAGCAAGACCAATCCGAAATCCGTAAGTCGCAGAAACTGCTGGGTATTTGTTGAACGCTTTACAAACTCTTGAGTCTACTAATATTATCATTTTTTACCGTTGTGTCAAAACCATATTTCGTCTTTCCATCATGAAACTTGACGATAACAGATATCACACAGTTATTCTGACGTCATTTAACATACATTCCGAAATTTCAATAGCTCCTTTTTGGGTTTCTATGTTTCAAATACAGTCAAACGCAACCTACTTATGAGTGCTGCCGCTCTGGATTATTTAATGATCAACCCAAAAGCTAGATAAGTAAATCACTTATTTACATTCTTTATTTGTTAAGCTTATCGACAGTCTCGAGAGATGCCACGACTCTCAGTTCTTAATACTTCAGATGACAAGAAAACATAAAAATTAAAAAGTTGACACTTTTGCAACATTATCACCACACTTACACCTACTCTTATTAAGGTTCGTCGACACTTCGAAACACTTGGAAATAGGCAACCTCTCCGCATCCGAATTGCTGCGTCGCGAACGAAAAAAGTAATGCGGAAAAAGCCATCACAAACGCTCCAAAATTTTTGCCTGCGGTTTACCGCCCATTAAGTAGCATTTCTCCAGTCTCCTTTGTATTATTCACCGTCACCTTCCAATAGTGTTCAAATCCAACAGCTCTCGCAACTGGCTTTCGTCTACTCCATGTAACTCATCTGTAACGAAAATACAACTTTTTAGCAAGCTTAAAGGATCTATCGCCATGCTCATCTCAGTCAAAAGCTTTTACCTAAAGACGCTTTTGGTGGCTAATGGACCCTTACGAGACCCTGGGAATAACTTCAGATGCATCCCAGGATGATATCAGAAAGGCTTACAGGCGTTTAGCGCTACAGCATCATCCTGACAAGGTTACAGACGAATCGTTACGAGAAGAGAGTGAAATCAAGTTTAAGGAAATAGCAGCTGCATATGAGTTATTGAGCGACGAAGAAAAAAGGTATAATTACGATACCTATGGGGAAGCTAATGGGTACTCCAATGGCTTCGATGGAAATTTCCAAGAAGGTGATTTTGCCAGCTTTTTCGGGAATTTCTCAAATAATCGATACAACGACGAATATAATGAGGAATCCACTCGCCGCGCTTCACGTACCCCTGACGCCCACATTTCGCTGCGATTGTCAATGCAAGATCTTTACAATGGAAAAACTGTGAGATTCCAATCAAAGCGCAATGTCGTATGCGTTCGTTGTGAAGGTACGGGAATACGGAAGAAGGCCCGTCATGCTTCCAATTGTTCTCAGTGTGAAGGCTCTGGTGTGAAACAGAGGCTAAGAAGAGTCGGTCCTGGCTTCGTCACGCGTGAAGTTGTTGAGTGCGATAAATGTAAAGGATTGGGAAAGAATCTGCGATCTGACGATTTGTGCAAGAAATGTCATGGTAAGAGGGTTACTTCAGAGACCAAGGAACTGAACGTATATATTCCTCGTGGATCTCGCCATAGTGATAAAGTAGTATTGAAAGGCGAAGCAGATGAAGAAGCCGGAAAAACTCCTGGCGATTTAGTGTTTGACATCGTTGAGGACAGTAATACCAGTATTCTTGAACGCCGTGGATCCGATTTACACACTAAGATGAGCATATCACTTTCTGACGCTCTTTGCGGTTTTGAGAAAGACGTCTGTCTTCATTTGGACAAACGGGTAATAAGGTTGAAAATTCCTACCGGTCAGGTAATAAGACCTGGGAACTTTATATGCTTAAAGAATGAAGGCTGGCCACTAGACAGCCACGGAGGCAAATTTGGAGACATGTATGTGCAGGTTGACATCGAGTTCCCTCCTGACAATTGGTTCAATGAGAGAAATGATATCCAAATGCTGCGCAATCTACTGCCGCAAGCAGGTTCATCGTCTGATGCCTCTCCTTCTCAAGAAATGAAAGACTGCGTTAATACAGAGTTCCCATCCAATTTTAAAATCATGAAGAGCTCAGAAGAACTCCCAACGTATTTACCCGACGAGCCCGAGCAGGAAGGCCCACAATGCACACAACAGTAATGAATATCACGAAATGACTGACTTAAAGCCACCTGTAAACAGCTCTCCTAACATTTAACCTGTACATATAAAAATGTGAATATACACACTAATCCTTTCGATAAAACACTTTAATCCAAGAGCGACTCGAGTTCTTTGATAGTGAGTCCGTCACCAGCATAAGAGGGCTCCAGTTCGAAAGCTACGCTATCACCTTTATCCTGTTCCGAGGAAATTTGTGGGCGTAGCACATGCCCTTCGGGTACGTGATACCGTTTCCGTTCATGGTTACTACCATCCTCGACACCCTCGCCATCGTAGTCGAAATCTAATGCCAGTAATTGCGGACCCTTTGCCGCATCCTTTTCGTCACAAGTTTCTTCTTCCTCTTCGTCACTGAAATTGAGCCGCAGCATTGGAGCTGCAGGAGACTTCAGTTTGGTAATATCTTCATCTGTAAATGGCGTATATCCGCTTGGAATGTGAGGCAAAGGTTCCGGTTTCGGCGGTATTGTCTCGACTTCGCGATCACTGCCATCACTATCTGTATGTTCTTGCAATGCGTGAAGGTCGGGCTTTGAATTCAAGAGGCCCTGGATACCCCCGCTACCTCCTTGAAGACGACCTAAAAGCCCTGTTTGCTCCCCATCCTCGGCACTACTACTATGCGTGCGATGCAGCACGTTTCCCTCACGTGCTGCCAGTGTGCCACGAAGTTTGGCAGCTAAAGGGTTAAAGCCTAGGTCGTCAGCGCCCTCAGACTCCTCACTGTGCTCATCAGGACCTTCCTCTTGGGCATCTCTTAAAACTAAGCTCTTGATCCGAGGAGCACCGCTGGTATTCAAGGTCGGCACTTGACTTGGACGTGTGTGTCCAATAAAGCTACCAGCGTGATTAACGGCAGGCCGACTTCTTTTCTTATGCAGACGTTCTTTTTGCGCGAGAAAGCTTGCGGTGCGGTTATTGTCCTTGCTAGCAAGCGGTCTCCTGGGCATTTCACCGCGCTGGGGCGACTTTTTGACATCTTTCAAAAACGAGGGTTGAGATCGACTCAATAGATGAGTTGGCGTCACAGGTGCGTTGGAGTCAGACCAAACCACGTTTTCCTTATTTTCACGCGTAGCCATAGCAAAATGCGACTTATAAATGTGCTTTTTGAACCGGTATGCGATGTACTTGTTTGTTAAAGAGTAGTCGAATGGGATATGAGCATAGATATGTGATCGATCACTTTTAATTTGTTTATGGTTTGTGGTTTAATTTAAGAAAATACATGGTGCGAGTACATATACATTCGAGTACTTGATTGGGTACTGGAAATTTATAGAGAACGAACAGGATTAGGAATATAAAAGTGCAAGTTTTCCAGTAATCTGAGAATAGACATTCTGTGCTATCAATCGAGTGGTTATCACTTATATTTCTTTTGGAGTAAACCTCTGCGTAGGTCCATCAATTTTCCACGGCTTCAAATTGCAAAACAAAAAAAAGATGAAGCCTAGCTTGCAGTTGGGCGAACGAGCTATGTATACATTAAGCTTACTTCTTTATTACCACCAGCGATGTTCAAAGTACTTGGGTCTTGAAAATTATCACTTTGTACTATCGTGTCATATCATTGAAGTCTGTCGCATGAAGATAGGTAACCCAAGGAATAGCTTCAAGTTATTTTAGAATACCGTACGTAGACCTAGCTGAGCTAACTTAGAGTTACTAAATACCGACTGTAATAAGACAAGTAATATTCTATTTAGTATATTCTATTTAGTATATTCTATATATTATATAGAATTAGATTCGTATCATGACATAGTCCTCATCGTATCTAAGTCGAACCCAGATTCTAACATCAAAAGAACGAGAATGAAAGTCGTTAAATTGTCAATAGCTGTCCCATTTAACGTTTTTCACAATAATGTCAAAATCTGAAATGTACTCAGGTCAAATCTCAAAAACGGTACTCATCTCATCAACTAATATACCACGTAAGCCAGCTAACCATAGGACCTCCGGTGTTGGCCCCGTCATGGATGCGGCGTGTCGTAGAGTTCTCGAATCGTTACCCTTGGACATCCGAACGCTTGACATTTTGTCTAGAAAACTACAAGGCTCCTCTAAACCACCTGGATTGATTGAACTGTTACAGCAATATGAGCGGGCTAGGGACTCCAAGACGCTCGAAGATCTGATCCACAAAACCTATTTCCACTGGTCGAGTGCGGTACCACCTCATATCCAGGCTTTCAGGAGGCACTATACCGAGTTGAGAGATCACTGGCCATACGAACATCATAGAAGCATTTTATCGATGGAGTCACCAAAGACACAGTCATTGCGATTTTTATGGAGTAATAATAATGCTAAGGTTCTGACTAAAATGCAATACGGTACACATCCCTGGTTGGAAACTGCCAGTGGAGGGCAGGTTAATGTGTCTTTGAGCGAACTGCAGCGCAGCGTGCTATTCCATGAGATATTTCAGCACTGCATGTTTTTGAAGAGCAACCCGCATTTGTGCAAAAACCGAAAGACAGTCGCCATCCCGATTGTAGAAATCCCAATGAAACCTCTGGGTCAAAATATCCCCGACTCAAGAATACGTAATTTGGCCAAAAGAAAAGTCGCATATGTGTGGAATGTCTTGGCACTGGAAAATCCAGCACTCTCACCTTCACAAGAACAATTACTAACCGACATAGTCGATTCACCGTTGCCCTCAGCCAAATTCGCAAGCCGAAGATCTTTACAAAGAATGTACCGGCGCGCTTGTAAGGGTGCATACGTGATCCGACAACATCCAGATCTCGGATTGGAAATTACAGAAAGTGAACTTTGCAAAATGCTGTGATTGGTTGGGACATCTAGTTCCAACCTCCAATCAACTACGATTATCAGTGATCATGAATAACACGCCAAAATACCAATTTCAAAGAAGTGATCTTCAATTGACCATGTGGTCAGATTTTAGCAAAATAGACCCCAAGAAAAAGCCAAACATCACTGTCAACGCTATGTTTCTGTGAAACACTAAGTGCTTAACTGTCACTATTCCTGTTCAAGTACCATCTTCCTGATTCCACTGTCTTCAAAGATTCTTAGCCATATCCAGTCACCTGACCCTTTTTATGCGCATCAGTCAATTCAAAATTTTCCATATTTCCAGCTGTATGGTATATCAAATGTCAATCAGACAGCCAAGCTGTGCGCATTGGCCATCATTGCCTTACCTGATCAACCATCATGTCTTTCATCACTAGAAACATTTTACAATTTTCTAACAGGCGAAGTCTGACAACGTTGTCGTCTTTTTCGCCTTTTAAACCAAGCATTATTAGTTCACCTACGATGCAAGCCAATACGACTGCTACATACGTAGATACTACAAAATCAACTTTTCCTAGCTTCAGCATGCTATTCGGACTAAATCAAAGGAGGTGGAAAAGCAGAGGGAATACCTACCAACCAAGTACGCTGAAAAGGAAAAGGAGAGTTGGTTTCTTAGCCCGCGCCAAGAGTAAGCAGGGTTACAAGATCCTTAAAAGACGGAGGGAAAAAGGCAGATGGTACCTGACGCATTAGCCGAGGAGGACAAAGCTACACGCGAATATGTGCTCTCAGGCATTAGCGTTTACTTGCCAGAAGCGATCGTTGCACCTAGCATTTTACCTTCGACCGCTTTTGGCATTTTAACGAACTAGCATCCAACTTTAAATCTGTAAATATACACTAGGTACAAGTACGAACGGGTACTTAGAAATATAAGAGTAAAACTTTAGTACACATCATCCATCATTCTACTACGAAGGTGCACGAGCATACGTATAAAGATCACATTTTAGTATCAGGGATTGTTAATAGTTCAGCTATGTACATAGGTGCTGAGAGCTACGAGCTCACGCAAAATCAATCACGATGCCTGGTCCGTGAGTGGATGTGAGTGTGGTTTGTCCCAGCAGACTGGGTTTTTTGGTTTTCTGGTTGGCTAAAGCGGCCTTGAGACCCTTTTGAGCGGCAATGATGTTTTCCAGTAACTGTTTGTCCGTGAAAGAGCATTTGCCTACGGCTATACTGACGCCATTACCACGTTGTCTGAAGGGTAATGAACCCGCACTATCTTTTAGAAGTGACTCCAAATTGTCCGAAACTGTGCCCTTTTTGACAGCTGGTAGTAGGCCACGGGGACCCAGGATCCGTCCCAACTGCGAAGCCAGCATCGATGCGATGTCAGACGTGGCAAAACTTTTGTCAAAATCTAGAGCTGTACGCCCTGCTTTGATTTCTTCTACTAGCTCTGTCCCACCGACGACATAGCAATTGAATTTTTCGCGCGCTAGTTGTGCTTGTTCCTCGTCATTCGTAAATACCGCTACCTTTACGCCTTTTAAAGCATTGGGAAAAGATAAATTGCCACTCAAAAGAGGTGCACCTCTCTCCGATATCACAATCGTCGTTATACTCAGCGTTTGCTGCTGGTGTGGCTGTCCGACCTCCGCGGCCCGCAGGAATCGAAGCGCCTTTTCAACAGGCATATACAGACGATGTTCAGTAGCAGGTCTTCTAGCGGCAGCTTTGCGCTGAGCTAACCTCCTAATTTCTCGCTTCTTCAATTGATCTTTGGATAGTTTTGACACCGTAGAATTAGTCGTTTCCTCGGCATAAAGACGTGGAAATACATGCAACGTTCTGGCTTGGATTGTGTATAAAAATGGGGTTATCCTACGAGATATCGTTGATAGCATACTGAGCCGAAAACTGTTGTATCTGCGCAGTTTTGGGCGAACTCATCGTGACCTTCCATCAGCTCTGATTTTAATAGTTTTTTTCTAATAGAGGCAATACTTGTACTCCAGCCACGTGTACTCAGGATCAAGAATTCACGATGGTATACCAAGATGCCAAAGTTTATTTAGAGCAGAGCAGCGTACCACTCTATTCCAGAATGCAATGCGATTAATCGCATTTTAGATCTATGACTAGAAAGCACTCTCAGCCCCTTTTCTTACTTTTTTTCAACTTGTTTACGAAGTTGATCCACTTTGTGGGAATACCTTGTTCGTTAAGTAGATCGATGACAGCCGGCCCGTGTGGACCTTGGACGGTAACCTCAAGTGTCTTGGGTGAAGTGGTAGTCTCTCCGATGGTTGTAGAGCCACTACACTTTTTCCGGAGCATTTCGGCCAGGTTCCGGGCGTCAACTTGAAATTTCTCGAAATTGGAGACTTTGGTGACCACTTTGCGTCCGATCTTCATCTCAGTAATGATTTGCACCGTCGGAATATTACCCTTCAACGGGTTCTTGAATAGTGGACTTCCATCTGGTTTTATAACAACAAAATGCTCCGAAAAATTGCCTTTCAATATTGGAGCCATTATTTGAGCCCTGGGAATGGTGCGAACGGCGCTTTCCTTCTTGACGGCACGGTTGACCACTGTATAGAGGAGGTCATCAAGACGGACGGCTGCTTTATTGGTTGGGTCCATGAGCTTCTTTTCAGCAATATACCGATCCACACCAGCCTTGAGTTCTTGTTGGGTGAACAAATGATCAATTCTCAAGTCCAGAGCCCTCAGAAAGTCTTTGGCGCTACTGATGGGTTTGTACAACGTTACAGCCGTCATAAGAGATTGTTGGGATTGGTGCTCGGCTTGCTTTGATCCAGCATTACTACCTGGCGTGTTTCCCACTCGATAGGGAACGAAGTTGGCGAGCTCAGGCTTCGACTCTTTCGTCGCCGCTTCGACCACAGTCAGATCATCGCCTTTGCCCTTGAGCTTGAGGAAGCCTTCTTTCTCAAAATGCTTGAGAAACTTGGCCGTTTTGCGCCATGAGGTTTTCTTCATATTGACATGCGCATGATCTACAGGTGGCAGGTTGCGCAGGATATGAACAGACAAAAAATTTGAGCTGCTAATGGGCACACTGAACTTAGGGTCCTGAGTCAAGGTGTAATACAGGGATCTGGCGAAGAAGTGATCCACATCTTCGACTCTTAGTTGACTCAGCTGCTCTGCAACATTTTCCAGATCTGCGCTTGCAGCTGTAACAGCCGTGTCGGACTCGGATTGCGCTTCTTGCTGAATGCTTTCGTCCTTTGAGTCTGCTTCTGATTCTGATTCTGAGAAGTCCTCGCTATCAGAATCTATAGACTTCTCAGCTTCTGGGGGTTCCACCTTAGCTTTGAATGTTCTGCATAATCCGTCGTCCCACGTATGGATTATTTCCACGGCCACTCCTGACTTGCCTATCACTCGAGAGTACTCTGGTAAATTCAACTGTACGATACCTATTGCTTTTACCACATTTGGGGAACGAGTGCTAGCTACACCCACTATCCGAGTTTTAACACATCTAGTATCGAAGGGGGGTACAGTACCTGGCAACATCAAATTGGCGCCCTTTATAACCTTCTCTTCCACCACGTACTCATGCGCTAGCACCACAGGCAGTAATTTGGGCCATACCCAGCATGTATAAACCGTTGGATATAGCAAATCGCTGAACTTTTCTTTAAACCATATAGGAACGTTGGATTCGTCCGTAAACACCGTACCAACCGTGAACTGAGTCTTGAAAGTTGTTTGCTTTACAACCTGTGAAGGAAAGACATAGCTGGATAGTTCGGTTTGGCTTTGGCATTGGCTTTGAGTCTTCTTTCGCTCAGAGTTCTTCAAGTTGCTCAAGGCCTTGATTTGTGGGTCTTTCTTAAACATAAGGGAGCGAGCTTAGCCAGACAGCGACGTTTGAAGTTTCGTAGTCTAAGAACCAAATTGTAGGCTATGTGAGATGAAAGGAGAAGGTTAAGTTTACGGTTCGAAAAAGATAAATTGTAGTTTCGAATTTTGAAGAAGCTACCTATACCTTGTGATAATTTGTCTTTGAACATATAGATGTTCAGACTAGAAGGTAAAGTTAGAGACTAGCAGTTAAGAAGCTCGCTGAAGCCTAAAACAAGACGTAGGGTCACTAGCAATTGTTTAAAGAAGGAAATTGCTAGGTTGCGGAAGCTATTGGATTAATCCTCTGTAGACTACGTAAACGAAGTTTTGTGGAATTGAAACCTTTCAGACCTCTCTAAAGCTTGGCGCGAAATATTGTCCTCTGCACACCCTACATGAAAGCAGTTACGAGTGATATGGGTACTTTGCATCTCAAAGGCATAACCAAGCTTGGTGCGCATCAAGAGGTAATATGGAACCCGCAACTGGCACTGTATTTGGTAGTTATCGGTAAGAACGTGGCAATCAACAGAGCAACAGATGACCAGCGTGTTGGAACGGTAGTCTTGAAGGATCCAGAGCAGGTCATCGGATTTCAATGGGACCAGAATGAGGGCAAAGAGTTTGCAGTTTTCTACACTAATGGGCTCGTGCGAATTTATGATTGTACCACTGCAGGCGGACATTTACAAAAAGTGGTCAATATGGTCGGTCAACAAAACGGCAACAGTGTGACTGATTTATGCACAGCTATCTGGACCAGAATCGTGTGGGATAAGTTCCCCACAAGCTACGAGGCTCTTGATATCGATTTGGCGGCTATGATGCCCGAAATGGTTCGAATAGTACGAGACTCGAAACAAATCACGATGGCTTCTTTGGAGCCATGGGGTCCCGACCTTCATAACCCAGAGGGCACTGTTCTTCTGGCTCATAGTCAAAAGTGCAGCAGTTATGTCATGACCATTGATAACTTGGTAAGTGTTCAATTCAAAAGCCACATTGACCAGGTATGCAAGATATTGCCGCCGAAGTGCAAACATGGACCCTTCGTGGGTGTGGGACATGATGGAAAACTTGAGTTTATACACATGCCATTCACTGAAGTAACACTTCTGCGGGAAGTCGTCAAGAGCTCGGGCCAGATCCGCTTTTTGTGCAATTACCTATTGGAAAACATTGCATTGTGTAGATCTGATTTGATTGAGCCATATACCCAGTTTCTTTCACGTATCATGAACGCCTTCAGCGGCGAAGATCTGTACACACAGCTGTGTGATATTATCCTCACGGGCTACGTTTCACCGGACCTGGAAGATTGGCTGTGTAACAGCATTGGTGACAAAAATTACAAACGTTGGAAACAACTCTCCTCTCGCATGTATGGAGACCTCAACAATATCCTGACGCTGACCGTAGTTCCAGCATGTGAGCGACTGATCCTGGTATGTGAGAAGGTGCACGGCATTCATAAAAGTTTAAAATTACAAAAGATGACGAACCGTGCGGAATTTGACGAGTCCAAGTGGCCCAGCAAAGAGGTCGAAATGCTTATTCGCGAATGCCAAACAATTCTCACCTTAACGTTACGGTGGATTACCGACCTGAACTATGAAGCGACCGTGCACACACTCTTTGCCGATTGGTTATTCGACGTGGTGATGGAATGCGTAGATGAAGACTACAAAAGACCCGCCAGAAAAAGTAACGCTTTCCAGCTCGAGAAATATCTAGATATTTGCTGTAAAGGCAAGTCAGAAGTTGCAAGAGTCGAGGTTATCGAGGCAAAGGTGCGAGATCAGCTGGTCACGTGCGCCATTCAAGTTGATAAATCTTATACCGAGCCATGGATTTTGGAGCTTATCGACGTATCGCAGCCAGTGCTTCTTGGCTCCGGGTCTGAAGAGGAGACGGCAACAACCCAAGTATGGGACGCCGTCAACGACGACAGTGGCACCGTGTTCGTGGCTTGCAGTTCCAAGAGCGACCCTGGCACAGTCAGAATTTCAGTACGATCGGTCCAAGCAGAAAGCACCAACTCATTGAGCCTAGGTGATTATCCGAGCTCGCTTCGACTTGTTTGTGAGCCCAACAATATGGAGGATGCATCCCACAAAACACCTTCGTGCTCTGTGACTGATGCTGTTTTTGTCACGTGTTATAACGGGATCGCTGACCTTGTCGTGCTGAACGAATCTTTTACTAATAAGTCGCAAGAGCTAACCTCGATAAGGGTGGCTCCGTCGAGCTTGGTAGCCGCTAAACTGAAATTGAGCGCCTCCCAGAAGTCATTACCGGAACCCACATTTCAAGCACGTCGGCTTAGCGCAGGTTCTCCAGGATCCTTGCTTTCTGTTCATGATGCTACACAGATGGCCGTTTACGAAATGTCATGTGAACAAGATAATTGTGGTGGTTAGCCATATGACGAAGATATCACGAGGGCAGCACCTCATGTGTAAGCACACAGCACACACTACTGCGTTTTCCAAAATTGTGGTGGTGATGTAGTAAGTCAAACGAGACATTTTGAAGCAGGACGAGACAGCAAATTGCCGGGAACGATGACTATATATGGGGCCAATTGACGTTGGTAAGGGAAGGAATATGCTGGGGGAACAGTTTGCTTTAAATCGACTAAAGACAGCGGTAGACCAGGAAACTACAGCCAATAGAAGCTTAGCAAGGTTTACTTACTCGAGCCTTCTCTACCTGCATAAGAAGAGATATCAGATCTTCTTCTCATCACGCGTGAATTAAACAATCCCTCAGAATTTGTCCTACAATCGGAACTGCATTTGAATGTCAGATCTTGATGCTCTAGAAGCCGAGTATGGGCGCGGGAAGAAAGAAGAGACGAGGGTCTCGAACCGCATTGAAACTGAAAGTTATGAGATCGATAATAGTTCGTCCCAGGGTAAGGGCAAAGATTTCCAACAGTTTGCGCATCCCTACATGAACGGTAGTTCTGGTCCCATATCCCGTATAACTGCTTATGAAGAGCCCGGCATAGAGCTACCGGATTGGTTCAATGCCAAAATCAAACCATGCCTGACTCTAGGTAATGTGGGACATTACTTTTTCAGTTTATTTCCGTTTCTGACCTGGATCCATCACTACAACCTGCGGTGGCTGTACCAAGATCTGATAGCAGGTATCACCGTCGGATGTGTACTGGTACCACAATCGATGTCTTATGCCCAAATCGCTACTCTGGCTCCACAATTTGGGCTTTATTCGTCATTTATCGGTGCTTTCATTTATTCGTTCTTCGCCACCAGTAAAGACGTATGCATAGGTCCCGTTGCTGTGATGTCGCTTCAGACAGCAAAGGTTGTGAGTTCAGTCCTGAGCAAATACCCTGACGACTCGGAGGTCACAGGTCCTGTGATCGCCACAGCGCTGGCGCTAATGTGTGGTATTATCTCACTCGGATTGGGTTTATTAAGACTTGGGTTTTTGGTGGAGCTAATCTCCTCCACAGCGGTTGCCGGTTTCATGACCGGTTCTGCCCTAAACATTATTGCTGGACAGGTGCCAGCACTCATGGGATACGGCAAACTCGTCGACACCCGTTCGAGTACCTATAAAGTAATCATTAACTCTCTCAAGCACCTTCCAAATACTAAGCTGGACGCCGCTTTTGGACTCATTCCATTATTCATCCTATACCTATGGAAGTGGGTTTGTCAATCTGGTGGTCCCAGGCTGGTCGATCGTTATTGTCGGCGTCCACGGGCGGCCCGCCTATGGCGCGAGTATTTTTTCTACTCGCAGGCGCTCAGAAATGCCGTTGTCATCATCATCTGCACAGCAATAGCGTGGAGCATCAGTCGTCATAGAATTAAGAAGCCTCCTATCTCGCTACTGGGCTCAGTGCCATCTGGTTTGCAAGATGTTGGTGTCATGAAGGTTCCAAGTGGTCTTTTGGCCAAGATTGCGCCTGAAATGCCCGCATCTGTTATTGTGCTACTGTTGGAGCACATTGCTATTTCGAAATCATTTGGGAGGGTAAATGATTACCGTGTAGTTCCCGACCAAGAACTCATTGCCATTGGTGCAACTAATTTGATTGGCACCTTCTTCAACGCTTACCCAGCCACAGGATCATTTTCCAGATCTGCTCTAAAAGCTAAGTGTAATGTGAGCACTCCATTGTCCGGACTCTTCTCTGGTGGCTGTGTGTTGCTTGCGATTTACTGTTTGACTTCGGCGTTCCGTTTTATTCCTAAAGCTACCTTGAGCGCTGTGATCATTCATGCTGTAAGCGACCTGGTTGCATCGTATAAGGCCACTTGGAGTTTCTATCGCATGAATCCACTTGATTTTGTATGCTTCTTGGTCACAGTGCTGATCACAGTTTTTAGCAGCATTGAAAATGGCATTTACTTTGCTATGTGTTGGTCTGCGGCAACTTTGTTATGGAAAGTGGCCTTCCCAAGTGGCCAGTTCCTGGGACGCGTGGAGATTGCTGAAGTGGTAAACCCCGTGGTATCTAACGGGGAAGATGCCGAATTGAATGATGGTCGTCTGGTTTCTGGAAGCTATTCGGGCTCGTACTTGGATGGGTCTCCGAATTACAAGCTCAAAGCTGAAACCGACATCGAAGCGTCGGCATCACCACCTTACGAGGAGACTAAGCGTGTGTTGACCAGTCGCAATAAATTGAATCCCAACACCAAGTTCCATGTAAAATGGGTTCCATTGGAACAGTATACCAGAGAAATCAACCCTGGTGTCGAGGTCTCTCGTCCTCCTCCTGGGGTAATTGTCTTTCGTCCAAGCGACAGTTGGACCTATCTCAATTGCGCACGCCAATACAACACGATCTTCGACGAAGTGGTCCGCAAAACTCGCAAGGGTCAGATCTCGGTAACAAGCTCGAACAAAACCAAGCGGTGGAACGACCCTGGTGAATGGACTCCACCCAAATTTTTGCAAAAATGTTTTTCGAAAACTAAGAGAACGAATGCTGCGGGATTTGACGACGACCTTGCCGCAGTTGTTAGGGACGAGCGTCCAATTCTGCGAGTTATTGCCATGGATTGGTCGCAAGTCGCTCAGACTGATTCCACGGGTCTTCAAACATTGGTGGATCTACGCAGAGCCGTAAGCAAATACGCAGATCGCCAAGTCGAGTTCCATTTTAGCGGAATTATCTCGCCCTGGATCAAGCGTGGTCTGATAAACAGTGGGTTTGGTACTGTCAATATTGAACATGCCGACGAGTCCTTGTTGGCGGCCCATTCTAGTTACCATGTGGTACGGTCTGCTGTACCACACAATGCGGATCCAGACAAACAAGAACCCAACCAAGAAGTCCTTTTCACGGCAACTGGCACCAACACACCGTTTTTCCACTTGGAGATGCCAGATTTTTCGAAATGGGATTTGGAAGAAGGAATATTTTGAGGAAGAGACGAGAAGTTTCCAATGTTCTTGCTTTCGCCGTATAGGACTTTGCTTTCTGCATAGCTATAAAAAATCAAGTTCAATCCTATTAACTAATGCATACATAATCGTTCGAAATTAATTTAGAATAATTACTCACCTTTAAACATCCCGAGCAGTTCCCAAACTTAGCCGCTTACTGATCGTCAAATTACGAGTAGCTGACTAGGAAAATATCTGAGACGGTTGGTATTACATGATTTCCGCTTGGTAAAAGATACGTTATCTTATAGTCATACATCGTGATCTTCATTCGAGATATATATATATATATATATATACATCTGTTTATCTATCTCATTTAAGAACATAATATCAAAAGGGTAGAAACCGCAGGCGTGCACCAGGCTAGATATGACTGGCTCTGTATCGTTGTCTGAAGATCTCATACAAACGCAAGACACTTACAGTGGTTTGGCTGGTGTCGCGGCAAACGAATTACAAGGCCAGCAGGATGACCTCAAAAGATCAGCTTACGGCTCAACTTCAACTTCCAAAATCAGCGCAAATAATGCCCAAGTTAGTACAATTACGCTTGGAAATGAGGGCGAAAATACTGGCTTGAAAAATGGCCAGACAACAGGGCTTTCCAATGCAAAAATCCAGATCATCATGACGTCCATGTACCTTGGTATTTTCCTCGCTGCGCTCGATAATACCATCGTTTCCACGCTCATGACTCACATCGCCTCGGAATTCAATGCTTTACCTAATATCTCCTGGATTGCCACAGGATATCTGTTATCCACGTCGTGTTTTCAGCCGCTATACGGTAAAGTGTCTGATGTGCTTGGGCGCAAACCATTACTCATCTTTAGTAACATCGTTTTTGGGCTAGGATGCTTGATTTGTGGATTCAGCAACAATCTTTGGTGTCTAGTTGTGGGTCGATTTGTCGCAGGAATCGGAGGTGGTGGTTTAACGTCTTTATCCAGTATCACCACCAGTGATATCGTACCCCTAAGAGATCGCGCACTCTACCAGGGAATGTGTAACCTATTTTTCGCATTAGGCACCAGTTGTGGTGGACTAGTTGGGGGATTCTTTGGTGAACACGCGGGAGGTTGGAGAATTGCCTTTCTGATCCAAATCCCCGTCTGTATTGTGAGCAGCGCACTAATTATCACGTATTTGGAATTACCACCCCGTCCCTTAAGTGAGGGTCATCCCCAAAATTACCTGCAAAAGCTGAGAAAGCTCGATTGGCAGGGTGGCGCCACTTTGGTCACATTTCTCTTTCTGTTCATGCTCACGTCGTCTGCTGGTGGTAAAGAGATTCCCTACCACTCTAAGCTTTTTTATTTCATGTGCATCCTCACAGTGCTGTCCGGAACTTTATTTGTAAGTTGCGAAACTCTTGTAGCATCTGAGCCTATATTACCAGTGTCGTTCCTAAAAGATAGATCGGTGAGTGCAGGAAGCTTGGCCAACTTCTTCTGTGTCATGGGAATGATAACCGTCAATTTTTACTTGCCTGTTTATTGGTCGAGTGTCATGAATATGGGTACTACGGACGTTGGTAAGCGGTCAATGCCTAGTTTTTTCAGTATTGCTTTCGGTTCTTTGAGTGCTGGTTACTACATGAAGCGTACTGGTAAATACTATTGGTTTACACTTATGGGCTGCTTGCTTGCCATAATTGGTCTTATTCAAATCCTTTTGGTGAATGCATCGATGCCCGTCTGGCAACAATATCTGTTACAAGTCACTCCCGGGTTCGGGGTCTCTATTTTGATCACAGTAACTCTATTAGCCATGATTGCAGCGGTACCACATGAGCACCAAGCTGCAACTACTTCCATTTCGTATGCTTTCAGATCAACCGGGTGTACCCTGGGTGTTTCGATTGGCGCTGCGATATTCCGCGACTCTTTGAACTCTCAGTTGAATGCAAAGGTATTAAAATTAGTGTCGGAAGAACATCCCGAAGCTGAATTGAGGGGAATTGTTGCAAAGGCGGCTCACTCCGCCGAATGGATTCATAGGGATGCTCCACTGTTCGTGCAATTGACATTAGTTGAGTGTTACGACTTTGCGTGTAAGGCAACTTTTAAGTTTTGTCTTACGGCCGTTGTACTTGCGGCGATTAGTTGCACTTTCATCAAGGAGCATAGGTTGCATACGTCAATAAGTAGAGACAGTTAACTGACGAGCCCATCCAGTAATGCATCCTCCTCGAAATTCGAACAAACAAGATGATACAGGTAAAAGGAAGCAAATACTGCTGTGTTTCCATCGATGCCGTGTTAGCAATGGCAAGATAGTTAGCAAAGGAAAAGGACAAGGAACTCTACTCATAGGTGGTGAATACTTTAGTTGAAGTTATTTTTACAACTCGGAACCTATGTCGCCGCTCCCTGAAGTTGTCGTTTATATGTTCAGTAGATATAAAATGTTTTATATATGACAGAATGAACTGTGCTTGGCAATTGTCCAGCCAGGAGACAAACCTTTCCAATAGACTAAACCGGCGGTGCTTGAAAGTTTGAAATTTCGTGTAACTTCGCATTACCACAAAAAAAACTGCGGTTTCATCACTTGATGCCTCTGATGGGACCACACGTAACTGCTTGCTCATCTCCCGTCTCATGCTCGTCGTACTCTTTGGCTTCCATTATATCACTTTGTCCTATCCTGTCGCCCCATAACTAATTATCAGCCTTAAAACACACACGTGGTAATAAGGCATATAGCACAAAATGATCTAAGCGTTTGTCGCAGTACAGATAAAGTACGAACCGATTGATTGTGATACAATCACATTTACCTACCGCGGGCCAATTTAGTGGGTGGGGTAATATAGGATTAGTCGCAGGAGCGGCCTTTGGAAAGAATGATGTAAAGAGCAGATGTGAGCGACTTATTCATGAACAAACATCGCATGCTCGTTCGTTAATATCTTGCATATACGTTACGCAAATGCTCCATAATAACCATTTAACCTCATACACGGGTCTAGCACTCTCTTCCTATTCTATCGAGTTGTCGTTGTTGGTTCGATTTCAGGCGGAAGAAGCTTGACGAGTACATGTCTGAGTACATACCGAGTACTTTACTGAATACATATCCGAGTACAAATAAAAGTAATCATTTCAGCAAAGTATGGACTTTTTTCATAATCACACCACAACACCAATAAGGAAATATCGGATGTTTCCACCGACAGATGTACTCGGACAACAGTCCTTCCCACTAGAAAGTAACACCACTTTTTCAATACAGTTACCAGGGTATCCCATAATCATTCAAAGCTGGCGCCATCCTTGTAAATGATGGCGCCATTCTGTAAATTGTTGATGTATATAAGAACATGGTAATTTGGTTTACTTGGTAACTTGGATGGGTTCTAGAGAGATACTTAAACCTCATCAGTTTACTGTGCTTCTAAGCTTCTATATTATTACTGCACTCACCTTTACCATTTTTGCACTATGATCTCTTCCCAAATTCTCAGATCGTCTACTGCTACCATTAACCGTTCGGTTGCTGCTGCTGCACCAAAAACCGCTCGCAAAGTTCTATTGAGAGCGTCCAGCAAGAGAATCGGCCAGTCATGGGCTGCTATTGAGGCCAGAAGAGTGGTCCCAACGGTCATTGGATGGACCACCTTCATCGGCGTAATGCTAGGCTGGCCTTTCGCCGTAAGAGCTGCCGTGCTGCCCAAGCAACTGGACTAAACAGTTGTCCAACATCGCAGTAGGGCCGCCACCACCCTCTTTGTATTTAGTTTGTAAGGTGTCTTCTAAATATTCAATAGTGAATTTTAATGATTTTGATGATAGATGATAGTATTAACAGTGTTAAGCAGGATTTTAACTCGCATATCCCTCAGACTGGACGAGCTTTGGGTCCCCAGTTCCTTGCTGGGTTTTCTTGGAATCTCACTATCTTCAGCTTACGCAGCTTTTCCACTTCTCCGCTCTGCTCGTTGGGCTCAAAACTCAACTTACCTTCGTATTCGCTCCCATTCACGATCGCATCGTTGGTCAGGATCTTGTACCCAAACGAATTTGGGTTCATCTTTTCTAGGTTGCATAATTTGTTATCCAGGCAGTATCGCTTCATTACATACCATATTGCTTCCCAGGGAGCGTTGGTCTTCAAGGACGACGGCTGTGCATGTGTCAAAGAGCTCTTAAAACCCAATGAACCAAGCCCTGCAACCACGATTTTCAAACTAGGCACCTGGAACTTCAAGATCGACGACACTCGATTGGGAGTAAAGTAAAATGGGGCCTCCAGTTCGTTCTGCGCTAGCGTCAGCATCCCTTCAATTCTCTTACGAGTCTTGTAAACCTCGTCTGTGTGCTCTTCCCTATTGATTCTCAACACTTCTTCAATAAACTCTTTATTATGCAAGGGTCCCGCATACATCGGACCCGTTAAATGATGTGTACCTCCACAGTAAGAACATTTTTTATCCACCGGAGGACCTTGGGCTAGTGAATACTTCACAAAAGTGTTTCCTTTTCTCGTCTCACGTTCGCTTTGACGACCCAGCCTTTGGTTGCGGTACGCTCCACAGCCACTACACATGTATGTGATCATACTATTGCTCTGAAGGTTCTTGACCTGAAGTGGGTTTGTTTTAACTTTAACAAAAACCCTCACGTAGAAGTCGATACTTAATGATAGTACAGGCTCAATGCTTTTGCGATATTTCGCGGCGCTTTGTCCCAGAAGGTTCAAGACCAATCTAAGAGCGCTTTCGTGCGTGGCATCGTGTCCAGCCATGTTCACACCGCCATACAGCGCAAAGCACTTTTCGGGATAGCCACTTCCAGCTAGCACTGATAGGTCTGTACAAGTCACAAGCATCAACCCGTCATCCTCAATGTTTTGTAAAGCTGCGTCCACGAACGGCGTCACGGTCCCGTAAGGGTCCAAATCAATGACATGATAGCGTTTATGCTCGGCTTTGTTGCGATACATCAACACATTGGCATCATCAATGTTCGACTTCACGATGTGTCCTACGTCGTTATGATCTACGTTTCTTTGGATTGATTCGACTGCCGCTGGAAGCAGGTCATTGGCAATTATTTCCTTAACATGCGGGATTTCATGTGCATATCTGATGGCACGAAGACCTGTTGCTGACAGAGCTTCTAGTATCTTAATATAAGGACTTTGCTGAGCCTTAGTAATCTCGATACCGTCGCTGTGAAGTTTCCGTTTCTTGGAAGCCTCATGGGACCCTTCAAAACCTCTTTTTTTGCTCTGCTTCTTCGCCCTTGACCTTTCCTGCTTGGCTTGCCCGTATAGGTTATCCCATGCCTTGATACAAGTAACACTTAGGTCTCTGTTGAATTGTTGAATAGGATTATAGAAAACCGTCTCTTGCTCGGGAAATAAGATGTGTCCTTTGCCCTCAGTAACAATATTATATTTATCGGTGCTTGGCTTGCTAGCAGGCCTCAGAAACCGATTCCTAACCCGATTAATAGCGGCCTTTATCATGGTTGAATTTCGGTGAACTTGATAGAAGCGAGATGCCGATGAGATCTTAGAAAATTTTCAGAAAGTGAAGCAATGCTATTGCATAATATTGAGCTGGAAATGGGACCAGAGGTGGCCTAGTAGTAGTTTTAATTCTTGCTAGATCATCCAGTTGTATTGCAATGAATGCAGTGATCATTTTGGCACCGGTTTCGTTTAGATGACAGTTTTGGAAGACCTCCTTCCAATTAGTTTTGCAAGGTAATCTGTGTAGATGCCGATTGAACAACTTTCTGTGATAATCAGATTGTTGATCGACAGTCAGCGATAATCAGGTGTTGTCCCAGCGACTTTCTTTTGTGTCTCCTTTTGATCTTGAGTTTTGAAGTATGCTGATTCTCATCAGATCTGAACTATATAACATAACTCGACGACAAATTGAGCTTACTCAACTAAACATGCCTCCAAAAAGTGGGAAAAAGGACCCTACCACAGGGAAAGTCGCAGCTTCCTCTCATGCCAAGGAACAGCAGAACATCTCGATCGAAGACCTGCTTTTTCCCCGAAGCACCATTGTAAATTTGGCCAAGGATAGCGCACTACAGGGAGTAGATCCAAATGCCGAAGATTCAGAACAGAAAAAGGTAATACTATCGAAAGATGCTGTTACTGCACTCCAAAGATCAGCGACGGTTTTTGTCAACCATTTGATGATGTACTCACGCGACGGGTCGACCTTTCAAAATCGCAAGAGCTGCAATGTAGATGATGTACTTGCAGCACTGGACCATTGTGGGCTGGAAGGCCTCAAGACACTGGTTAGATCCAGGCTTGACGAGTACCAGAAGGTGCTCGAATTAAGAAAACAGGAGAAAATTGACGTTAAGCAACAAGAAAATGGTACACAGGAAGCAGATCTCGGCATTGAGGGAGAGGAAATGCAAGAGGATTTTGTGAAAAAGCCAAAACTACACCAATGACATTGATCTGCCCTCAAATAAGAACATTGGCGCTATTTATGATAAAAAACAATTCAAATTTCCTTACCTAAGTACCGTTGCGTCTTATATCTTCATGCTATATAATGAACCGCAAGCAAAATAACCGACACAACAATTATACTCGCACCGCTAATTGCAGAGCATATTTTAACATTCTGCCACCACATCTTGGCCTTGATTCGTACTGCTTTGCGCTTGAAGTTGTAGCTGGAGTGGTTCAATTTGGAAGTCCGGTCCACCAAAAGCGAAACACGCTCTTGGCGCTGCAGGAACTTGTCTATGTTGTCATTCATGAGTTGGATAATATCCTGCAGGTCCTTGTCGGTCGCCTCTGCGGTGGAAGAGTCATGGTAAGATAATAGCTCTTCGTGGAATTCCTGAACAATGGTCCGAACGTGCGAATCCAGTTCTTGGTCTGAATTATTAGTCATGGATTTCAGGTCCGTCAGCACACGCAAGGGCAAAACTTTAGGGATGTCTACAGGTGAAAAACATACGTAGATCATGTTTTCGGAGTCGGTTCCATAATAGCACTCAAATCCATCCAGCAGCGGAGTGGCCAACTTTGTGACCTTGTTTCCCTCTAATGGGACCACTTTGGGTACTACCAATTCTCCCGCAAGTTTCTCAAAGACTTCAGGTGTTGAATTTTGAATAACTTTGCCCAGGGACCCATAGCCATTGGATGGATTGTTATAATATCTAGCTATTACCCTTTTATCGCGGACAACTTCGATATAAGTCACTAAAAACCGGGTGTTAGCAACCGAAACTAGAGAGTTGGCGCATCAAATCCCATGCAGCAATGTGATTGGCCCACAACATACCGTTATATTGCTTCATCTTGTGTATGTCACAACCTTGTTGAGTTCCTATCTCCAAGACTTTGACATGGGATTCAATAATCCTAGTTGCAATTTCCGTGAGTCATGACATGATAGGTTGAGTTAAAGAATATCGTTTTAGCGTCTATAAGGTTAGCTATGGTACAATTTGTGGGACCTGAACGCTGCTAATAGCGTCTTGTGGCCACTCAAAGTAGCCCTGGTCGATTAGCTCTTGAATGGTCATCGCTCTTTTGCCGGTGTCTTTAAAATATGCCAAATAACCTTCTTTCAAGGGCTTTATAGAACTCCTGAGCTTTACCTGGTCGCTAGTCCATTCGACACCAAAATACCCACCATTTCCAGCCTGGTGTATCTGACTATTGAGTCTCTGTGAGTATTGGACGTCCATGGGGAAAGTCAAATCATGATATTTACCATTGTCGCCATTGTACTCGAGAAACCAGTCATCGTAGTACTTCATTACCTCCAGGGGTGGCAGCTCAATACGTCCACTCCAGACTCTTGCGAGCCAGGCTCCCTGGGTCTCACTCAGGCGTATAGGAAGCACGTATTTGGGCAAACCGATAATACCAATGGTGGGTAAGTGGTATGGTACAATGTGGTTGTACAGGTTGTGCAACCGGGTACCATCTGTAATTAATCCGCTCAAGACTGAGTCTCCCTTGGATTTGACTTCTGATGGTCTCGGAAGGAATGGCAGAGATTTTAGGTAGCCTGTGCAGTAGATAACTTTTTCGACGTTTTCAATCCTTTTGCCATTCACCAGCTCGATGCTCTTGGTGTCTCCATCAAATCTAAGGATATCAGGTACTTCGCGGATGTGAGGGTCGAACCCAGAGGGTAGCACAGACTCCGACCTCTTTGATTTATAAATTGGTCTTTTCAAATGAGTCGCAAGCTCGAATGCCAGATCCGAGCCTGAAGCGCTGTTTCCTACAATTACAATTGCACCCTCTACATTCTCAAAGTCCTCTGGACAGTCGAAATCCTTGGCGTGCGAAACGGAGCTGGGGAACTTTTCGTGCCACTCTTTAAGACCGGGACGCTCAGGTACATACGGCAAATCGTAAAAACCGGTGGCAATGGCTACAGCGTCAAAATCGTCACTCTGCATTTTGCCCGTGAGCAAGTCCCTGGTAGAAACCGTATATGTCTGTTTTTCGTCGTTGTAGTGCAGTTTAATGACCTCATGGTTAAAATGTACCAGATTTTCAATGGCTTTGGAATAATCCACGATGTAGTCCCATACCTGGTCTCGTAGTGGAAATAGTGGAGTTTTCGATGGGAACGGATGTTTGTCGTACGCCATTAAGAGTTTGGGGATATTAGTATCCAGATATTTGTACACAGGAGTTTGGAAAACCAAGCCATGCTGGTCGTGCAAGTGTGGTTCGTTTCTAGCATGCGGTGTTTCACAGGGAATTTCGGGACAAGATGTGATATTTTTTGTCTTGAACATGGGCTTGGTGTAGTTCCACACCCCGCCAAAAGTGCTCCTTTTCTCGAACACTTTTATCTTCTCAAAGTGTTTTTCATGGAGCACGGCTTTGGTGAATCCCGCACCCACTGGGCCAGCGCCAATAACCGCTATGGAACTGATTTTCTTACCAAGTTGACAAAGCACGATCGATGTAGGTCTCATTATGGCCTTAAAAGCTCAGTTTGAAAGGGGATGAGTTGTCCGAAAGTCCATGGATTTTGGAAGCTAACCATTTATAGACCAGTACAAACAAGCCAAAAAGCTGGGCGGAAAATTGCCCATCGACCTGTCAGCATATTCAATGTTCGGCATCAGTCGGTTGTGGCTCTCGAGCTATGTACTAGGAATTTTAACGGTGGCATATACACATTATCATGTGAGTAAGATGAGTGGAAAAGAGAGCGATATGAAAATTAAGTGCCCAATTACGAAAAGATAGCGTCACACGAATTTGAAAATAAAGCCATGTGATAAAATACTTTAATACGAAAAAACGTGAATAGCACGCGACATAATTAGGCGGTGTCAGCAGAGGTTTATTGTATCCAGAACGAACGAAAGTTGTTCAAACGGTTCGGGATTCTACGAGTCCCATTGCTGGAATCGACTGCGTAGTTCAGTACCACTCAGTTCTGGAGAGAACTTTTCGATTATCTTAGGTATGGAATGAATGAATATCTTGAATGACATGCTGGTATATATATATCTATATATATATATATATATATAGTTATGCTTTGTTAGGTTGGTAGGAATGCAGGTTTGGTTGGTCTTGTTGCTGAAAATCGGGGCGATAATACGTTAGTCCTCCGCGAATCGAGAATCACACCAACCCTTTATCACGTAGTGTAATTCCCGGGTCGGTTTTCCAGAGCTTGCACGGGTCAACTGTAGTTTACCTGTTGGTCTTAGCATCATGTTCGAGATCAGACTCATCCAGGGCTTGATATCAGAATTGACACGGACCAGGGACGGGGTTGTGGGTTTCGAATAGACGTCTTGGGTGGGCGAAACGACAAATTTCAAATTCCAAGGCGCATGGTCCCCGTGGAGGTCTCGGCGAGGGTCGCACATCATGCCTGACCACAGTTTTTTGCGTGTGATTAGCGCGAGTTTAATGTCACGAACACTAACACCGTGTGCTTGCGAGGAGGGCGGAATGTTCAGCTTCCAAATATCCTGGTATGTAAGTTTCCGCAGCACTTGCTCGTCCACATTCAGATCTGGTATAAGATTCTGGGCCTTGGAAGCGGTTTCTAAAGCGTAGAGCTTGAGGAAATTTGGGTTAAACGTATGTTGGCGTATGCGACGGTTGGGTATCGAAACGGCGGTTGTCGGGCTATTGAGAGCGTCACAGGCAGAAGAAGTTGGCTGGCGTTGAGAGTATGTTTCTGGAGATTGATAGCGTGGCCAATTTTCCAGCTCCACAACGTCGTCCTCGTAGATCAACGACGAAGTCCTGCGTCGTTGTGTGTCGGAGGTTGGGTGGGTTTCCAAATACTGAGCAGTGCCAATATTGGCTTCTGTGTCGATGGTTAGGCCTACAGAAGTACGGCGATGCCGGACTGGGTCGCGTCTGTTCTGCGTGGAAGTATCACCGCTGGATTTCGCCCGTTGGTGCACAGGACGATACAGTTGTAGAATGTCGCTCGATAAGTACCCGTCAGCCAAGTCGAGATCTTGAGGGTTGACCAGCTTCAATATGGGTGCTTGCGTAGGGCCGGTGGCAACACAAGAGGAAAAATCGTCAGAGTGCAGGGGATCGTCAAGAGGATGGTCCTGTGTTGTGTGCAGGGAGGCCAGAGACCACGAAGAGTCCGTTGAGTTGCGATGATGACATTCGTCTAGCGAGGTGGGCCTTGAGAACCCATAGCGCGATTCCAGGGAATAACTTCCTTGGCTCACACCGTTGGTGTCGTCACAATTTGTGCAAGGGCAATAGCCGTCGCTGGGACACGGCGATTTGGTGATGGTTGTAGAGCTGATGCTGCGGTGCGATTTCACCTGCGACAGCACCGAGCTCATCGACGGCGTCACAAGACCCATCGAACCTATACTGCTAGGCGAAGCCGTGACTGGCTGGTGCGATTTTGGATGCGATTTGTGTCTGTCCATTCGCATTGCTTTCACCAGCCGGCTTTCACTGACAAGTCTGCTATTGACACCGTTTTCATCCATAGTTTCATCCATAAACCTTTTTAGCCGGAAAGGTGTACACGTCTCTACACTTGCTTTCATTCGATGTTGTGGGACCGCTGTGTCGTGTATATACGATGGATCTGGAGAAGATGATAACTATTGAAATACTTTGGCCTTTGAACTTTGAACTTGTCTGATCAGCCTGATACCTCTATTTTTACTAGTACAAGTGTGTATGCCGTCTTGCACTATAGTCTGCTCTTCAATCAGTGTATATTATCTGTTGAATTCAGTTGTCTTGTCCTTTCTCTTTCCTCTTAATAAAGTCTATTGAAGGTTTACTTCTGCTCGCATGAGCCCAGTGCCAGTCTCTATTCTTACGGTCGCCACTGCTCCTCTAATGCCGTAGAATCCTAGAATCCTTCTATTGCGCCTTACAAAAATGCCTTGAATAAGTATCGTCAACATGGTCATCAGAATCGCCAGTAATTTCTATATTACACTCGGATATGGAAGTTTACTGCTTATCATCCAACAATGGTTTCGCCGCAGTCATGCGTCCTGTGAGATTCCTAATTCGTAATCGTTACCGCATACGATGAACCCAGTGCGATGGCTATGGAAGAAAATTTCGCATAGACAGAATTAAGCAAGGCACTGGACAATGGAGAAGAAGACATGAAAAGTGAAGACGTGCAGTAGTATTACTTGTTGTAGTGCTTATTTAACAATGGCTGTGTAGTGCGTAGTTATTATAACTGGGACGGTAGCGTCAGCGTTCGAGGAAGTGGGTTTCTGTTCAGGATTTCGTAGGACGATGGATCACGAGTGGCAGTAGCCGTAGCAGTAGCTGTAACAGTAGTCTTGGACTTGCGGTCCTCTTTGGCTTTTTTTCGGCGTTCTCGGTCTTCATGCAGTTTGCGCTGCTGAGATCGCATCTGGCTTAGTTCGTGCCCAAAGGCGCCGCGAAGGTTCCTTTCAAGGGTCTGCATGCACCAGCCACACAGAAAAGTTTCGGGAAGTGTTGTAGGAGCGGCCGTGATCCCAGGGCTCGCCTTGCGTGTGACAGGTCGGTCTACTGAGAAATCGTTAACGGGAAACGAAGTCGCTTCGCTGTTGCTTGCAGCTTCTGAGCGACGCGCACTACGTCGCTGGCCTCGCTGAGGCATTCCCAGTGTTACCGTGGCAAAATCTCTGCGTTGCAAGGGTCTTTGGCGAGCCTCTCCCAATAATGCGATCCATTCGTCGTGCTGGCAGTCCAGGTGCTGCCACCGTAAACACGAATCGCAGCACACCAACGTGTGGAGACGAACCGCATCATTGTCATTCAAATTCATGCCAGAAACCACATTGCAAGGGCACTGGAACCCCCAGTCGGTAGAATCCGGGACGTAATCGGTCACTGAAACGCCGTGGTTCGCCAGACTCGAGAGATCTTCGCGTGTAATCAGTAGTTCGTCCGGTAGTTCCAGAGATTCGATTTCCAACGGTTCGGGAACCGGCGCATCGATTTCGATTAAGGGTTTGTGGAACTTTTCCCCCTTCTCAAGAACGGCTGCGTCCACGGCCGCTAATTGAGCCTCGTACTCGAGTATTGGAGTGGTAGCTCCAGATTTCGGTGACCGTTGAGCTGCATCAATTGTTCTGCGTCTAAGTTTCTCTACTTTTACATCTTGTTCGAATTTCTCCCACAGTTCCGGCCACATCGAATCCTTAATAGCCTTAGCCAATTTGGCTACTGCCCTTTGACGAGTTCTCAAATACTGATCCCGCTCGTCCAGTTTTTCTAGCCATGTAGCCTCCAAGTCACGACGTCTGGTATCTTCTTCCCTAGCCACTAGCCGAGAAGAACGTTTACGCCTCACTAACAACTCCGCCATTGACCGTTCCCGTTCCCTGTTGGCCAACAAACGACGTCCGTTAAGCTCCGTTTCTACAATAATAGGCAGCAGCTGCGCTAAAAACTCTTGTAATCCTGGGTCGGTAGTTTGGTTCAAATATTCGAGATATTCATCCCAGGTCCCTGCCAGTACTTTAAAATTTAAGGAAATCTGCGCCAAAAAATCGTCGATCTCCGGCCCAAAGTCCAGTTGGACCACTTCCACTTGACCTTGGTCTTCATAACGCACCGAACAATTGCGGAACTTGATCGGGATGCGCAATCCTGCGCTTTCGTTCGCGATCATGGTCCTTTCGACCACTTTGCCACCGGGAAGCACAAATAGCGAATGTCGTTCCCCTAGCACGCATTCAGGAAATTGGAATAGTTCAAGATGTGCTCCCAAATAAAGCCTGAATCCCTGATTTTTTCGTTCGATGTATTTGATGCACGCGTACAACACGTCGAACTGTTGTGGTATAGTTAAATCCGTGAATTTCGCACTCTGATCCTGTGAATACCACAAGACGGCATTCCGTTGCGCCAAATTGTACTTTATTGCCACGTCCCACTCCTTCAATTGAATACTCTTATTCTGAGTGACGGTCTTCAAAATATGTTCTAGGATCTGCGTGTATAACTTGTCTTCAAACTCAGACTTCAGGTCTTGAAGAAGTAACTTCTCATCGAACGCGACACCTGAGAAGAAAGCTTTGCCCTGGTCAGCAGTATAAGTGGATTCACAAACATTTTCTAGCCAGGCTACCACGTATTGAAAGTGCCAATGGTGGACCAAATCTAAATCCAAAGCCGGTCCTGGAATGGATTTGGCCAATTGTTGGAATTGTTGTCCTGAAATATAGTCTTCCAATTCCACAGGTTCGGCTTCTAGCTCTCTCTTCATCGTTTGGGCGGGGATCTTTTGGTTTTTGATTTCAATGGTTCAGTATGATATGAGATGGGTACGTAAATTTGTAGGTTTTTTAAAAGGTAAACACACGAATTGGAAACAACTGCAAGAGATTCGTTGTAAGTACACACAATTGCAATGAGCTGAGCAGGCTGCAGTGCTTAGTTTGACAGACTTGGAAACTACTATTCATCGCATGAATAGTGGTACAGTGCGTTGATAAAATATCAAAAACACGTGATAGGCATGTGACTACACAGAACAGTTTACGAAACTGGACGCTATACATGTCACCTGTCACGAGACTACGCAAAAAAGGCCAAAACCATAGAGCGAAAACAAAAGAGCCGTCAGCGCAAGCTGTGAGCTCTAAAAAGTACACAGCAGCATTAGCTTAGTATGAGCATTTTTTGCTGAGAGCGTATCCGGCCACTAAGCTTCAAAATATCTACTTGTATGTGCCGCATGTGTAACCGCATAATGCCTCGACTATTCAGGCCTTTAGTCCATATGCACACATTTTGTAATGACGCATATTACATGCACTCATGCATATACATGCATGAGGAGATACGTCATGTGCGCGGCTTTAATTAGTCAGAGTTCTCACGAAAGCGCTTGGTACTTGCGTTAAGAGTGATATTAAATCTGAGTTATTTTTGTACTGAGAGCGCCAAAGCTTGAAGACGAACTCTGGTAAGATAAATGGCTTGCAAGTGCTGTACATACAAACGCGTTTCCCTAACGTTGGACTGAAATATGTGACATGGATCGAATCGATGCGTGAATAACGAGTGCCCAAAATCTAATTTTGGTGCATTTTGAATTCCAGGAACACGCCACGCGCGCTACGCCACACTGCTTTTCGATTAAGCACAACTCGCAGTCTTTTTGCGAATGCCTTTGATAGTCTTGCTTTCAAATCCTAATCTTCGTTTGCCACCTTTGGTTTCATGGCTTAGGGCGTCAACTATTCAAATATCTAGTTAGTTGTCTACTCGAAATAATTATCTCAACTTTGTCGAGATAAAAAGACCTCATAGGGATAGAACAACCGGCCCACGGTAGTCTTGATAGCGTTGTTACTCAAGGTATAGTGGTACATACCTTGGTCTGTTTGCCAAATCCCAACCATTAATCACGCCTGGAATGGAACGTTATTCTAAAAAATTGCATGAAATCGGTAGCTCAAAGGCCTTGGATTTTTTAACCAGCTCCTATTTTCCCCATTAGACATTACTTCTGCCAATTGGCCTTGCGCGTTCTTCCCACTCGTGGTCCTCGCAGTTTTCTTTCGCTGTTAGTTCAGCCTGTTCGAATCCTGCCTTCGGCGTTCTAAGTGATATATATCCCATATAGGGATAACATTGTCAAATTGTATTCTGTCAACTCTAGTAATCATCAACACAATCAAAAGGATCAGCGAAGGACCCAATTGTAGCTCCATATGCCATCCAATACTGACTACCACATCAACAGGGAGTTTCGGATGGGTAGCAATACTAATGCCATGGCCATGGCGCCTGCTACACCGCGAATGATGGGTAGACCTAGTAACCACGCTAGCGTTTCCAGCCACGGAAATAACGAGGCGTCTTCGGGCCTCATGCCGGCGGTAGACGTCTCTAATACTAGCCACACCATGTCCAAAGGTAGTGGGGTTGGTCAAGATGTTCCCGGTGCCCCAGCAAAACAATTCCATCGTAAAAGTCTGGGAGATTGGGATTTTCTTGAAACAGTCGGAGCTGGGTCTATGGGCAAAGTAAAACTCGCCAGACACCGAACTACACATGAAGTATGCGCGATAAAGATTGTAAATCGTGCCACCAAGGCTTTTGTCCATAAGGAGTCTCACATGGCTCCACCAAGGACTCAAGAAGAGGTCCTTGAGCGTGAACACAAGCTCGAAAAAGAGATTTCGCGAGACAAGCGCACAATCAGAGAATCTTCACTAGGACAGATCCTATACCATCCACATATCTGCCGTCTATTCGAGATGTGCACCATGAGCAATCATTTCTACATGCTTTTCGAATACGTCTCTGGCGGTCAACTTCTCGACTATATTATTCAGCACGGCTCTTTACGCGAGCGCGGCGCCCGGAAATTTGCCCGTGGGATCGCTTCGGCACTACAGTACTTGCATATGAACAATATTGTCCACCGAGACCTCAAGATTGAGAACATCATGATATCAACGTCGGGTGAAATCAAGATCATTGATTTTGGTCTCTCAAACATGTACAATCCAAAAAAACAGCTTCACACCTTTTGCGGATCTCTTTACTTCGCAGCACCCGAGTTACTGAAAGCTTGTCCCTACACTGGTCCCGAAGTGGACGTATGGTCGTTTGGGGTGGTTCTATATGTGTTGGTGTGCGGTAAAGTACCGTTCGATGACGAAAACTCCAGTGTTTTACACGAAAAAATCAAACAAGGCAGGGTGGAATACCCGCAACACTTGTCTATAGAAGTTATCTCTTTGCTGTCCAAAATGTTAGTTGTCGACCCAAGCAAGCGGGCCACGTTAAGACAGGTGGTAAACCACCAATGGATGCAAAGAGGATACGATTTCCCTCCCCCATCTTATCTTCCACACCGAGTTCCTTTAACGCCAGAGGCATTGGATGCAACGGTGCTAAAAGAAATGTACCGCTTAGAGTTTATTGATGATGTGGTGGAAGCAACCGCTTGGCTAACCAGGATACTGACGAGTTCCGAATACCAGAGTTTATTGAAGCAATTTTGGGTCAATGTCAGTAAGGGTGGTGTACATGAAGACGTCACTCGTGCTTTTCATCCATTAATATCCATATATCACCTGGTTGACGAGACGGTGAAAAGGAAGCTGGTGAAACAACAAAAAAGAGCCGCACTCCTGGCAGCAAATCAAATACCACAAGCCTTGGATGTACCAACTACTGGCCCCCCACCAGGTGCTCCTGCAACCCCCGGCACAACGCCTGTTACGTCGCCCGATGCTATGCTGGGACATGCGTCAACACCGCTCAAGAGAGAACTTTCGGTCAACACAAGGCAACCTGGCGTTGTACCACCTTATCCCATGGTAAACCATCTTCCTGCTACATCATTCACGAAACCTAGACCGACAGTAATGATCCCTCCAAAGCTTGCTGTCCCAGAGCAGGCACATACCTCCCCAACTACTAGGAAACCATTAGATGCTGGCTTTCCTTCTGCGGATCTCGACGTTGTTTTATCTCCAACACCTCAGTCGCATGACTACGACCTAGCCACCTCTGCTTTGCAGAAGAAAGCCGAAGCAGCGCATTCTCCTTCATCGCCGTCAGCTAATCCTTCAGCCGATAAGTCCAAATTCGGAACGATATTCAGACGTTTCTCACAAAAACGTCATGGCCAGCACCAACAACAACAACAGCAACCATCTACTCAGCGGCTAGCTCCTCAACCAGTTCCTGGAACAACTATGAAAAAGACACACACAAGAACTGTTTCTGAAAATGTGCCGCCTTCAAGGATAGAGGCATATGGTGGGCCGCCCTTGCCTAAGGATATCACTGATGCAAAACAACAAACGGAACTACCAGCATTGCCTTCAAATGCTGCTACTATGGTTAAGGATCAACAGCTGGTTGATGAGGGCGTTCAAAAATTACAAATCATCGATGATGATAAGCCTCTTCCCAAGCTCACCGTGCCTAAAGGTAGAAAAATGCATCCCTCCGCTAGAGCTAAGTCAGTTGGACATGCTCGTCGTGAATCTCTCAAGTTCATGAGACCTCCCGTATCCAATAATATGGATCAACAGGTCATGAACATGAACGATGATGGGTTTCTCGAAGGCAGTGATGATGGCAAATCTGATTATCTCAGCAACATCGAAGTACCTGCTTCGCAAGGTGAACGTGAGCTCACAGATCAAGAAATTCTCGACATTGCGTCTAAAGCTCCGATGGGTTCTATGCTATCTATTGATTATCCTCGTTCTTTATTCCTGAAGGGCTTTTTCTCCGTTCAGACCACATCATCAAAACCTCTACCAATTGTGAGATACAAGATCATAGCAGTACTAAAGAAGTTAAGCATCGAGTTCAAAGAAGTAAAGGGTGGTTTTGTCTGCTTGCATAAACAGTCATACATTACTCCAACTTCCCTATTACCTCAACAGCCTGTAATAATAGTTAATGATGCTTCATCCATGGGTAGCAATAACAGCGGTGGTGTAAGCTCTCATGGACGGAACTTCTCCATTCCAACGCAACAGGCGTCGGTATCACGCCATAGTTCAATTCGACGTCAACCTTCGCTGAGTAAAGCTCATCAACCAGGAATCGCAGCTACCCCACAAGCTGCTAACACGCATGAAAGAAATCTTTCTATCATTTCGCCAAGTCATGGAAATGGTAGTATCCCAGAAGTTTCAAGTGCCTCTTTAGAGTCCTACAACCAAGACGATATCTTAACAACTTCAAAAGCGCACAATTTGAATAATACTGATAGCGTAACGATGAGTAACAACTCCAAAGAAAGACCACCACTCAAGTTCGAAATTCACATCGTCAAAGTTCGCATTGTTGGACTGGCGGGTATTCACTTCAAGAAAGTATCAGGCAATAGTTGGATGTATAAAGAACTGGCATCACACATCTTAACCGAACTGAACTTATAACGAGAATATCTATATCAACATAACCTGAAGATAATTTACTAACACTCTACAATGTTTTTGGAAGGCTAGCATTCGGAGTTACATATATTGTGTTAGTCCGTTTATAAATAACATGTATTTGCTTACACATAGAGGGTGCAATATCATGCCGTTTGCCCCTCCTGCCATGGGTCGAGCATCGCTTGCAAGCTTTTGTTTGCTCTAAGAATAAGGTCCATGTCTTCAATCAAATAGTTCAAAAGTACATGTTTTGGTATACGCTTATCTGCAGGCTTATCTGCAGGCTTATCTGTCTTGACTTTCTTGTTACTCGAAAGGTTGGTATCCATTTCCCCTCCTCCAGAATCTAACGTCAGAGACTCGTTAACAGCAGATCTCGGGAACTGTATAAGTTCGACTAGGTCATCAAAATATTCCTTAATAGCGTTTCGACGTTTTTTCTCGAGAGCTACGTGCTTCCACTTCTTGCGTTTAGCGGGATCGTTTCGTACATCCATCGGGATTTCAGACTCGAGTACCGTGATTTCGGGAGACTTGATGATGGGAGGATCGTAAACCGGTGTAACCGACCTAGGTTTTTTCATGGGTTCTTGGATGATATAGCGTGAACTTAATGTTGAACAGTCTTTTGGTTGCATTGTAGCTGTGGGCTCTCCTGCTGTGACAGGTTCCAAGATTGCTCTGTTGGGGTCACGAGAGGACAAATGGCTTAAACCGTCAGTGGCACTGGCATCAAGCGCAACTGCACTGTGGTCTGAAGTAGCATCCGCATCCTCAGCTGTCTGCAAGGCCACATACGAGCCTAGCATGTTCTTTCGCGGGCGATGATTTTCATTTTCTCTTTCCCAAGCTGGCTTCGGCTGCCGATGGCAGGCTGAAAGACGTTTTCCACTATGATTGCTGCTGTTTATAAGGCTATCCAGGAAGTTTTCAATGGCACTCGATTCGAACTCGCTCAGTAAACCGGAATGACGAGTTGGTTCCAATCCTGCCAAGCTTTGGTGGCCATCCCACGGAACTGCATTAATCATGCCTTCGTTCTCCTTCTTGGTCCCATATATGTCTGATGTGCTCCAGCGATCCACCTCAGGATCGATTGCCATGTGATTTTCGTTGTTCCCTTTGAACACTTGGTCTTCATTATTGATCATTTCATATGCAGTTTCGAAGTCTATGTCCAAATCATAGTCGAAAACGTCCAAGAGATGTTCATTCTCCATTGATTAACAAACCTGCAAGGGTCTAGTATCTGTAAAACTACCAATTGGACGTCCCGGACTGCCAAATAGCTATCTACAGGCTCTGCCAAGTTTCGAACAGAGAGATTTCACACGTCGTAACATTAGTGTTCTTTTCACATGGCTGATTGAGATTGGGAAAAAGTGTTGATGTCATGTGACACGAAAATAGATGAATTTTAGTTAGCATCAAGCCACATGTCCAAAGACGAACGAATGAGTACTTCATCCAGCAGTCGATTTTCATGATAAACTGGTAAAAGTTATTCTGAGTGATGGTGCCGTTCTTTTAATGTCCCTGACGCCTCATAGTTGTAAGAATTGACCCTTGAAAAAGAAAATGGCTTTTCCTTATGCATGGAAAACTCTATGCGATCGCCAGTATCTTGGTAAGCCTCAGATTTAACCCACTTTAGTCTATGATATCTGCGGGATCCATGGGAGTAGATCTGGAGATTTTCCACGAACTGGTACTTCTCATTGCGGCGCTTGATTATCAATGTCGAAAAATCGTCGTCGATGGAACACGACCAGCGGCACAGGTCAACATTTTTGACAGGAAATTCGCGATGGAGCTGGCTAACTACTAATGATGGCTCATCCGTGGAAACTAGCCGCAAGCAGGTGCCATCGGGAAAAAACCGCAAGTAGCGGTAATATGTGATCATGTGCACAGGGTTGATCAGTGACGATGATCCCTCCGGATTAGCCCCGTGACGCAGATAATTGACCACGCTGATATAACATCCTTGGAATTTGACATAGGCACGCTCCTGAAGCATGCGTTTGTAGTTGCTGCCCCATAGCGCTTGCTCGAGGACCTGGAGATTGTTAAGCCCGTTGAGCGTCATAGTCGCGTCATCGTACTGTTGGAGGGGGTAGATATGGCTTGCAAATGTGCGGTAAGGGTCTGATTTCTCGAAACACAACTCGTGGAACTTCTTACATGCCAACGACAGGTTGACCCACGCTTCACCTGACGTTGCCACGATGTGAAGCACTACTTGCTGTAAAATATCTTCTGGCAAAATTTCTAAAATCCAACACGGTAGTTGCTGTGCTTCTTGGCTATCCTGATGGACAGGCTCATTCTTCTGATTTATCGTTGTTATAGGATCATTTGCCGGTTTTTCCCTAATTGGCTCTAAAGCTGCAGCAGTATCGCTTTTTTTTGGCAAGTTTTGGCGTACCAGCTTTCTATACTTGTTCTCAACATTGTCGTCCATCTTCAAAGCTTTTCTGTAACATCCGATCGCATCCATCATCAATCCATCTTTCTCCTTCGACACACCTAGCTCCCATACTTTGACAGCTTCCAAAAGGGTGTTGCCGCCTTCTTGTACCATCAGTCTAATAACTGCGGGGCCAGAAACACCAGTTAGTATAGTCTTTGCAGGTAGCCGCGCGCGCCGTTTCGAAACTGTTCCCTTTCAGCTATAAAACTGATTCGAGTTATATAATTCAATTTTGACACATTTAAATTAGATATCGTTCCATCACCAATACCATTCCGAAACAGACCAATGGCAAGAAGCCCACTTGAAACTCTAACAATTAGCATATAAAATGGTTACCCAATTTCAAGGCAATGGTCCATGTTTGGAAATGGCTTGTTTTTGATTTTAACAGCAGCGTTTTTGGGTTGATCGAAGGAGCTTTCCGATGACTATGGAATCACTCTTGGGATCGGTAGATACCTTGGAGAAAGGTGAATATGGCATTTCAGTACTAGTTAATGCTCAGGGAGATGACAGATTGACTCAGACCATGCATCCTAACACTGCAGATACAGACTTAGAGTTGACTCTGTTGGAAAAGTCGGAAAAGCAACAAAACAGAGCCACACAGATAGACCTGAAAAGTAATCAAGCGTTCAGTTCTTACGAACTGGACCTGATGAATCCGTACGCAGTGGAATATTATCTCAAAAATGTTTTTTCTATGCTCAGGCAACTGCAATGCAAGGCAATTGCAAAAGCGTGGATCAAAGTCGTAGAGCCCAAGAAGAAAGCCCGGTTCCCCTATGCCAAGGGAGATCTCTTCAAACCATATTGGTGGCCATCTGGGGTCGAACACCGTGAACCAGATCATTTGCGTAAACCGCAGAGAATTATGCTCATGATCACCATACTGACGCAATTGGTTCCGCGCTGTAACGACCTCAAACTCCTTAATCAGCTAGAGAAATCAACAATGTCAATAGAGTTCCCCAAAGACTCAGATCACCACCAAGTTGCTTTAGACTATGTGTACAGAATTTGTGAAGCATTATGTCTTGGTCAACCCGCGCTAACCACCATAGACTTTCTGTCTGTTCCTGGCGGTAAGATATCTTCGACGAAAAGGAAGAGACGGGTCAAGATGGATCCGGCCTTAGAGCATCTCACACTGCTGAGTAATAGGACCCCTGAAATTCTCAATAGGGCTGACGATAGGCCTGGAAGTATATCATTTTCATCCTTTTGTGACGTCTCCGCCAATTGCGGATCGAAGAACGACCATTTAAAAGATTCAGTTCCCCATATTAATGAGGACTTTTTCCATATTCATTCAGGTGGCCATAACAATTCTGGTCATTCCACCGGAATGGGTAGTGCCTATCCTGACTGCTGTGAACCGGAGTTGGTTTTGGACCATGGAGTCCTGCGATATTATTAAAGGAACTACCTGCCTATATATTAAAGACTTTTGATGAACGTCGTGAATCATGTTCTCTTACTCTGTGAGCTCCCCGTGAGGGTTTTCTTGTCTAAATAGCGTGAAATCGTAAGTTACATGACGAGATGTGAAGCAGCGCTCAGGTAATCACCTCTACTTTACTAAATACTACGTTAACTATTTACGTGCGTTGGATTCATTCAGAAATTGGACCACATGTTCGTTAAATTCGTCTGGATTGTCAAGAAATAAGTTATGACCCGAACTGGAGACTTCGTCGTAATCAGCCGTGAGGCCCATTGATTTTGCTTCATTGGCGAATTTCTTTCCTGCTTCGCGATTCATCCAATCGTGGTCTCCGTAGAGTAATAAAAGTCCTTCGGCTCGTAAATGTGGAAGGCAGTCCAACAGCGGGTCTCTCGCAAGTAGTCGGTTGGTAAAAAGACCCATAAAGATATCCTTGGCCGTCTCGCTTACGCCATCTTTGCCGTAAAACATTTCAAAGATGTATTTCTTGTAGTTTAGACTGGGAACTCTGCTGTATGCCGACACAATATAGTTCCAACACAACCGTGCTCCTAGCGGACCCAGACTCCGCAATACACTGGTCTGCGATTCGAAAAGAATTTTGGGAATTCCAGGCCGCTTTGAGATGAAGAACTTGGAAGCTGGGTTTTCGTAATCCAGGTTGTAATCCGTATTGCTTCGCCACTGGTTATTAACGGAGAAAACGTTCCTCTCAACGCCTAAAGGCGACACCAGGCATAACTTTTTGACCGCATGCGGAAATTTGATGGCGTATTTGAATGACAAGTAGGCTCCGAACGAGTGCGCAACAATATTCAGTGGTCCCAGCTTATTATCGTGACGCCATTGTTCCAGAGCATCCAGATAGTAGTCCTCGAAGTTTTGAGTTAATGCTTTGTGATGCAGAGACTCTATCGTGTACGGGAGTTTGAACTTGCTCCCAGAAATCTCTACTCTCAACGGTAGTAATTGAGAGCACTTTATATCGAGCGGTTGAATTCGTGACAAACCGTTCGCGGGTAGATCGATAGCATACAAATCCTGAATGAACTTTGAAAGCCCTTCAAAGTTCCTATGAAATGCCATACACGATGCAGCATACCCGTGAATTAGTAGAGTTGGCGTCTTGATGGGTGCACCTGGACGTTGGAAATGCCACTGGTTGATTTCGTCCTTCATCATGCATTGTTCTTTGGATCCATCTATGCATACTTCTTGCATTATTTCGTTCTGGAATTTCATCATCATCTGCTTGGATGACCCGTAAACATGAGCCGCCCATAGTTTCCATCCCGAGGCCCGAGGAACACCAGCAGGTGGTTTTATCAGTCTAGATACTATCCTGCGCGGCAATGAGGACCTTTGTGAGCTATAAAACCTGACACCAACCATTTCAGTTGTTTATTGGTTCAGGTAACGGACTATGCGCGGTTTCAAGGGTGATAGTTGCCCATAAATATCCGCTTGAGAATTATGAATTAATTTCAAGTTGATTAATGTATTTAACGCCTTGAAAACGCCACTTAAGTACTAAGTAGAATTGGCGAAAAAGAAGGTCAAACTGCGACCCTTGAATGATTAGCTTACCATGAGCGACGTTTGGAGTGAAATTAGGAGGCAACAAGAGCTTTCACATGAGTTTGAACTTAGGCAATCGGATGACTTGGAAACAATGTCCTCCGATGAGCAGGATTACGATCTGACCTACGATGATCACCTTCTGGATAATACAGAAGAGGAGGAAGATTACGAATACCAATTGCTTTCTGCGCAGCAACAATGGGAAGAATCCCTCGAACAATTGAGCCAGGTGTTGAATTGGGTGCTTCTACCGTTGGTGGGCAAATTCTTGGGAAGAAGGACGGCCTTTAGCGTGTGGAAAAGCATTATGGAGTACATTTGGTGAATTTAGGATTTAAAAGTAAAAGAGTAGACGCCAATACTGGTATGGTGGGGTGTGTGGCGGTGAAATGAAAAAATGCTACGTATAGACAGTGGACTGAATAAACGTGAAGGAAGTGCCCTGTTGAATGGAAACCGAACATTAAGGAATGCTCTATGCGTAGTTGCGGGCTCCTTCATTCCGCAAACTGATCCCAGAGCAAAAGCGTATATTCTCGTATGAACTGGACATGTATTGCCGCGAGGATGGATTTTTGTAAAGAGTGACGTACTTTGGAGTCCACATTATCTGCAGATATGACGTGACAAATGCGGATAAGGAGCTCCATAAGTGCTATCGTCAGAATTTTCGAATCGAGGATAAGTGACTCTTCAAACTGTTGGCCCTTGGAGAATAGAAAATGCAGCTTTTCCAGCAGGGTATACAGCGTTAGATCCGAGATTTTGTCGTCTTGCATAAGGTCGCTCAGCTGATACAGAACCTTGAACTTGTCCATACTACGAAATCCCCATATCGCCATGTTACAACGTCGCAGTTGGTCATTTCGCGGTATAAAAGAATTGAACAAAGGCTGTTGCTCCTTATTTACTCGTAGCAAGTGTTCCAAAAGAACCACTTTTTCCGGTGCTAGTATCTTGGGCATTGATTCGAACCTCTTATCGGTAGATAAATGGTCCTCTCAAACCATTTGGAGCTTTCAGTAATGTCCTCTGTATTTTTTACTTAAAAATTACATATCTTGTCTATTACTAGACTCGCAGAAAATCCGGGTTTAGAGCATAACCAAGCTAGTCATATCAAGCTTAGTATAAAGGGGTTTGGAAAATAGCGAAGCGTCGAGGTTGAGCTCGAATGAGCTTGTACGTGTGGGGTATCATAGTACCTCAGTTCGTCCTGCTTCTCTTTTCACCGCTCTTTAGAACGAAACCCGTTTTCCACTGGTACTACGTCCGCATTTTCCATCCAATTTTTGTCGACGTGAATAGGTTCAAATGGAAGTTTAAAACTGTACCGGCATTCTACCTTTCCGTATATTTTTATTGTACGGTCCTTTTCTTCAATGACGTCGAGCATCGCATTCGGTCGAATCTATATTTTATGGAAAAGTGGATGGTGATCCCAATAGCGTTGGTGACACCTGTCTTCGCTGGCATACTAACGATGGCAGTACACCCTAAAACTTCGCGGAACTGTCAAGCTACCGACCCGTACGACAATATCCTTTTTCACCCTGGATTGACCTGCGGTACTTGTAAACTGCCGAAATATGCCCGTTCCAAGCACTGTGCAATTTGTAATCAATGCACACTCTTGGCGGATCACCATTGTGTTTGGGCAAACAATTGTATTGGCCTTGGCAACTATCAATACTTCTACCTTTTTTTGCTTGCAAATGTGTTTCTCACCACCTATGGATTCTTGCGGCTACTTTGGTTACGAAGTTTCATTAGACACCGGTCGTTGTTGATCCTGTCAATTCTCTTAGGATGTTTCATGATCATGTTGGTGCTTTTCACGTATTTTCAGGTGGCGCTGGTTCGAGATGGAATGACCAATAACGAGGAATCCAAGTGGCTTCTGGTGCACGATATGCTGAGCCAGGGAAAATTGATAGTCGACAATGCTGGGAAATACTACTATAGAATCGAGCAAAACAGTGTACAAAATCCTGGAGGCGTCGACAAATTTGAGTTCTATTCTACCAATGCCTATGATGGTCGCATCTACAGCGTGCATCAGTTTAAAACAGTACATGACATTGCAGAAATAACGAACATCTACGACAAGGGTGGATTTTGGCCCAATTTAAAATCCCGAATGGGTGGGTAAGTACTTCATAGATCGGTTGAATACATGTGCAGGCATTTAGTACTATTATAATGAACGAAACTGTCTGAATCCTACATGGATCTTGCCATAGTGCGAATTATATTGCCGTTTCAAGAAAGGCACCCTCCAATATTAAGTGATCTTAGAAAATGCTTTCAGGTTGTTTCACAATACCTCACCTAGAATCTAGACCTCATGTATAAGTAGAGCTAACTGAACAAACTCAGAACTGCTAAGTACTGGCTATAATAGGGCAAGTAATACTCAATTTGGTTATATTTTATATATTACATGTAATTAGGTTCGTATCACGACAATATATGAATACTGTGACATAACAGTACATAGTAACAATATGAATTCCAGGATAAAATGAGCTAAGACCCGCAAATCAAGTAGTTGGTCAGTAATAATTACTCATGCATGACCAATGACACACCGTACTCATTAATAATCAATACTAATTGAGTTTTCAGCGTGTGGATTGCTCAATCACGCTTATTCCATCATTCCAGGAATTGTATAACTACCAATTGTTTCTTCGCTGTGTCGAGAAGTGCTCTTCATAACTGGAAAAACCACAGAGGAATTTAAGTCACCGAGTTCTCAACGAGTAATAATTAATTAAATACAACAGTGTGTCTATTGACGATATTTCCAATAACATGGTCGAACCCATATTAGGTGACAGAGATCCAGGACTCCAGTAAAATTTTGACTTTGGAGAACAAGGACTTTGGTTACCATGTAGGGTGGAAAGTGTGTGTAAGAAGCTATGCATCTGCAGCGTTGTGCTTCTAATAATGGGAGATGAACAATTTCGCACCTGTCCTCCGATTCGTGGATCATTCCCACAGCTCGGCTTTTAAGAACTAAACTAAAACAGTTGCGGTATTTTCCGTTTGAGACTAGCTCGCTGTGTACTGCCTCTGAGCAGCTTAGTGCTCCAAATATAGGTTCATAGTTCAATGATCATGAGTGAAGTGCATTTAACTAGAAACTATAGAGAAAGCAAAACGCAATTACAATGCATATAGGACTCTTTGAATCTCGAAACTATGAATATCCAAGACACTATACTAGAATGAATCTATCCATGTTAGTTCCAGGTATTTGCCTACTTCAACGTCGTGAGAGACTACTGGACTCATGAGTCCAAACTCGAATTTCTCTCAGCTCGTGCTCATCAAATGATGACTATGACTCTACTAGTGGAAAACTTTCCAGATGTAAAGCTGAAAAGTATATCGTATAGATAATCTGGTAGATTAGACGCGAGTTCTTCCATTAACTATCCGGCTATCATTCCTTTGAGCCATTGAACTTGTTCAATTTAATTAGCCCTGGTATTTCCGCAATGGAAGTAACGAAAGTACCAATTCTGGGCAAGGATGTAATCCATGTTGGGTTCAATATGGCGGACCACATCGTAAAAACTATCGTGGATAGCTGTTCTTCCTCGACTTATGTGGTTATCAACGATACAAACCTACAGAAAGTCCCCTACCATCACGATTTGGTGCAGGCTTTGGGTTCGACGGTTGAGCAAATGGACTCTAGGTTGTTGAAATATTCTGTGAGACCTGGCGAAGCTCACAAGACAAGAGAACAAAAAGCTGAAATCGAAGATTACTTGTTGAGTGAAGGATGTACCAGAGATACGGTAATCGTTGCTATTGGTGGTGGCGTCATCGGCGACATGATAGGTTTCGTGGCGGCCACGTTTATGCGTGGTGTTCGTGTCATCCAAGTCCCTACGTCACTTTTGGCCATGGTAGACTCATCCATTGGTGGAAAAACGGCAGTCGATACCGCTCTCGGTAAGAACTTCATAGGTGCCTTCTGGCAGCCTCAGTTTGTCTTTGTCGACATCAAATGGCTCGAGACGCTTCCCAAACGCGAATTCATAAACGGTATTGCGGAGGTGATTAAGACTGCTGCTATTTGGAATGCGGAAGAATTCGCGCGTCTCGAGGACAACGCTGATAGTTTCTTGCAGATCGTGAACGGGTCTAAAACCGCTCGGGTTTCTGTGGCGGAACAGGTTCACCAGGTTTCACTTACTAACATCGAACACATTTTAGATCATGTCTTCAAGCTAGTTTTGGAGAGCATTCGAGTCAAGGCCCATGTAGTGTCATCCGATGAACGGGAATCTGGGCTCAGAAACTTGCTCAATTTTGGTCACACTATTGGACATGCGTATGAAGCAATCCTGACGCCCCAAGCCCTTCATGGTGAGTGTGTTTCAATTGGTATGATCAAAGAAGCCGAGCTATCGCGCTATTTGAATATTCTATCCTCCACACAAGTTGCTCGTTTAACTAAGATTTTGGCAGCGTATGGTCTGCCTATCTCTCCTGAAGAAAAATGGTTCAAAGATTTAACGTTGCATAAGAAGACTCCATTGGACATTTTGCTCAAGAAAATGAGTATCGATAAAAAGAACGATGGTGCAAAGAAAAAAGCAGTTCTTCTCGAAACCATAGGAAAATGTTATGGTACGTCGGCTCACAGTGTTTCGGATCAGGATTTGCGGTTTGTATTGACTGATGAAGTCCTCATTTATCCGTTTAAAACGTTGGCTAATGGGCAGGCAAAAACTATTATCCCACCCGGTTCCAAATCCATTTCGAATCGTGCTTTGGTTTTGGCTGCTCTGGGTGAGGGAACTTGTAAGGTCAAGAACTTACTACATTCGGATGATACTAAACACATGCTACATGCTGTGCAGCAACTGAAAGGGGCCTACATTTCTTTCGAAGACAACGGAGAAACTGTTGTGGTAGAGGGACGTGGAGGTAACACTCTAGAGGCTACTTCTGAACCTCTGTACTTAGGTAACGCCGGTACTGCTTCTAGATTTTTAACCTCAGTTGCTGCTCTGGCGAAATCCTCGCCATCTCAAAATAGTGTGGTTCTTACAGGAAACGCTAGAATGCAAGAAAGGCCTGTTGGTCCTTTGGTAGATTCTTTGCGGAAAAATGGTACTAAGATCGATTACCTGAACAAGGAGGGCTCCTTGCCGCTAAAGATCGATACAGATTCGCACTTTAAGGGTGGAAAAATCGAGCTGGCCGCCACTGTCTCATCCCAATATGTTTCGTCTATTCTTATGTGTGCTCCATACGCTGAAAATCCCGTAACGCTATCATTGGTAGGCGGCAAACCGATCTCCAAACTATACATTGATATGACCATCAAAATGATGGAAAGATTTGGTATCAAGGTAGATATTTCAACAACTGAGCCCCACACCTACCACGTCCCCAAGGGAAGCTATGTTAACCCCTCGGAGTACGTCATCGAAAGTGATGCTTCTTCTGCTACCTATCCTCTAGCCTACGCTGCTATTACTGGCACTACTGTAACAGTTCCTAACATCGGTTTTGAATCGTTGCAGGGTGATGCAAGGTTTGCGCGCGATGTGCTGAAGCCTATGGGATGCGCCGTCGAGCAAACCGAGGTTTCCACCACTGTAACGGGCCCCCCTATTGGCACCTTGAAGCCTCTCAAATACGTTGATATGGAGCCAATGACAGATGCATTCTTAACTGCCTGTGTGGTAGCCGCAGTTGCACATAATGAGGGGAAAGAGTTTTCAAACGTCACAACCATTGAAGGTATCGCGAACCAGCGGGTCAAAGAATGTAATAGGATTTTGGCCATGGTGACTGAGCTAGCCAAGTTTGGAATCAAGGCCAACGAATTGCCTGACGGAATTCAGGTTCATGGCGTTGGATCTTTAAGTGAATTAAAGGTACCCGCATCTGTTGATTCGTACGACGATCACCGTGTGGCGATGAGCTTCTCCCTTTTGGCAGGCATGACCCCGCTTGAGGATCGTGCTTCGAGCGATCCTGTCAGAATTTTGGAGAGACAATGCACTGGCAAAACCTGGCCTGGTTGGTGGGATGTTTTGCATACTCAGTTAGGCGCCACATTGGATGGTGCAGAACCTCTAGCTCGCGGTTCGAAAAGTGTTAGGAATAGCATTGTGATAGTCGGTATGAGAGCAGCTGGAAAGTCAACTGTAAGCAGCTGGTGCGCAAGTGCCTTGGGCTACAAGTTTTTGGACCTTGATACCGTTTTTGAAGAACACTATCAAAAGGGTACTGTGAAGGACTTTGTGGCAGAAAGAGGCTGGGAGGAATTCCGCGCGGCGGAGGCTGAAATCTTTAAGAACATCGTTTCGAAGCATGGCGAGGGCTACGTATTGTCCACAGGCGGTGGAATCGTCGAAAGCCTGGAATCCCGGAAAGCTCTGAGAGCCTTTGCTGATCAGGGTGGTATTGTGTTACACCTGCATCGTGACATTGACGAAACCATCAACTTCTTGCGCAGCGACCCTACTAGACCTGCATATATTGAAGAAATCAGAGACGTATGGGAAAGAAGAGAGCAATGGTACCGAGAATGTTCTAATTATATCTTCTTTGCGCCACACTGTGACACCGCTGTCGAGTTTGGACTGTTGAGAAGAACTTTCGAACTTTACATTCGTACAATAACCGGCAACCGAGAGGTGGTTATTCCAAACACCAGATCCGCATTTGTTTGCTTGACATTTGAAGATTTAAATGAATGCAAGGAAAAGCTTGTCGACGTTAGTTACGGCTGTGACGCTGTTGAAGTTCGCGTTGACCACTTGAAGAATTACGATTTATCATTCGTAGCCCAACAACTGAGCTTATTGCGTACTGCCACAGATTCGTTGCCCATCATTTTCACAGTTAGAACTCAAAGCCAAGGCGGTCATTTTCCCAATGACAATCAATCTGAACTACTCGGTCTTCTAGAGCTTGCATTGAAAATCGGTGTAGAATTCATCGATCTCGAAATGACTCTGCCCACCGAGCTGCTCTGCAAAATTGTTAACAACAAGAAAAGTACAAAGATCATTGGCTCTCACCATGATTTCGGGGCCAAATTTGATTGGGAGGATTCTGAGTGGGAAAACAGATACAATCAGGCGCTGTCACTGGACGTTGACGTAATTAAGTTTGTCGGTACTGCTAAATGTTTCGAAGACAACATCAAATTAGAACATTTTCGATCCACTCACCTGAGCAAACCTTTGATTGCGATAAACATGACTGAGTCTGGTAAAATGTCTAGAGTAATGAACACAGTTCTAACACCAGTCACCTCGAATTTGTTGCCATCTGCGTCAGCACCTGGCCAATTGACTGTGGCCCAGATCAACCAAATTTATTCATCTTTGGGTGGTATTCCAGCCAAAGAGCTATATCTTGTTGGATCACCTCTGGGGCACTCCAAATCTCCCGAAATGCACAATCTGGGGTTCGAAATCTTGGGTTTGCCCCATAACTTCAGCAAGTACGAAACTACATCGGCGGAGGCGGTGAAAGAAAACATTCTTTCTAAGTCAAATTTAGGCGGCCTCGCTGTTACAATCCCGCTCAAGTTGGATATAATGAAATACATGGATGAGTTCTCTGAGTCTGCCAAATTGGTAGGAGCCGTGAACACCGTTATTCCCGTGTCCGGTAGGCTGGTAGGAGACAATACGGATTGGATTGGCATTCATGACTCATTCGTGGCCCTGGGTATTCCGGAAAACGTGCATGCAACGTCAGGTTTTGTTGTAGGCGCGGGCGGTGCTTCACGCGCCGCTCTTTATGCCCTTCACAAGCTGGGCTGTTCTCCTATCTACAGCGTCAACAGAACAGTGCAGAAGTCCTTCGAAATGAAAGATCATTTCCCAGCAGAGTTCAATATTAAGGTCCTGGGGACTCCCGAGCAAGTCGAAGAGATTTCCGAGAACAACATTGGGCTAGCTGTCAGTTGTGTACCGGCAGACAAACCTTTGGATGACAGTCTACTTGCTAGAGTTGAAAAACTGCTGGCCAAGACTGGGGACACCAACTTCCCTCCAACACTCCTGGAAGCTGCTTACAAGCCAAGCGTTACGCCTATGATGGAGATTGCTGAGAATAAGTTTAAGTGGCAAGTTATTCCTGGGGTTCAAATGCTCGTCTACCAAGGTGTTGCGCAGTTTAAACTGTGGACCGGTTATACAGCTCCATTCAAGGCTGTTCATAAGGCTATCATAGAATAACATGTTAGCACTATCGACTACTAATAAATACACCAGATAACTTGCTTTTTATGTAAATGCTGCGGAGAAGTTTGTTGTAGATGACTTCACATATATATTATCTTCAGTTTCTTGATAGATATAATAACAAGGAAGTCAAAGTTGATATTTGTCTTATACAAGATTAATTAACCACCGATACGCATGCATGGAAGCGTTATCGAATGTCGCACTATATTGGAGGAGACAATGCGTATAACTCAAATACTTTTGGAAAATCACTGTCTCTGAGAGTCGATGGTGGATTCAACGCAGTATCTATAAGTCCATCGGGAAGAGATGTTGTTTTGGCCAGTAGACAGGGACTGTACGTTGTAGATTTGGATGATCCTTTCTCTGCACCTCGCTGGCTACATCACATTACGTCTTGGGAAGTAGCAGACGTACAATGGTCTCCTCATCCTTCAAAACCATCGTGGGTTGTGTCGACTTCAAATCAAAAAGCGCTCGTCTGGAATTTATCCAAAGATTCCTCCAACGCAGTAGAACATGTTCTTCACGGCCATTTCCGTGCCATTACGGATATCAACTTTCATCCTCACCACCCGGAAATTCTTGCAACTTGTTCGATTGACGCCTACGTGCATTCTTGGGATATGCGGTCCCCGCGGAGAGCGTACTACAGTGCAAGTGTGTGGTCCGCTGGAGCATCGCAGGTGAAATGGAACTTTCAGAACCCAAATGTTATGGCTTCTGCACATGCCAACGACACTTATATTTGGGATTTGAGGAAAGGTTGTATACCGCTACATGTTTTGAGAGGTCACATAAACAATGTGAATAGCATTGACTTTAACCGCTTCAACGAAACAGAAATCATGACTAGCTCAAACGATGGGACTGTCAAGTTTTGGGACTACTCAAAAAGCCACGAAAACCCACAACGGACAGTAATAACAGACTTTCCTGTGGCTAGAGGACGATATTTGCCATTTGGCAAGGGATTTTGCGTAATGCCGATGATTGGTGGTAACAATTCGATCTATCTGTCAAGTAGCGTAACGGATAGCGAAGGTGGACCTGTGTCTAAATTTCAGCCAATTTATGTGTTTAAGGGTCACAGCGACCGCCTTACAGACTTTCTGTGGAGAGTACGACACAGTCAAAATACTGTAATTGATGACCGAGAGTTTCAGCTAGTTACATGGTCGAAAGACAATGATCTTCGACTTTGGCCCGTTAATGAAACAACCTACGATAAGGTTGACTTCAAGAGATTCCAAGCTCTCGAACACCCCCTCCTTGACCATGAATACCGCACATATCGTCAAGAACCTCAAGAATCTCGAAACTTATCCAATGATACAAATCACGTCAAAGAGCATTTCGTCACCAATTCCGGATTTGAAGACTCGAGCGACAAGAACAAGGTCAATCATCTGGCATGGGTATCTGGAGTCAAGCTACATCATGCTAACTCCCCCAGTGATCTCTTTGATCTAAACAAGCTACAAAACCTGGGTGAAGAAGTTAGCATGATAGGTCATAAATTCCCCAAAGTGGTTTTTGAAAAGATATCAGTTTCCACCGGTATCTTGGTGTTGACACTATCTGGGCCCTGGTCTGAACAAAACCCAGAAGACTATGTGTTCTTGAGAATAGAAGTTATATTCCCACCAAACTACCCGCGTAAGAATAACGTTCCCCATTTTAGAATTGAAGAAAATCGGGAGTTGGACTCTTCAAAAACTAAGGATATTACGGCACAACTCCACGAGATTGCTCAAAGATATACCGATCTGGAAAAATACTGTTTGGAGCCGTGCTTGCAGTTCTTGTTAGGAGAGAAAATAAACCTAGACACATTACAAGAGGAAGAGCAACTGTTAAACCTGGATATCGTTGATTATGTCGGTTTGAATGACCTCTCTTCTTTGGAGAGCTCTGACATAAGATCGGGTGCCGTATCCGACATGTCTAGGACCTCTGACGAAGACGAGGTTGGTTTTGATACTAAAAGCAGCAACGACGGATTCGTTAGCCGCTCCACACAAAAGCTAGAGCTTGACACAACCCCGATTCCAAAAGGGTGTGGTGCAACCTGGACACCTTTGGGCAAGCTTGTTTGTTTTTTTGCCACGGAAGGTAAATCAGAAAAGAAGCAGCAGAGCATGCTGAGAGGAGGACAACGCAACACCACTGTTTTCAAGGACAAGAACAACCCTGAGATACTTTACGACAATGAGGCTGTAACAATTCCAAAACGGCCAAAACGCTACGTAGAGACGCTTTCTGCGTCTTCTGCGCACAACAGCGAAGCTGGTATTTCAGGTAACGAAAATGAATCTGACACTAGCTCTGATAGTTTTGGGGACGATTGGAACGACATAGTGCGTAGTGATATTACTTTAAGGACTAAAATCCCGGTTTTTTCGAATTTCGGGAAGCCATTGGCATCTATCGCGTCTGATGACGGGAAAAGCAGTGCTTCAATGGCGAAGTCCAAAAATATAGTTCTGATCCAAGATTTTGGCCATTTGGTAGTGGATAAAAGACAGCTTGCCGTTGAGTATAAGTTCACCGGCGAGTCTTTGGAGGCCGTTTGCAAATACAATGCTCAGGTAGCAGATTCTTATGGGATTGAGGATATCGCCCATTGTTGGAGAATGATGGGTAATTTGCTAATCGATCGAGAGGAGCGGTATAGTACGCATTTTGATTGGCACCAAAGTGACGTATGCGATAAATGGTTTATTAAGGAGACAATGCATTACTTTGAAAGATCGAAAAATGTGCAGATGCTGGCCATGTTTAGTTGCATTTTAATGGATCCATCGCTGAGAAGAACCGACAAGGTGGAAGCAAAACCTCGGAGGAAGAAAGAACAGGATATCACAACCTTTGAAAATAAGATTCATAGTGACTTCACTCGATCTCGTCATCAATCTATGACATCGACCTTGAGGTTTGAAGACTATTTTTCCTCACAACACCCAAATGGCAGGATTTCGAAAATACGAACTTCATATGGTACTATACCTTCGGATGCAATGGTTCCACATTCAGTCTTGCCAGACATCAAAATCGAGTTAATGAATGATGACATGCTTGATTTCATGGACGGTAGGTCTCGGCCGCTTTTAGAACCTGAAGACGAACCGAGGTATAGGTCATACCGATATCAGTATGCAGAGCTGCTGTTTTATTGGGGCCTGCTTATCAACAGAGCGGAATTACTGCAATTCAACAATTCCGATGAGTTCTTGACAAGCGAGCTATGGCAGCATCCTTTAGGCTATGGGTTTGACGATCGTAAGAAATCGAACTATGCTGGGGTGTCGTATAAAGCTTCGGACGACTGTCCTGATGTCCTGTCTACACGCATTTGCAATTATTGCGAGCTCAGAATTGGTGGAAGAGGTTTTGTATGTGGAAATTGCCAACACGTAATCCACACCCATTGCGCCAAAAAATGGTGGGACATAAGTGATGAATGTGCCTCCGGGTGCAGCTGTAAGTGTGTCGAAATGTTCGACGTCGTATGAAGCTTGAATTTATGCTTCAGAGTGCTTGGTGCCAACCAATTCTGACCAGGGAATATTGTTAACCCTCGGAGAAATATATTACTCATTGGGTAATTTTTGGGATACTTGAGCTTCAGATTTGTTTAGTTGGATTTCGACGCTACGGGCAAGTTCAAAAGTCAAATAGCACATCTAATTACAGCTACGGCAAGCAAAGGACACTTGGAAACGAAACTATGGGATTGACTTTTTCTATTACTGGTGAAAGTGTTTTCAATCACTTTCCCAGTTGGTGTTGGGCTCCATGGTGTGAAGCGACCTTCCATCTATTTCCAGCACGCTATTCATTTAATGGTCCTTGAGCGAACGAGGCGCCTGTGATAGAAAATATATCATATTGTTCGCAATTTGCTATAGAATGGTCAGGGAAGCAGTAATTCCATATCACAATGGGTACAGGAGTGGGATGTTGTGCTCCATTGGACCTGCACGATTCGACTGAAGATGTGGCGTGACTCAGACGGCCGCAACCAACTTTCTTCTCAAGAAGAAATAAAGCGACCTATGACGACATACATTTTACCTTGTGCAATCAATTTTTGGACGAACCCAACCCGTTTTCGATTGGCCGCCGTGGGCAAATCGAGCTTCCAAGTGGCTCGATATATTAACTATAGAGTTGGCATACTGCTTGTGGTCAAATATACCACTGCGGGGACTTGGTGCGTCATATTCTCCACCCAAAACGGAAAACATGTTATGATGGTGACAGCTAATATGGGGCTTGCAGTTGCATCAACTGAGATTTAAGAAACCAACTGTACCAGTGGAGTGATTGTTGGCTCATATTTGGAAGTATAGGAGTTCACTGATACCTACGACTACACACCCAAAACTTGTTTCTCTTGCGGAACCATCAGTAACATGTCAATTGAGAAAAGGCCTACAAACGGGGAAGGCATGAAAGCATTTGCTAAGAACATCCTCCTCAAGCACAACCTAGTTAGGTACTTGTAATTAATCACGTGATATATTTGCAGTTACACTCGGAGATCTACTGACTTTAATCGCCTATACTTTTCTGTGTAAAACTAAGTACATTTGCACAACTAGATCGCAAAATAAGGTGGATACGAATTGCGGACATGCCAAGGAAGCACCTGGGGTCGCCAGAGCAGGTTAGCTTTGAACTACCATCTTTACCGCCGTGGAGAACCCCCAAAATCAAGATATTGCAGCATACTCCTTCCAGAGGACAAACGCTGCTGGATGATGGTGACATTTTTGGAACCCCAAACGACCAGGAAAAGCTGCTCAAAGTGCAAAATAAGCAGCATAAGAATCCTGATGTCTACGATTTCACACCCTTCAGTGACAAGAGGCTGCTAGCTGCCAGTAAAACAGACCAAATGCTCAACTCTGAAAGCGCTACACATTGTTTAGTTTTCCACAAAGACAAGCACAAGCACAAGCACAAGTCTTTACACCAGAATTTCAGACCTGATCTGCATCTGTGGTGCTGTGACAGCTCGGAAGACGAGCATGAACAGCCTGTTATTGAGGATAGCGACCACATTCCTCGTCTTTTGAAGAAGGCGTCAGTGTTCTCGCATGCTGAGCGGCCGAACGTTAGGAGATCTGAAAATGGTGCTCTTGGGGAGAAAAGCGCACTTCGCAGCTTTTGGAATGGTTCGGATGTGGTTGACGTGCTAGAACGAAGCCAGCTTCATGATATTCACTCGATACTACAGCAGGAAAGGGAACTCATCCACAAGTGCGAGCGTCAAATCCAGCAGAGTGAGCATCTGCCACCAGCAAGCGAGACGGACTCATACAGGTGGCTCCGCAAGTACTGTCAGAACGTTTCGAATAAAGACTCGTGGATGTGGGCTGACACCAACACCATTAGGAATACTGCCACTGCTACTACTACTGCTAGCATCCCGCTCAACATAGATCATGATTAGAGCACAAGCTACGTGGTTTTGCCTAACCTCGATAAATTCACACGTGATACCAGAAAAGTCGATATTTGGAAATTGAAAAGGGGGTTCTTCTGCCCAGTCTTTTTTTTAAGCCTTGAGACCGAAACGTTTACTACTTGGCAGAGAACAGGTATAAAACTAGTCGCTGATTGTCAAAAACAGTTCAATTAGAGTCTTGGAGTTGATTGAAAACCATTCAATATGAACATCATCAAATTACAGGTATGTTTCCAGAGTTTTGAACGAAGGTATAAGCGATTACCAATGAGGAGGATCTTTCGCCAAGTCTTCTGCATATCTTTTGACTAACACACGAGAAATAGAGGAAATTTCCAATTTTAACGCAAGAGGATATCTTCCAAACGGTTGAGAAGTTCAGAGAAATTGATCTTGAGGACAATGGATGGGTCGAAAAAGGTCAATTGCTCGCAGCTGTGTCCAAATCCGGAGAAGCAACCTATGATGAAGCCAGGGAAACATTGAAACAAGTGGGTGTAGATGCTTCTGGGCGTGTAGAATTGGACGATTATGTTGAATTGATTGCCAAATTGAAGGACAGCCATGCTGGGACTCCTCCTGCGACTACTTTTCAAACAGTTGCTGCGCCGTCCAACATCCCGATAACGTCATCTTTCACTGGACTGCAACATAAGGGAACGGGTGCGCAAGCCAAGATAATTGTTGGTGGCTCTACCACTGGCAGTACGCACACGATCAATGAAGAGGAAAGAACGGAATTCACCAAGCACATCAACAGTGTTTTAGCTGGAGACCACGACATTGGAGACAAATTGCCCTTCGCTACCGATACATTTCAGCTTTTCGATGAGTGTAGAGATGGGTTGGTTCTGTCCAAGCTTATCAACGACTCGGTTCCCGACACAATAGATACCAGGGTTTTGAACTGGCCAAAGAATGGCAAAAGGCTCAACAATTTCACCGCAAGTGAAAATGCCAACATTGTTATCAACTCCGCCAAGGCAATCGGTTGTATCGTGGTCAACGTGCACTCTGAGGATATCATCGAGGGTAGGGAACATTTGATTTTAGGTCTAATTTGGCAGATTATTCGCAGAGGTTTGCTTAGTAAAATTGACATAAAACACCACCCTGAGCTGTACCGTCTGTTGGAAGATGATGAAACTCTCGAACAATTCTTGAGATTGCCTCCTGAGCAGATTTTGCTGCGCTGGTTTAACTACCATTTGAAACAAGCGGGCTGGGAGAGAAGGGTCAGTAATTTTTCCAAAGACGTTTCCGATGGTGAGAACTATACTATCCTTCTAAACCAACTGGCACCTGAGTTGTGTTCTCGCGCACCCCTTCAGACTACAGACCTGTTGCAGAGAGCTGAGCAAGTACTTCAAAACTCGGAAAAGCTGGACTGTAGGAAATACTTGACTCCTAGCTCTTTGGTCGCGGGGAATCCAAAACTGAATTTAGCTTTTGTTGCCCACTTATTTAACACACATCCTGGCTTGCAACCCATCGAGGAGTCTGAAAAACCTGAGATTGAAGAGTTCGATGCCGAAGGCGAAAGAGAAGCCAGAGTTTTCACTCTGTGGCTGAACTCTTTGGACGTCGACCCTCCCGTGGTTTCTTTATTCGAGGACTTGAAGGACGGTCTGGTATTGTTACAGGCTTACGATAAGGTAATGCCAGGTGCAGTTGAACAAAGGGTAGTGAACAAGCGTCCACCTTCTGGGAATGAGCTTTCTAGGTTTAAGGCCTTGGAAAACACTAATTACGCCGTCGAACTTGGAAAATCCCGTGGCTTTTCGCTGGTTGGTATTGAGGGTTCAGACATTGTGGATGGCAACAAGCTACTGACGCTGGGCTTGGTATGGCAACTGATGAGAAGAAACATTGTGAACACTATGAAGACACTAGCTGCTAATGGTAAAGAATTGAGCGATGCTCAAATTCTGAAATGGGCTCAAGATCAGGCAACCAAAGGAGGTAAAACTTCGCGTGTAAGGTCATTCGGAGATTCGGCTTTGTCTAATGGTCACTTCCTCCTCGATGTATTGAATGGAATCGCACCTGGATATGTTGACTATGATCTAGTGACACCAGGGAACACCGACGAAGACAAATACGCCAACGCAAGATTGGCCATCTCCATTGCCAGAAAGCTGGGTGCCTTGATTTGGCTGGTGCCTGAAGATATCAATGAGGTCCGGTCCAGACTGATTTTGACGTTTGTTGCCTCTTTAATGGCCTTGAAACATTGAAGTTTAGAGTCTATATGACTAATACCTGTATTCTAAATTTTAAAAAGTAGCCAGTAAGTTTCCTACACACTCCTCGAGTTCGTGATTTGGTCTTTTAATTTTTCATCCCATTCTTTTTTTAATTCCTTGATGTACGCATTAACATCTTGAGTCCCTGTTGGCTCTATTTCCTCAGTGCGAATATACTCCATCCCATCCTTGTAAGTTGCTGAGCCATATTTAATGTTTTGTTGCTCGAATTGCGGGTTAGCTAACGTAGCTACGTATACTGGTGCATTGGCAGCCCGGTGGCCGTCAATATTATGCCACGGCGATCCTAAATACCTCGCCAGGTAGAACAGGAATAGCATGCCATAGTAGGTCAGGGTATTCAAATATTGGAAAAATGAATGGCTGATAAAAATGCCAGGATGTACAACGAATTGCTTTACGCCTCGTTTTCTTAAGTCTTTGTAAGTTGCCAAATGTAATAAATCGACAAGCCTTTTAGACCCTTCGTAGGATGCTGGACTTCTTATGAGCTGGATATCATCTAGTGATAGATACTTTGGACTGGACATGATACTTGAAATCCATACGACAACGGCTTGACCTGCCTGTAGTTGGGGCAATATTTTTTGAATGAGGTAGTAAGGTCCAAAAACGTTTGCTTGGAAGACAAGGCCCATACCATCTTCTGACTTTACTCCTACTCGCTGTATTTTGTAAGTAGGATTAGTGACTGCCTCTATCGGATTCGTAAAAACTTCTTTGGTAGCTCCCAACCAGTCGATGCCGCTGTACACACCCTGAGCTGCATTCACAAAAAAATAGTGGATCTCCTTATATTGCTTGTTTAGATCATAGTATGCTCCTAGAACGCTAACCATGTCCGTGAAATTCACAAGAAGATAGTCATAATCCACTATTCCCGGCCGTTTGCTATCTTCCACAAATCTCTGGATTTGGTCGATGACCTCCCGAGCTCTAGGGAGAGTTCGAGAAGTCACCACAATTGTCAATCGCACATCTCTATCAACTTGTTGTATCAAACGGTAGGCAGTATTTAACCCTAAGTTACTATACGAAAAGTTAGTTTGGTGTGCTAATAATTCCCGGGAACAAGACCACCAAAATCATACCTGTTAGTGCCAGTGATAACTGCAACTTTCCTAGACTCTACCATAGTAACAATGTGCGTGAATCGTGGGTTATGGCCCTTCTGCTTGAAAGGTGTATATTAAACCTACTTGAGAAATAACTAACTTATTAGTATTTTCATCCAGTAGATCTCCGAACTACTCTATATCACATGATATACTATGGAATAGCGAACCAAATGGAAATATCAGACCAGGAAGATGTTTTCTACAGTAGTGGAATCGCTTCCACACGCACTTGTAGATCTTTTAGTACTGGGATTGCAACCTGATGGTGTCGTAATTTTTAGAGCTGCAGCGCTAATATGTTTCTACGACTTGGGTATCAGTGAATCCCGTCTTCCATCGTGATGCGAAAGGTACAGTGGGTCGATTAAGGATATCACCGTAGTTTAGCAGAGCAATGTAGTTTTCTAGGAATGTTGGCACATATATCAAGCAGCGTTTTTCTGCGATTTTGAGCATTCCATGGGTTCTCTTGAGAGCCAAATGGTTTTACCATCGGTTTCTTGTTTCTTGTCAAAGCGAGTTTGTAAATGAGCTCTTTCGTTTCTCAGGTTTTACTAGCAGCGAAGTCCTTTTCTTGCCCACTTGGCTGAAGAGCTGGAGGCAACAACTTGAATGGCTTCAGTAGTAATAGCAACAAATAGCGCGGCCAACGCTGATGAAGTACTGGGCTACACATCGCAGTACGTGACGATTCGGTACGGCTAGCGTTGAGGCAATCATCTCAAACTGCCACTTTGCTAACTCAATCATGTTTCGAAAGCACATTACAGTTGGTAACATCACTTTGCAGCTGATACTGAATGTGCAAACCATTCTATGTCTGGCAGTATATGGGGCTTGTAATGGTCAGCTTCGTTGCTGAGGATATTGAGAGCTTATTATGGAGAAGTGCGTAGATCTGGTTCCCACTTATACCTTACTTGTGAAACCCTCGAAGGTGAATCGATTTCTTTTTGGCGGTTCATACGTGACGTGCCCACACCTTTCGAACGTTAGGGGAGCGTAATCTCTGGGAACATTCATTTTGTGGAGATACCTTAATGATCTCCAATTAGGCTTAATTACAAGGCAACGGTACAATCGGTATGGAATCAAACATCGATTTTTTTTTTAGCAGCATCGGTTGTTTCTGCGGTATAGCCGCCATCTCAAACAATGTAAAGGTCCCTCGCAAGATATCCTTTCGATTTATTTGTGCAATGGCCCCTTTTTATAACAGCCCGCTTAGTGTCAGCTTCTCGAGAAATGGCGACAAGTCGTCTCTTTGGATCTCGATAATTGAGCTTTCAAAGTTGTCTATTCTAACTTTGGCACCAGTTTCGGCAGCCACTTGCTGGAACGCGACGCTGAAGTTGTTCAAGAGAGGTTTGCGAGTGTCTAACTTGTCCATACCTCTCGGATACCGCGGAGCCATTCCTGCCACCAAATACTTGTCCGTCGAAGTGTCGAAGCCGCTTAGCACTAAAGGTAACAGCTGTCGCTTGTCTGTTTCGGCACAGCATTCTAGTATCCAATTCCCAAGTCTCATTAGCGTCAGAGGGTTCCGGTATAAGTCTAGGTCAGGCCCGTCTTGCAAGACACATAGCCGGTACAGTCGCAGGTTTTTGATGAGCCTCTTCTCCAAGACAGTCACACCGGTGTTGAAAATCGAGCGCTGGAGATACTGGGCATGCTTTATTCCACGACGCATCAACTCTATATTATCATCCAAGGCGTCCCAGCTTAACCAGAAATTGCTAACCCAATTTCTTTCTCGACGGGCTATCACTTCTCCCAAATCAGCATTTGTGCGTTCAGCTACTACAGAGTCCGCGTTTTTGGTGATATCCTCGGGATCTGCAGCTTGACCAACCTCGAGGAGCGCTGTTATGGACTCCACAAACTCACTAGCGCTGATTGCACCACGGTACCCAAAGGTGCGAACGAATCCGTCTCGCACAATGTCTTGGAGTTCGTACCTCTCTAAATTTTTGTCGAAAATAGTCCCCAGCTCTCTTTTTATTCTATTGTCCATGTAGAGCCAGTTTTCTTGTGCCGTAGATAGGGAAATGCCCATCCTCGCGAAAATCTTGTGTAATCGCTTCTTACCATTCTCGTTCCAGAGAGAAAGCTTGGCATTCACGTAGTTAGAGTAGAAGAAACTGTCGTAAAGCGATGAATGTCTCAACATGAAAAGATAGTAATCGGGCTGTATTTCTAGTGAGAGAGTATCGGGAGTCTTGTAGGATTCGTTGGGCGACAGTCGTTTGACTTCGTCTTGCATTAATGTCAGTAATTGGTTGTAGATTTGTGGATGAGCAGCATCCAATGAGGATACGCCTAGTATCGTTAGCCACAAGTACGATATGTTGGTCTCTCCAAGTGCAGATAGAAGCGAATAAACCTGGGCGGAAAGAGAGTTGGAGACTGACGAACCTTGGGCATAGTAATCTTCCAGAACATTTTCATACTTGTTCATAAGCTTCTTTCGTACTTTTCTGTCCTTTTTTGCATCGTTTTCCGAGTTTCGTTTCTTGGACGAGTTCAAAATATCATCTTCTTCATCTTCGTCACCTGTATTTGCTTGGTCTTGGTTTTCGTCATCATTATCTGTTTCCTCAGTACTTGAATCCTCATCTTCTGTGGTACCTGACTGATGCTCGAGCTCTGTTAGCTTGAGATACGCTTCTCGCTGTGGTTTCAATGTTTCTTCCACAGTTCCATCGTCAAAACATGTCACCATTCGCGATCCGAACAAGTTATGCAGATTCCACGGCCTATGCGTATCCAAGACATAGATCTTACGCCCTGATCTGTCATCCTGGTCCTCATCTACGTCTTCTACTTCCAAAAACTCCTCTATATCAATCATTCCACCGCATCCGACAAATATGACGCTATTGATATTTTCGTCGAGTTTTTGGTAGAAGGTTTTCAGCTCCGCATAGCCAAATACCGGCACTAACTGAAGCTGTATCAGCTCCTTTTTGAAGAGCCTGGTAAGTATCTTGGTGGCACATAATGCATCGATGTTTAAACACGATACAAAAATGACCAATTGACAAGCGGAATGCGACGAAGAGTATTTCAAAATTCGGTCATACGCATCCTGAAACTGTCTGATCGTCAGGAACATGCCTTGAGGCTCAGTTTAAGGTTCTATGGATAGCTCTTACGCGATTTGTCGGTACTCAACGTTGCGATGAGTACTAACCACATTTTGGAATTTTCTGGGAATCAAATTCAAAAACTTTAAAAAGGTCAAATAACCGAATAGCATTTCTGAAACCGCTCTTTTGAGGCTTTCGTAAGTTTTACATATGCTAGCTGTTTGGTACCTTCTTTTTAGCACTGTTTCGGCATTTTTCTTTGACTTCAACCAAGGTAATGCCCATCAGCAACATCCACCTATCTCTTACGAAGACCAGGTACTTAACAATGAATGCGGCGATTACCTGTGTCCTGATACACTAGCATGTGTGAAATCGGCTCTAGAGTGTCCTTGTCCCTTCCCAAAATCACAATTGAGATGTGTGCTCCCCGGTGGCCAGTATATTTGCATATCGAAACCGGCTACGCACGATGACAGTTTGAATGCGCTGTACGATGACCCGGTGAAGGGTCCTAAGACCAGAGGCAAGGGCCAAAGGGACTGTGGCTGGGTGGAAAAAGCTTTTAAAGGCTCGCTATGATTACAGGCGTGCCTCACTTTAGTACAGTATTTGCATCTGTGTAACTATTTAAATAGATACGCCCTTATTAACAACCCATCCTCACTTTAGTCTTAGTCTCTATTTTTACTCGGAACCCACCGTCTATACATGATTTCTCCCACCTTGTAGCTTCCAAATAGCTGGGCAAGTTTGCCCTTCTGCCAGAGAAGAAGCGCCTCGTCTTGTGATCCTTGCAACTCCACGTAGCACAGTATAAAGCTCTTCTTGGCTCCGCCAACGACCCTCGCAGTACTTGAATACCAATTGTAGTCCATAGAGTCCTCGCTGTTCAAGACCATGATCCCATACTCAGCGTGCTGGAATGGTGGGCCACGTTTGTAAAGTAGATAATGACACCCGAATTTAATCCCTGATCGTACACACCAGCCGTGAGACCTGTAGTGGTGATATGCCACGTACTTAACACAAAGGTTATGAATATTAGCGTAGGATGACTGATCGTCCACTAATGAACGAAGCAGCGTCAATGGAGACACGTTCAGTACCGGCAATGCGAAAGTGAGAAATATGGCTTCCACTGGCATCAGCTCCAGGACTTCTAAGTCCACCAGCTCATCCTTTTCATTGAATAACTTATCATCTGAAGGGCGGAACTGGATTTCGTTGCGCTCCTGTAAATGTATATCTTTGTCCCTCAAAGATTTTAAGAAATCTCGTTCTTCCCGAAGAATTTCGACTTCCGCAACACCCTGGCGTCTTAGGGCTAGCCTAGTGTCCTCAAAGGTAGCTCTCTCCCGTTTGAATTCCAGTCTTTGCAGACGTCTTTTTTCGGTGAGGTGCTCCAGAGCCGTGGACGATTCCTCTAAGCCCAGGCGGGCCAGAGTCCTTTGTCTCCAGGTAGGTTCACTTCGAGACAGCTGCGCGGTCCCAAAGAACCCGTTTTGCCATAAATATAGCATCTCACTTGGGTCTGCGACTGTTATATGTTTCCCATTTGAAAATTCGACGTGAATCTTCGACGGCAGTAAGTTCGTACTGGACAGGTAGCTATAAAGCCAGTAAACCCACGAAACTGGGTTGTGTGGGATCAGCTCCGGAAGATGATCAATAGGGTGGATCGGGAGCGGGTATTTGTACTGCTTTGAATTGGGTATATACTTGGGCATCTCGACGATGGGCGACAGAAAACAGTGAAGAAGGAAAGAAGTTAGTCACTCTTTAAAACCATCAAACGTAGCCCTGATCAACTTCGTATCTGTCCATGTGTCGAAGAGTAGAAGACGAGCATTTTTGACCTGGAAAAATAAAGCCCAACTAACTGTTTGTCCAGCTTTTTCAAGCTACGAACATATAATATATATACGCATTATTATACTACAATATCAAATTCAAGATCGAAAAATATCAGATACCGTTGTAGTCTATTGAGAAATCGTAATGCTCACAGTGATATTACTCTTCAAGCATTGAAGTTGTATCATCATTATAATTCGCAGCCCCGAGACTGAATTTCTACAAGATTAGATGCTTTTGTAAATTGAAGAAATAGCGGTATAGACCAATCCAATGCTATAAAACACCACTGTACTTCCTGGTACAAGGCCTTTTAAACCATTGGAATAAGAAACTGCTGCTCTTGAGTCAACCTGAATCTCTAACTTCGTTCTAGAAAAACTGTTTGTAACGCTGAGTTGTCAAGAGTCGTGGTGAATGTTTTTTTTCCAAGACTGCTTCTTATATAGTCAAAAAAAATTGAGTCGCATCTACAATCACATTGTAATATTATGACATTTTCGGATTATCTACGCTCAAACTGGGAACTGTCGATAGTTGAATGAAGAACCTAACGATAGGTGTGGTGTTGAAGTAGGAAGGCTAACATCGAAGTCATCTGTTGATTTTTTTAAAACTCATCACTGGCTAGTTTCATTATCGTTTACAAATACCAAAAGTGCGGCTAGTGTTCAAAATAGTGATGCTGCTATTACATCAGGCCTTGGTTTCAAATTAATCGTTCCGTTACGCATCAGTTGAATTTGTAATTTCATTGCAAGTTAAGCCATTTTATAACAACTTTCTTACCTTTTTTAATTCTAAGTAATGATTACTGCATATTATACATAAGCGCTGTATAAAACCAGATATAGAACCGTCTTGCAGGAAGTGTTCATACTTACCAACTTGGATTTATCTGGGAAATAAGCTTGAGACAATTCTACTCAGGCACATTCTCTAAGCTTGACGGTTTCACTTAGAGCCTTGGCTCTATTGCCTATTGGAAAATATGCTCATACACTCGTCTAAGATTGAGTAGGTTGATAATCAAGCAGAGGCAAGTTCGGAAAAATATTGGCGCAAAATGACAGAAAGCATCTCTGGAAGTTCTGAAATGTCATGAACTATCACGTAAAATTCGAACGGGAAGGTGTCGAGATATTTCTCTACCTTGAGCTGTAGGTTGCCATATTGATCCGGAACGTATTTCACCTGACTCATGTCCATCATAGACTCGGAAGAATTGATGCCATCGACAATTACAAATACTAGCATGATCTTGTTGTCGCGAGCGCGGCGCACCAGTCTTTGAATTGTGTCGTGGTCCTCACATACACCATCGGAAATTATGATCTGCAGCTGCCACAAATCCGCATTGTTAAGAAGACGGCCACGATCGAAAATACGAATAGACTCGGCAACCAATTTCTTGACGTCTGTACGAGTATCTTGGAAATCGAACCACTGGAATATCTTGGCACCGGAATCAGTGCTAAATGGTTTGCCAAATTGGTGCACTTCTTGAGTTGTGTCTCCAAATTTCACAATTGACAGCCCGCCAGATTCCAGCTGTGTGAGAGCTTTCGACACTAAACAAATACTTTGGAAAGCGAGATCCACGCATTTCGATTCGCTCATAGATTTCGAGTCGTCGACGGCAATCATGATTTGGTATTGGCGCTTGCTGGGTTTGGTCCGCCTCAACCATATCTTATCCTTGCGGAACTGGGATGCAATGTAGGGGATAATACGCTTCATGTTGAGTCTCTTACCCGTCTTATAATCTCCTCTTAATTTTGTGGCTAGGGTGGGCTCTAAGATGAGTCGCAGTTGTTCTCCTAGTCCAGCAGCTAATTCTGAAGTTTCGATCTCACTCTTCCTCCATAGTGCACGAGCTTCTTCTAGTGTTCTTGGCGGCTCTGCATTGGCTTCTTCTATTATTACCTTTTGGTCGATTGCATCGATAATTTCGTCTAAATCATTTTTGTCAAGTTCAAACATATCTGAGCTGACGAGAGGATTTTGTTCAGCCGCGTCTTTATGTTCTTCAGAGAATTGTCCTGTAGCCTTACCTTGACTGTCTCCGTCCTGGCGTTGTCCTGATGGTTCATTATCCTCAGAAATGTGCTCGCCACCCAGCTCTTGGCCTTCAGCTTCGGATTTCTCCTTCTCTTTCTCCACGTCTTCCATATCATCGTCAATTGCCTTATCCTCATCAATTGTTGTAGATTGATCCTTACTGGCAGAGCCAAGGGCTTGAGTGCTTCTATCGGTATTAGAACCGTCGACATGCTCAAATTCGTCGGGGCGCTCGTTTGCAGTTGGACCTTGTTGCATATCCTCCTCAGCATTAGAGGCCTCCTTGATCTCTTGATGACGCCTATGAAATTCCTTCAAGCTATCTCCCAGTTGTTTCAAACTTTCTTTGGCCTCTTGGCGGGAGGTTTCATTTATATCTGAACTTTCTTGTTGTTCCTGCTGAGCATTGCCAAAGCTACCCATATTTTCGTCCTCTTCTTCGTTAAGAGCGTCGGCGCCTTGTCCCTGTGTACCAGTTTGCTGCTGAACGGTCGATTCAAAGTCGTCCTTGTCCACATTCATCGTATCGTCTGCTCCATCCAAGCCTTCTAAGTTATTATTGGCATGTTGTTCGCCTCCCGCTTCTTTATTCTCCATTTCCTCGTCCATATTGTCATCCTTAGCATCAATATTTTCATCAGCAGCATTATTTTCTGAATCCATATCTTCATCATTCTGTTCTTCGCCTGTTGGACCTGTATCCTCTTCGTCATGCGGTGGTTCCTCCTCATCAGACCCCTTGTCGATGTCCATGTCAGCGTCATTCTCAAGTTTATCGTCTTGTTCTTCTTCTTCGCCACCAGCACCGGTAGCGGTATCGGTATCGGCATCGGTTCCACTTGCTTCATCTTCCTCATCACCATCAGATTCATCTCCTAGGACACTTTCGCTTCCGCTAGTTCGAGATTCTTCATCGGCGGAATCCAGGTTCATGTCGTCAGGGAGATCCATAGTTTCCACTTCAGGCACAGCATCTTCAAGTTCAGTTCCTTCATCGTTTCTGACCTCATCGTCTTCTCCAGCGACTTCATCCCCTTCATCAGATTCGGACCCGGACTGTTGATCACTATCAACATCTTCATTATCATTCTGCTCGCCGTTTTCGGACTCGTCTTTGGGCTTTTTATCCTGATCAGGTTTCTCTTCATCTTCACCCTCTGCAGCCTGTACATCATCTTCCACAGAATCTCGCAAGGCTTCGTCTGCTTTCTTCTCTTTCTTGGAATCCTGAGCCTCTTCATTCCACATTTTCTCATCGATGGCATTTGGATCATCGTCGTCTAAATTGTCGACCTCCTCGTCTAAATCGTCGTCGTCCTCTTCTCCGTCTTCCTCTTCATCATTTTCGTCCCCGTTACTAGCGTTCTCTAAGTTGCCGGCCATGTCGCCTTCCATATCGATAGCATTATCGTCTTCTTCCTGGTCTTCGTGATCATCTTGATCCTCATTGGGTTTTTGGGCATCTTCCAGGAGATCTTCGTCTTCTTCGACATCATTGGTGTTGTTTTGCGCTCCCTCTCCATCTCCAAGTCCCGTACCTTCCTGTAGATTTTGATCCTCCGTATCCTCGTCTGGTGGACTAGGTGAACAAAATCCGTTCTTGCCCAAGTTATACAGGATCGTTCCCAGTGTAAAGGTACCATGAGATAAAGAATCATACTGTCTTTTCAGCTTATTCATCAGCGATACTAAGAGCTGGAAATACCTTGATACCATTGGCATAGTAAACTGAACAATTGCTGATATAACTCTTGACTCCTGACTAGAGAAATCTTGCGATTTTATCAAATGAAGAGCATCAATTAAATTGGACGTAATGTTAGCAGCAAGAACTCTTTTTGCCATAGTAACTATCCTCTTGTGAGACGCTAGCAACCAATTGTCGTCCTCCATGGATATCTTGTCAGGTTTATCTTCCAACAGCTTCTGAATCGTGAGCATGATAGAAGTGCTTATTTTCCGGAAAGTTCGTTCGATATTTTCTAAGTTCGCATTACTTTCTTTGGTGTCATTTAACACCTGTGAAGACCTTTGATGGTCTATCCATTCGATGACAACTTGAGAGATAAAAGCAGTTTTGGAAGAGCTGTTCTTTAACAAACCTTCCGAAAAATTGTCGCAAAATATGTCAAACTCCCGGAGCGTCGCAAGAACAGTGCCGTCAAGGATCTGTCTTCCTTGGACCAATAATTTAAACTGCATCACTCTATCGATGCCTTCGGCGAGAAGACTGGATAGCAAACCAGATCCAGAAGTCGGGACTGTTAGATTCAGCGTCTCGAGGGCGTAGCGCAAAAGCTCTGGTAGCCACCTGCAAGTATTGATAAAGTTGTTGTACGTCATCTCAAGAGACCTGTGCATAAGGGAGTTGGTCGAGCTCGATACTTGCTCCAAATCTTCGCGCAGCCCTCTAATAAGCATAAAGTTGTCTGAGAAGTTTCGGAACGTCCTCCTGCTGGTAATCAACAAGTAGAGTAGGTTTTCCACGACAGCCATACCCTTTTCAATTGCCGCAACAGGAGCATCATTAGCCGGGCTCGAAATGACAAAGCGAAGCCGTGGTATGAGATCTAGTGTTCTGTAAAAGTGAGTGTCACACTTCGCAAGTGAGCAGTCTTCAAAGGTGTCCACGACACTTAGAATAGACGTAACTGATTCTTGAACATTTCGTATGTCTTCCCTAAATCCAGTTTTTAGACCCATTCTCCTGAGTTCCTTAAGCGAATCATTTAATAACTTCGACTTTTGGATCTTCAAAGCAGCTAAGAGCTTTTTCTCTTTCTTGTTATAAACCTTGGGTGTTTCATTACGCAAGCGATCCGCTTCTCCTCTCACATCGTCAGCGAAAATCATGAGATCAGGGAAGTCTTCAGTTTCAATCAACATACAATGGCTGGACATCTTTTTCGAGCTTAGTTCCAAGTTCTTCAAGGTAGTGGGTCTACTGTCCCATGAAGCAATTGTTGAGACCAAAGCATATACCTCTGATATTTCAAATTGACTGTAGTAGGGGCTACGGAAAGTATCGAGATCGTAACTTCCCCGTACTGGTGCATGAACACCATTCTCGACTATTGGCAATACACTTTGTGAGAGCAAAGAGCGATACTTTCTTACAATCTTGTAAAGATTATTATGTGAGCGATGCGAGCTCTGTTTGAGTGCATCTATGTTCACATCCTTCCAACTAGCAAGTAATATCACATCAGAAACTTCTTTCTCCAGCCTCTTTCTTCCATCCCTTATACCTTCTTCGATGTCCGGAAGGAACTGGTTGTAAAATGCTATGAGGTTGAGCAGTGAGTGTGTAATCTTTGATCGCCCTTTTGCCAAAAGCATTGAGTGATTCGCAAATGCCCTAAGTAAAGCTAGGCGACCACCGAACTCCCCATAGCTGCACTTACTAAGGAAAATATTGAGGGAACCGAGCAGTTTCGTAATTTGTTCGTCGCCATTTTCACCGACTGAGTCCTCTCTTGAAATAGTCATTGTGATAGTCTCAAACAAATAAAACCACCATTTTCCTATACTTTTGTTGAGGGCGGTGTTTTCGTAATCAAACAAACTGTTCCATGTGCGCAATTCCAGCTTTCTCCAAGACACCACCAGCTCAGTCAACTCTCGCAAGGATGCCTTTAACGAAACTGTAACAGAGGCATACTTCTCCCAGTCCGTAACAATTGTAAAAATTTGTTCAATTTTCTGTAGAAGGCGGCCAATGGGGGTACTACAAGAATATTCCATAAACTCGCAGCACACCCTATATAAGTCATTTAGTGTTGAGTGTTCAGGCCATTGCATTAAGAGGTTATTGGTAGAGACCCACAGCTTCTCCACTACTGTTATTGCTCTCTTTGTTTCATAAAGCGAAGAATTGCGATAAAAGTCCAGGTTCGTAGATTCCTTCGGGGAATGGAAGCTTTGCAATTCTTGTGCCAATTGGTTCAAAACTGGAGTCAAATTACTAGGCTTAGGAGCAGTCATTTTTGATTCGAGTCCGACTTCAATCATCGCATCGGCTACCTTAGAGCCATCATTTACCAAATCTGACAAGTTGACCTGAGCTTCATCATCGAAAATAGCCATATAAGTGTTAGCGACGTCGAAATAAATACCATCTAAAGCAATTTCGTTTACCGAGGTGGGCGAATGATCCCCACGAAGTGAAAGAATATCTTCATAATCAGGGAAAAGCCTTCTGAAATCCGATTCGGCGTCGATATCGGCGTCCTCAAATTTGTAGACGCCAACTTGAGATTGTGCTTCTTTTTCATCGTGCAGACGACGCATGGACCATCTATAATATAGGGTTTGTAATGCGCTCTCAAAAGTGCTCGTTAGATGACTATCCTTATCGTGAAGGCTAAATAGTTTGAGGTAAAAGATCGCAATGCGTTCGACGCCTAAAGTTTCGACAGTTCTATTTTTGAAAAGCATTTGCAATTGACCGAATGAGTCCTTAATATGTTGTGGATTGGTTAGGACGTGTAAGTCAAGTGTCGATAATGGAGAAAGCCCAGAAGCTTTTTGCTGCTCCACCTTGCCTTGCTTGAGCAGGTCGAACCCAAACTTCAGACCAAGGACGTACCCACGGAATATATCATTTAAGTCTGAGTAAACGCTATAGTTTGACACTAAGCGTTCCAAAAACTGTGAAGAGTTTTGTTGAAATAATTTCAGCTGGCTATCTGATAAAGAGTCCAGTCTTTCAAGTGAATTAAGGAGCCTCTCAATAGGTTCTACTCCAATAGTGGATTTCATAAATGCCCCCCACTCTTCGAAAAGAGGATCGATAGCCTGTTCAGGTCTGTAAACTCTAGGTTTAGCGGGAGGGTTATCATCGTATGCTTCATCAATTGACAATTCCATAGTCATGGGGTGAGGTCCGCTCAGCACTACCCTGCAATATTCCCAACTGTGCGCAAGTTCCTCGGAAAGTAATCTTTTGGTCATGTAGTTGTCAAATAGAACATAGTCGTGAATAGCAGGGTCGAAAGAGGAGCTTGGAACGAACAGTTGTAGGGCACCGGCGGAAAACAATACCCATGCCTTACCGAGTGACGCCAAGGAGGTAGATTCTAGAGCAGTGAGTACAGCAGCAAGTAAGAATTGATCGTGAATTCCTTTAAACCATTCATCCTCGTAAAAAGATAACAGTTCTTGAATTTCGGCCAATGTTGTTGTGGGCTTGATCTCAAGATGCAAGGACACGATTTTTCTGTACCATTCCATGAGAGTTTGTCTGTAAACACTTACCTTGTCGGCTACTATTGAGCGCGACGACGCGATCAGGTTGTCCTGCAAGACTGAAGCATCTTCCAAAGCTTGTGTGATTTGGCTACCACTAATGTGCCTAAAAGAGACCAGCTTAAAAACGATATTTTCCAAGATTGAGCTGTCAAATATCGAAGCAGTAAAAGACTCGAATACGCCTGCATTCTTCCTCCAAAGAAGGTCAAAAAGGGCCGGATGGTTAGAAGAATTTGATTTCAAATTGAGTAACGTCTCCGTAGAAAGGGAAGTGTACGAAGCGATGCTCGACAGCACCTGATCACGGCCGGAGTCATTGTGGCACACTACCCGCAATAAATTATCAAAATCTGATTTGAAGTAATGTTTCCTTTGATTTAAAAACCGTTTTGAAATGGTGTCGAGTTGTTCCACACCTTGCTTTAGCGTCTTGATCACATCTTCGAAATCAGATGTCTGATCCGATATGATGCTTCCTCTAAGATCGAAAATTATTTCCCTCAAGCGGCTTATTAGACCGTAAGAGTCGGAGAACTGCTTCTCAGCAACCCCATCAAACTCCTTCGAAACGTCCAGGAGCCGTTCAAGTTGTTCCCAACCAGATTTCGAGCTGGGATATGGTTGCCTAAAAGTGTTCCACATAACGGCCATGGATCTCCCTGTTTCCATCACTAGAGCGCCTCCTAAAACTTCTGCGATTTTCAACACTTCTTCACTTAGCACGCCATTTAATTCGGCTTGTCGCTGCCAAGATTCTAGCAGTTCTTGATACGCCCGTAACTTGGCCTCGTTATGGGTTTTGGAGACCTCAAAGGCCCCTAGCCAGATGCAGCACAAGTCAAAGTAGTTTCTATAATAGGCAGGAACAGTGAACAATTTTTCTGACTGCACATTTTCCAGAATATGTGCCCGCAAAAGTGACAGCACTTCAAATATTGGCACTTGAGGAGCTCTTTTGATTGTACGGCCTTGATAATGCGCTGCACTCAGTTCCAAGTAGTTGAGATCACTCACTTTAATGTGTTGGGCTCTTCTTGACACACTATCAATTAGCTCTATGAACCTGCAGAGAAGTCTGGCGATTTCGAAAAGGTAAGCCGGTTCAGATGAAGTAATCGTTTGATGACTTGCCAGTAACCCTTGTGAAGCGTACGCATTTATAGATGGTATCAACGGCTGACTTTGACCAAAGCCGTCGATTTCATTCAATATGCCCGAGCTGCGTTGCTCATATTCGATTGATAGCCCGGAAACTAATTGGAAAACTCCATTGTCTAGCAAAAAATCGGCCAAATGAACCATTTTGTCGACCTCTTGATTGTCATTGAAGTATCTTGAGTTATGCACGTTTTCCTCCCAAGCTTTCAGATTACAAAACGTGGACATGGGGAAAATGGATACGACTGATTCTGAGACCCTGAAGTTAGAAACTGAGCAAATGTCATGTAACCTGCCGTACTGTGAAGCGTCGGAATTGTCTCCCATAATGAAGCGCGAAAGAGGTATAATATGAATGCTTTTTTCATCATTATCCTCGGGGTCTTTCGATTTTAGAGGCAGCCGATTTCCAAGATTCGCCATATCAAAAGGTGTCGCCCTGGATGCCAATTGATCCACGTAGATTTCGATGCTTCTGTTCCGCATAGCTCGGGACAATTCGCCAAATTTAGGATCGACGGTTAAAAAAAGTCTGAAGTTAGGGCTTGGATTCACAATGCGGGGTTGGCCATCTTCATGGCTGCACTCGTTGATGATCAGAGCCCCGTCAGTTTCCAAAAGGGAGTTCAATCTATCCAAAACCGAAGGGGAACATAAATTAGCGTTTTCTAAAACAAGCCAGGAGCCTTCTTCCATTGCCTTGAGCAGTAAGCCATCAAACCACTCGAAGGTGACAGACGTTGCGTGGCTTTGTTTGTCGAGAATTTCGCGAAGGTCTTCACAAGCACATGAGATGTCTTGATTGTCGACGAAGTCCTTCAATCTTTCTGTGAGATACAGCAAAGTCTTCAAATTGGAGGTGTCCATTGGCTGCGTGGATATGAAATGGAAAAGCTCCAAAGCGGCCATCTTTGCATCTTCATTAGACTCTGCAGAGCCAACATTAATAGCTATTAATTGTCTCAGCGTTGTAACCATTCGTTCCACAGCTCGTGCCACTTTCCTCTTCGGGTCGACCTGCTCATAACCACCCAAAATATCCATACTATCAGTGTCGGAATTCATCGGAAAGCTGACAAGTTTAGTACCTACAATTCCAGAAACATATCTGATTATTTCTGTCTTTCCGGCATTTGTGGGACCACAGAGCACTAACGGCCAGTTTCTGTTGACGCACCTCAGGACAGATTCATAAATGTGGAAATTGCATTGTAGTGGTACCAATCCTTTGATCGGGGAGTGCTTCAGAAATACATCCCTCCGAGCGATTTCTCCGTTGACTTGCAAGTACTCGGGTGTAACTTGGAGGTAGTTCTGTCGTCTGTCAATTTTTCCAAAAAACCGTTCAAACATCTTCCTTACCCTGTTGCGATCTTCCTTAGTCCTGAATCTCTGAGTCAATATCATATCCAAGTAATCAATTGCTCTTTTTTCGACAATAAGTGCTGGAGACTCAAGAAGCTTTAGCCACCTTAAGGTATCTCTTAAGTTGAACTCCCAAGGAGAGCCAGCGTGACCCCACAGTCTCTTGTTCGAAACCTCATCTTCAAGAGTAGAGATGATTTCGATCAGTTGACCGCAGGACTTAGCATCTACTTCGGGGTAGAGGTGACTTGCGATCAGGAACAGATCTTCAGATGTTAAGACATCAACATAAACGACGTTGAAACGATTAACAAACGATTTTGGGAGGCCCTTTCTGCCACCACCCTGATTCTGGGGGTTCTGTGCGGCAAAGACAATAAACTTAGGATGTTTTGTGAACGACTTGTCTAATTCTGGAACATACGCTTCTCCTCTGTGGTCCAAGCAGGCATTTAAACCCTCCAGTACAGACTGGGAAGCAAGGTTCATTTCATCCAAAAGAACCCACTCGCCCAATTGCATTGCTCTCAAAAATGGTGCATCACGCCATACAAACTCGCCAGTTTTTTCACCAGGCGCGTCAGATCCAAAAAGGTCCACCAAATCTGTCTGTTCCGATAGATTAATACGCGTAAGTTTATTACCAGTACATTCAGCTAGAGCTGATACCAAACTCGTCTTGCCAACACCAGGACTTCCTTCAAGTAAGATTGGTTTCTGCACCTGCATAGCTCTGGTAACTCTCATGAGATTTCTTAATGTCGTTGGAGCATTGAGGTTGAATTGAGGCTTTCTAGCGAGGGAAGTTCTCCCGAGCTCAAACATTCCGACTTGGACGGTGTGTTCTTTTATTTTCAAGGACGGCTTCTCAAAATAGTATTGGTGAAGAGCACTTCCTGAAAATTCACTCAAAACTTCCACGCAGTCGGTTTTCTGAGCCATGAGCACCTCTGCATTATCTGATAAATACGCAGTATTATTAGTCCCAAGAGTATCAATAAAGACCATAGCAGCACCTTGGACCAATGAGGCATCATTGTTTTGTAGCTTTCCTGAACTTCTGTTCAGGAACTCGACCCAACTCAAAATATCACGCAAGGAAATGACGCCACTGATAGCAGTTCCACTACCAAACCTTTGGCTGAACCACTTCGAAAACTTAACTATGGGCTCTGTTAATGACGAAAGTCCCGGCAAAAGTTTAGAAGACACGATTAATTGAACATCATCAAAATCCTCCATGGATGGAACCCATATTTCGGTGAATCTGTTCCTCAGTGCTGGCGATAGCTCCTTCTTGCCATAGTCACCACCTGGATTCATCGTCGCCAAGAACTGGAAACCATCAGACGCTTGTACCAAACTATCAGAACCACCTTTTTCTGCCAGAAGAAGGTTTCTTTCGGGTTCCAAAACACTATTCAGTCTTTCCAAAACAGAATCATCAGCCAAAGATATCTCATCCAGTAAAAAAATATTGCCACTGTTCATAGCTTGGACTAGAGGGCCATCGCACCATTCGAATAGGACATTGAGCATGTCCTTTAGTTTTCCAAGTCTGCCTGCATCGGTAGGAGCCACCAACCTCTTGTCCACTTCTTCATATCTCTGTAATAGTTCTTCCAACGTGTACTTATTATTCTCAAGTCCCAAGACACCGCCTAATACTTGAGAAAGCTCAGCTTGAATATCGGATCGATGTCTATTCGGGCGCTGTGCACCGAGAATATCGCCGGTTTCCGTGTTCTGATGTGCATTCAAGGTGACCAACTGACGGTCACGGAACTGTGCAATGAGTTGACATATAGTTGTTTTGCCACAACCAGTCTCTCCTACCAAAAGGACGGGTTCATTATTTTTGAGGCACATCGATACCAACACGGCAAGCCTGCGCATAGCTTTCGTCCACACGATGGTGCTTGGCATAGATTGTAACTCCGCATTTTCCAGAGTTTCGTAGTAGCTATTCATGTCCAGCTTAACTTTCATCACTTTCTCGAGGATGGACTTTACGACATCTTTCTCCTCCTGAGTTCTGCACCTCTCGGCTAGCAACATGTATCCGTTGGCCGCTAGGTTTTCGTAGCCGATAGCGTCTCTTAATGCCCACCTAAACAGATCACGTAACGTGGCAAAACTATTCTTTTGTTCGAAGAGCCTCATAGCAGAGCGCTGGACTGACAGCTGGCGATACACCTCGACGATTTTTTGAGCATAGGATGGTGCAATTTTACAGCGCTCTCTTAAGATAGTCTCAAGTTCATCCTTTGGAATGTCATCGAAATGCAGTTCGAGGAAACGGTTGCGGAAGGCCCGCGACAAAACCTTACGACCACCGTAGATACCTGGTGGGTTCTGCGTGGCGAACAGCATGAAGTCAGGGTGCGGATGAATAACTTCTTGTGTTTCAGGAATGAAGAGTTCTCGGTTGTCATCAAGCAATCTATTCAACGCTTCTAAAACATCAGTAGGAGCCAAATTAAGTTCATCCAAGACGATCCAGTAACCTTTTCGTAGTGCATCTACCAAAACACCCTCGCGAAATGAAAGCTTGCCCGTCTCGTCCGCCATATAGGTGCCTAAGTATTCCTGAAGATCGGTGTGTTCATGATTGTTAATACGAACAAACTTGTGACCAGTGATGTCAGCAAGATATTTAATCATACTAGTCTTGCCTGCTGACGTCGGACCTTGTATTAAGACGGGGAATCTGCGACCAGAGGTGGCTCTCACAAGATTCAACATATTTTTCTCAACAAATGGTGTTATAATGTAATCGGGCTGCTCCTGAAGTTCATGGAGGCCCTTTTTCATCCAATAGTGCCTAAATTGCACATAGTTCGAACCGGGACAGGCCGGTGACTGAGAAATTACTGCTTTCGGATTCTTTAGCCTTCCAATCGTGAACTTTTCAATCAGTGGTCTCAGCAGACCTTCTGACTTTTCATTCAACAAGGTGAGAAACGACATACAAAAACCCTCATACAATGATCTTCGCAGTCCATATATTTTGATGATGTCCTTAACGTAGATTAAAGTTCGAGTTAGCGTACGGATGCTGAAGTGCGGTCTTTGATTGGAACCATCGACGACTTTATTAGCCTCCGCAAGCTTTTTGGCCTCCAAATACAGTTCTGCGACATCATTACCAACCCACTCGTCGCTTACGCTGTATATTCCAATGTATTTATCGATGATGGACAATAGATCGGTGATGTCACGATCAGGAGAGTGCACGTATATCTCAGTGAATCTGGAACGAACTCCAGCGGGCAGGTCTCTTTTCCCGACGTCGGTGGCCGGGTTCATGCAAGCAAAAATTCTAAAGTCAGGATGGGCCTTGACTGGCTCAGCCTGGCCTTTTTCTGAAAGTAGTACGCTTCGTGAGCTTGGTTCTGATAATAAATCTGATATGCTTTCGAGGGTATCTGGTGAAGCTAAGTTCACTTCATCTAATAGAAGCCACTCGCCATTTCTAACAGCCTTGACTAGCGATCCTTCAACGAACTTGAAAACAAAGGAATTCTCAATCGTGGAGTACTGGGCCTCGAAGTTCTTGACCTTGTGATGGAACTCGACCCACCTATCCTTCAAGTTTTTATTTTTGTTTGAATTGAGCTTTCTCTTTTTCTTTTGATTATCGCTGATAGTATCATCTTCTGGTTGATTGAGTAGGTTTGTGGCCAACCTAAAGGCCTCATTCAAGAGCTTGACGACATTTTTCCATTGGCTCTTATTAAAGCACTTGTGCAGCATCGTGTAGAATCGCTCGTTCTTCTTCATCGAGAAAGTCGCCGGAAACAGACACTCGAAATCTTCCAGCAGCGGAACAGCAATGGTTTTCGTATTCACAGGCTTAAACCCACCCAAAAGGTCGCCACTCTCAGTCTGTTGAGAGACGTTGATAACGGTTAACCTTTGATTTAAAGCTTTTGCCATCTGCTGCACGACGGTTGTCTTACCAGTACCAGTTTCACCAACAAGGAGAACAGATTCGCACATTTGGATGGCCGTACCAATTTGTTCCATTAACCTCAGAGAATGATTTGTCTGAGCAAAAGAAGTATCATTAACTGATTTTCTTACCAACTTTACGTGGTTCTTGGTCAGGACTGCTCTGCCGATCGTCAGAGAGGAGCTACCTTCTTCAAAATTAGGGACATGCTTTGATAGGTAAAGGCTTACTCGCGAAGCTGGAATTTCTAATGCAATTCCAATGGTCTCGATCAAGGGTTTCAGAGCTCTAATCTCACCTATCGCGCAGGCGAAGCAATCGGCCGCTTCGAAGAAAATGCTGTCATAAATGTGAGAAGGAATAAGTTCCTCAGAATTTTGAATACTATTGCTTTTAAAAATTGTTTCCACCCTGCCGCAGAATTTGATTAAGTCCCGCACAGTGACAACCCTTGGGTGGACACCTCTGTTCATTGAAATAAACTGTGGGTTAGAGTACACGTTTTGTACCGAATTATAACATGTGATGAATCTCCCTAAGAGATGCAACAATGTTGGGAACTTGAAACTTAGGATCTCGGTGAGCTCTTTATTGCAAGGCTCCCTAAGATTGACGGTATCCCATAGACGAATACCGATTAGATCAGGTCTATAATGCAGCTCATCTTTGTGATCGTTGTCCGGTATTCTAATGGTCGATATCAGTTGAAAACCATTAGCAGCTTTAATAATTTCTCCTCTTGAAGGTATACTCAATTGACGTTGCTCTAATAGTGTCAGGAGTACTGATATGACCTCCGTTGGGGCTTTGTCAATATCTTCGATGAGCACCCATCTTCCTTCTCTAACCGCCGTTGTCAAAACTCCTGCTCTCCACTCGAAGGTCCCAGGTTTTTCACCTGAGGTGTATGTTCCTAGTAACAGTTTTGCATCGGTCTGTTCACCAAGATGAATCTTCACCATGGATTCATAAGCACCTGTATATTTGCTGAGCTGCTCGATGAGAAAAGTCTTACCGGACCCAGCTTTCCCAATAAGCATTACAGGATTGGAGAGCTGTATTGACTTGCTTAATGCCTGTATTGACGAGAGAGCCTCTTGCGTGGGTACCAGTTCTTGTTTGGAGTTCAGATCTCGGGATTGGGAATTTGCATTGATTTTGGGCACTAGTATCCCGTAGACCGCCACAACGAGGACACTTAAATCTTGTGGCCTTACCACCAAGCAGTCTTCGAAGAATGATTTCTCCAATTGAGATGTTTCGTGGGCATTCAATAATGTTTGATATTTGGACGATTTCTGAGCTTCGTTGAGCTCCAAAAAGCGGTAATTGACATTGGCGTCAACATCGTAGTCTGCATAGATACCCTCAATACTGTCAAGTGCGTAATTATGCGCCAAATTGAGCGTAGCCTGCTCTGCCATGTTTAGATACATGGACAATACCCGAACAGCGAGCAACTTAATGGCCTTATTAGTGAAATCACCTTGTAAAATCTTGTACAGGACTGTGGGAACCACGAAGGGCGCAAATGCATCACGGTCATAATGCAGAAACCGGTAGTACGCTAGTAGAATCTCGTGGATCTGGGTTTCCTGTTGCGATCCGTACACGTCCAGAATCAAGTTCAGATGCTGGTAATGGTTCTGGAGAAAGTGCACACACAAAGTCGCAGTTTCTGGATATACCGTTATTACCTGTCCGAGCCTGTCAACCACTAATCCGCAACGGCTGTTGTCCTTGCAATCGGACCATCTAGCTACCAAATCGAGTAAAATAGGTCTGTAAATGAAAGTATACGCAAGGGGACAGTTACTGACCAGTGCAGCTGCCGCCAAATTTTCCAGGTTCTCTCTTGCACCCTTCTGCAGGTCAATTGTTACACAGTTGGAGACCTGTTTCTTTTCAAAATGAGAATTATACAACTTTGCACGTTCTTTGCATAGCGAAACGCTGAGCAAAAGCTCGTTTTCGAGCATGAAAAACTTGAAAATGAAGAATTAGCTCTTCTTAGACTACCACAGTTCAATAACAACTGGCACTAATTCCAGTTCCTTCCTGTTTCTTCGAAGCCTTTATGCTTCGTAAAGTATTGCCGGTGCAAGATGGTATATAGACGGACCAAAATTTTTCAAGAGCTCATCGCGATGAGCCGTATGCAGTGCTTAAAGTTGAAAAATGACTGAAGCGGTTTTCTCAGCTAGCATCATTAAGGCTTCACCGAATATCACAGTCAGGACAGTTACAGGTACTACTTTTCGGATCAGAAGGCTTCGCATAAATGGTTTTGATACGGCCTGTGGACTTGAAGGTCCAGCCCGCACCATACCAGATAAGGTACAGTGTTTTGCAGAAAATCGTAAAGACCTTGGAGAAGTTCGAAGCTTCTGCAGCGGACGCTGGCAAACGGGCAATGGAGTTAGAAGGGAACGTAGCTCGTAAAAGTAGTTCCAGCCAAAGCTACCGGTTTAATTCGAGTGTCTTACTTCGAGATTTGATTAAAACGAAGGGCAAACCTGAGGAAATTGAAACTTCTGGTCTACGAGCTAAAAAACATGGGACGAGGGAAAAGCAGTCCAAAACCTGTGTGCTGAAGCTTCTGGAAGGAATTATTATAGATGAGCCTACTCTAGCTGCCAATGGATACAATACGGGCTCGTTGTGCACTACAAAAGCACTGCCGTTGCAGATGAACTCAAATACTGACCACAACTATACCAGCTGCATTCGTTGCAACACTAAATTCGACAAGCTTCAAATTATGAACCCCGCAACGTGTCGGTTTCACGTCCAGCGGAAACGGTATAACCGTGAGACGCGTGAGGGAGAATACGCTTGTTGCGGAGAGACTACATCATCCACCTCCTTTTTGGCCCTCGGCTGTAAAATTCTTCCCCACCATGTCTTCCGTGCGGAGACTTTTGATGAAATGTCAGAAATTTCACCTTTCAAAAATACCGGAGACATTTGTGGTGAGGCCAACGTCCTGGCGCTTGACTGTGAAATGGCATTCACGTCGTTCGGTTACGAACTAATTAGATTAACAGTTGTTGACTTTTTCAGCAGTAAGATTGTATTTGACGCAATTGTGCAACCATTCGGTGAGGTGATAGATTTGAACTCCGATTTTAGCGGTGTACACGGCATAGATGAAACCCACTCCATGACCTTTGACGAAATGATTTCTCAAGTACTCAACAAATCTATGATCAATGCAAACAGTATACTGATTGGACACGGTATGGAAAATGATTTGAATGTTATGCGTTTGATTCATAGAAGGGTGATAGACACGGCTGTTTTGTACCCAAGAGGGAAGTTCAAGTCATCTTTGAAGGACTTGGCATTTGAAGTAGTGAGTAAACGAATTCAAACTGGTGAACACGACAGTTCTGAAGATGCGATCGCCACCATGAGCGTTCTTAAAGCCAAATTGGGGATCTCGTTGAACCAGACTATCTGGTCTTGAAGGTAAACTCTCTGGAATATTAAGGTTACCCACGGTCTATGGAATTTAATTTGGCCTCAAGCCGGTCTTGACGCTCCATAATTTTAGTTAGCATGTTTGTTATGTTAGAAAGTTGAACTTGAACTTCACTCTCCTCATCAATAATGGAGTCAAACTTGACACTTTTCTTGCGATTCATTGACTTCGGTTTCCTTATTTTGAACTCGTCATCCCTGGAGTCTCCGGTAAGGGCAGAATTCAACTTTGTGTTATGTGTCGTGGTAGTTGAATCACCAATAGGGGTGTTGCTATTTGTCCAGACTTCCTCATCTTGTTCCTGAAGTTCAGGAAGCAAATTTCTGGGTGACCTCGGTGACCCAGGGAGAGCGATTGATTTTGAATTTAGCATCTTCTGAGGCGATCTTTGGCCGCCGCCAAATCTTGCTCTGATTCTACTCAATGATCCATCACCTCCAGGTACAGCTGAATTGCTGTACGTAGTTCTTACAGGGGAGGTGGGGAATGAGAGTTGTATGGACGAGTCTTTTGGATCACTTTTGAAATGAACGCGATCAACGCTTACCGTGCCAGCAGTAGGTTTAAAATCTTGAAGGTAGGGTGGTGACGCCAGTCTCTTAGGAGTGGCTTGAAAATTTGCAGTTGATTCCCGGTGGCGTTGAGGTCGTACTGGCGATAATCTTATAGCATCCTTACTATTTGAGTTCGTGGGCAACTTCTTGATCGGAGATGTACTGAGTCTTTTGAACACATTCTTTGATCGAAAACCATGTAATTGACCCTCTATATTGTTGTCGTTCATCTTTGAGTGATAAACACCCAGCTCACCTAGCTTATGAGCACGTAAATGAACCTGAATTAATGACTTCGTGGTTTTATGTTGATTGTTTATACAAAAGTACTATCACTTCATACCTGTTTGACACTACTGTCAAATATCACGTGATGCCAATGTCCACGTATCATTTAGCGATAGTTCAGAGTTGAACCTATCCTGAGAGCTGTTTAGCTTCTTTTTCAATCAAATAGGCTCTCATCATTTACTATTTCATAGACCTGGTTGCTTTGATATCCGTCGCTATGATAAATAGGTTGATTATACCGCTGGCCGCCGGGCCCCTCTTCAACTGAAGTGGGAACATCATTTACATTGAGGAATTGAAGATTTGGAAACCTTCGTAAAAAATAGCTGAAAGTTCGTTTCAAAGAATGCAAATGAGCGTGGTATACCTTGATTACGTCCTTGGCGACTAGATTACTATTACCTAGCGCTTTGTTTATAATGGTAGCGGCACCTGCAGCAGGGTTTTTCACAAATGATAGCCCAGGGCGGATATCGACAAACTGGGTATATGGGACTATGGGGGAGACTGAAATAATTCGGGTGACTATGTCTCTCTTCGGAATGTCCTCGAGGCTTTTAATGTGCAATGACGATGGAACTGGGAAGATTTTTTTGCGAATGACATTTTGCAGGACATCATGGCAACCACTGCAAATGCAGGACTCATTAATCTCGAACTGAGACGCGTTTCCGTGGGAGACCGTCACCAAATAGGGATCCAGTGGTGCAAATTTCAGATCGAGGTATTGTAGAGTCTGGTGTGAAGGACTCCGCTGAAGAAGCTCAATGTAGCTTTGCTCAATGGTATGGCCAAACATGTAGTCGATTTTTAGGCGCCGCAGCTGAGTTAAAGCTGTTATGCTTCTCCGAAGGAATTCATCATTGGCGAAGAGTGAGAGTAGAGTCAACTCTTTAAGACCCCTGAATTCCAATAATTCGTACAGGTAGTACTTTTCATAAACGTCAACCTCTTCTGTTTCGTACCATGATAATACGGTAAGCTTCTCCAGATACCGCATGTCAAAAATGTCGCTGTAAGTTGACCTGGTGGATTGGAAATAATAAGGATTGTAGTTATCACCTCTTAGATTTAGTCCAAGCTCCCGCAGCCGTAACTTCGGTGCAGCGGGAGCATAGTTACTGAAAAATAGTCCCGGATCCATGTAGATGTTCAAAGATGTGATATTTTCGAGCGAGTACCGCGGTACCAGGGCTGCTAGACAATTCAAGTAAGAACTGCTTACTTCCTCTTGGGGAAGTATACCTGGAGGAGGTAAATCTAGCGACTGAAGCTGAGGTGCTTTGGTCGCCAGCAGCTCAGTTACTTCCATGAGGAGGAAATTGCGGAATTGTCTTAAGTTAACAGCTTTGCAAACCAAAACTTCCACCAATTGCTTCAGCAGCGAGATGTCCAAGTGCCAAGTACAGTGTACGATTTCTACATGGGAACTCAGCAAGGATGACTCGTTCAAAGTACGAATTAAGGCAGAGAACTTCCGGTCCGCATATTCAAATGTTGCCTCACGTACATGTAGAACCGACCAAACATTGGCCAAAAGTGGATTGAAGTCACTTGGGATACACGGTTCTTCATTTAAAAAGAGGTTGCGGTATAGGATCGGTAAGATTGCGGATCTTACTGACGAGCTTACGTACGTGAGCGATACTCTATCGTGTTGGGTCAGATATCTAGCAACACTGTCCCAGATTTCTACAGCTAAATGATTCAGCATAGACCAAAGAAGATACGTGGAAGCTTCCGCCGGCAGACTTGAGCCCTATGCGCTTAAAAGACGGGAGACGAATCTAATGCATAAGTTACTTTTTGTCCATCATGTGATTTGATGCTATATGTTGGTAAATTTTTCCTATGAATATTGTCTCGTCTGCTTTGGCGGACTGGGACATTTGGTCAATTTGAAACAATACAGAGATGATCAGCAGTTCCCCTGCATAAGGATGAACCGTTTTACAAAGAGATTTACATGTTTTTTTTGCCAAAGTGCTAGTGCAGAAGGAACTCCAGTACTGGTATAAGGAAATGCGCGTGCATCCTTGTATATGTTACTGTGATGCGGCAAAAACAAATCAGGAGTTCGAAACTCGCGGCGATCGATATAAATAAAGTACACTTACAGATATTCCAGTCTCCTGTTGTATTCTTTGAGTCCTGAGATCGCATCTGCTTTGATGGCAATCATTAGTAGCTTACCTTCACTCACACCAAGTTTCCAGAGTGATTTTACCAACTCCAGCTTAAGGCCTGGGACCAACTGGTTGATGTGGTTTGGATTATTAAAATCTAGCACTTGTTCGCTAAATTGCAAGTCTTCAACTAAAGTGCTGACATTGGAACACGGCACGGTATTAACATGCATAGAACACAGAGACAGGCACGCTGGAAGTACCAGCAGTGAGCTCTGTTTCACGTAACTCTTCAAATCAATCTTGTGTTCGGATAAGAGTTTTTGGAATACCAATTTGAACCTGCATAAGGTTGGTCCAGAAATCGCAACGTGAATAGTCTTTGCATTCTTGATGAAAAACAAAGTGGTTTCTGAATTTGCGATTTGGAAAATCAGTTCCCGCGCATGCTGAATGTCGGCATCGATAAACGGTCTTCTGTACTGCATGGTTACCCAATCACAGATTGGCAGCAAACGGCGTTTCTTTAATGCAGGCTCCTCAACAGGAGACTTGTCCGACTCCGGGAGTGAGACGAATTTGGGTTTAACATCATTCAAGTTGATGACGATTTCTTCGGCCTGTAGAATGGGATTCCAACTCAAGCGCGACGTGACGAGTTGCTGCTCAAGTCGCATAAATCTGTAGTAACGACATTCGTGGATCAACGATTGACGCCGCTGGGGAGTCAGATCGAGTACTCCACCTTGCAAGATAGTGATAAGGTCTGTAAGAAATTCCGGAGAACGGTTGACATACACGGGCGATTGGGGAGGAGGTCTCATCAAGTTCATGCCATGGTACACCGCCTGCACGTCATCGAACATAGATTTACAGGTCATATCAAAGTAGTTTGAAGCATTACCCGCTTGCGAGAATAGCGCCTTGGGCAACCTGAAATGCTTTCCACCAACGCATGCGTAATAGTATTCTGAATTTTTTAATAGGTCTTGCAATTTGGGCAACTTGAAATATATTGCATCCAGGTAACAGAAAGCGAATTGGGCGCCGTCCTGGATATTCAAGGTGTAGCCCTGTAGATGGTTCATAATGAGCTTGAAAACCTGTGGAGATCTGTCGATGAATAGCGTAGAACTTTTGTTTCTTGAGAAATACTGAGTGAATAAGTTGGGGGAATCTGAATTCAGCGAGTAACCTGATATTTGGAAGAGTTTGGTGCCCACCTGTAGCGAGAACATCTCTTCTGGAAGCAGGAACAATTCCGCTGGCAATAACGACACCGACATTTATGTTGGACGGGGAGCGCGGCTAGAATACTGGAAGGATCCACTGCGCGGATGGGGAGGCCGGCGCTTGGAGAAAAGCGCGGGAAATCAAGGCTAATTATACTTATGAAGTGATTTTAGCGGCTCAGGAGGAACCTTTGATGTCCAGCTGGTCGTAAGTATATGCGTCCGAATTTAGTTCTTTCTGGATACGTGCCGGCACGTATTACAAATGTTACAAGAATAACAGGTGATGGTGAGGTCACGAGTATCACGAGTAGACAGGTCGTAAGAAACTATTTCCATCTCATCTGTTGTTGTACCAATTCAATTGATTAATAAACGAACTATAAACACCCAAAATTATACAGAGTAATAAAATCTCCTATGGAGGGGGTAGGAAGGGGGAAAGGGTTAAATTAGAATAGGGTGGGTTGGTTTGAAACACAACACAAATTTCCCTAGTCCCCGCACGTAGCACCCAACCAAAAAAAGGGTTTTGTTTGAATGGCGATTTTTCTTCATGCTTAGTTGCGGTTCTTAATACATCTTTCCAATTAAAACGTACCACGCGCACCAAAAATCACGTCTAAAACTTTCGCACAAGCCCACTACCTCTTTGTTCTCCAAAAGCTCAATAAAAGGGAAGAAACTATACTATTATGATGCTGTTGCAGCTATAAGCTTACAACAACAAAGCGGCAGCACCAGCGACCAAGGCACCAGCAGCTGGCAAAGCCTTGGCGGCGGCACCACCAGTGTAGGAGGAGACGGTAGCGGTGGAAGACTTAGCGGCAGAAGAGGTACCGTTGGTCTTGGCGGCGGCGGCAGCAGAGGTCGACGAGGTCAATGGGCACCAGGTGGTGTATTGAGTGACAACGTCGTTGACGGTGACAGTGGCGGTCGAGACCAAAGCTGGAGACACGGACTCAGAGCAAGCGTGGGACACACACGAGGTGATGGTGACCAAAGTGGTAGAGTCATTGCTGACAGTGGTAGTGTTAGCGGCGGCGGCTAGACCGGTGACGGTGGCGATGGTGGCGGCAGTAGAGAATTGCATTGGGAGGAATTAAGCGAGTGACTGAAGATATAAGAAATTATCTATGAGATGTGAAGCAAAAAAAAAAAAGTCTCAAGGAAAAGTGTAAGGTAGGGAAGATCTGTTCGAGGCAGAGAGCGTTGGCCTTATATACCTGAGATATGAAGGAAGAAACAAATGCTTTTTCTCTCAATGCTTTCCGGGTAACGTGTTTTCACTTTTTTTTTATACTTTTTTTTTGCTTTTTTTTCCAGAACGGCGACGAGTCACTTCGTTCAGGGCGACCCGTTGTTTTGGTTTTCCTGTTTTGTAGCTCGGGCATAAAGATCATACCGTAACAAGCTGGAGTCCGTGCCATAAAGGGCTACTGTAAGCTCAAGTTTACATGGTGTGATTAAGCTGTGAGCGTGGGCGTGGGCGTGGGCGCGGGCGTGGGCGTGGGCGCGGGCGTGGCCGTGACAGTAGATGGACCGTTTCCGTCCCGTCTTCTCGTGCTATTTCCCTTGTGGGATGTTTTTGTTTATGTTTGGAACAGGCCCTTGTGTCCGTATCTGGCAGGTGCGCGATGACGCGAGGTTGGGCATGTGCTAAAAATAGCAGGGTTTAGAGTGTTCTAGCCCGGATTTGCGGAAGGGACCGGCGTGGCCGTTGCTATGCCGTATTAGGAAATAGAGACTCGGGGGTGCGGGTAGAGGGCACGAGGGTTGGATGTGATAGTGTGACAGAATGATAGAGGGTGATAAGAAACGTTGAGAGGTAAGCCGGGTAGACGAGGCATGTGACATAATAGGGAAGTGGTCATGTGACTTCGGGAAGGAACTCACGGCGCGCGAATTACATGAGCACTACGACATAATAGTACAAAGTAATAAAATAGATGTCAGACTCTTAGTTGGATGACAAGAATGCTGAGGTCTAGAACCTGAGCTTGGACAGTAGTTACGCACAGCCTGTTTCATATTAGTGGGCTCAACAATGTAGACTGGGTGCAATTAGTTAGCTAGTGTAAAACATTTTCCGATGTCAGAACTCATTACCCAAGCAATTGTATAAATACCGATGGTACTCCAAGTGTCGAGGTAGTCTTCACCGCATTCACCACAAGTAATAACCTATTATGTAAAACAACATGTCTAATAACGATATTACTGATAACCTCACCGAAGTCACATTAGGTGATAAAGACACAGAAAGCAGTTAGAATGCTGATACTGGACAGTAGTTACGCACAGCCTGTTTCATATTAGTGAACTCAACAATGTAGACTGAGTGCAATTGGTTAGCTAGTGTAAAACATTTTTCGATGCCAGAACTCATTACCCAAGCAATTGTATAAATACCGATGGTACTCCAAGTGTCGAGGTAGTCTTCACCGCATTCACCACAAGTAATAATCAATTATGTAAAACGACATGTCTAATAACGATATTACTGATAACCTCACCGAACTCACATTGGGTGATAGACACACAGAAAGCCAATATATTTGTGAACTGGCCGCTTTCAAGAGTGCCTCTCGGCACAGGGAAATACATTTTTCATACACTTTGTGGAATATCAGATAACAAAAGTAATCCCAGCGGTCTCCATATACTCTGGTGTATTACGGAATTTACTGTATTCTAAGCCATGGATCTCGCCAGGTCACCCTTCACTATCGTGGCTACCTCTGAATCTACAATAATTATCACTTTGTACTATTCTGTCATCGTGACCGAATCATATCTTGCCATGCAAGTTGGGGCTATTAACTATTACCCACTAGTTCTAATAGAAGCTTCGGAGGGAGCTAGATCATCCGACATCTAAATCACTGAGTTCATAACAAAGTAAAAACCAATTACCTGGTCAATAATGGATGGTTTAGGTGATCAGTTTAGTAAGCACTCTACCTCTGACGCAGATTCACCTCAACAGTTTAATGCGCATGGTATGTCGTACGTCTTGTGTACTCATTTTTATTTACTGCATATCGATACTCTATATCTTACTTTAACCTCATAAGAATGTAGCTAAGTCAATGTCGCAAATAGTGACCAAAACATACATTTCCACCTTAACCAAAATACACACTTCCACTAATCATATAAAGCACATCCAATCAATAGCACAATCTACTCTGAAACATCCATACAATAACGATACAAAGTTTAGAAGGACCGCAATAATGCGGTGGTGGAAGTCACGTGTCAATGTCCAACTCAAATGCCATGTAACTACGCATGTCGCGGGGCAATCGCTGTGCCACTGTAAAAACTAATAAAAACCTCCAGAATCGAGCCATGGCCGTTTATTGCCATACCACTGTGTCCCATCCCTTCTGCTATTTGCCCAGGTAATAGCCTTACATGCTCTCTCGCTTCCAGCATTCCGTTCCAAGTGAGACAGACAATTCCGTTTTCGCCAGCTATCGCATTTCCAATTCTATCAGAACACTATTTCAAAGCACATATCAACGACACTCAACACATCAATTGGACCAAAAATAACCTTGACCAACTTGTCGACCTCGCCTGGTACTCACCCCGAACCAGAAAGTCACCATAAAACCAATCCAGAGCTTCCTTTCGACAAGAAACGGCCTCCCCCCCTTGAAGAAAAATATCCATCTCGACTCACAATGGCGGCGCAGGAAGAGTTCATCAGAACCCAAATTTTTGGCACAGTTTTCGAAATTACCAACCGCTACACGGATCTTAATCCCGTTGGTATGGGTGCTTTCGGCCTCGTATGTTCAGCTACCGATACCTACACCAGCCAGCCCGTCGCAATCAAGAAAATCATGAAACCATTTTCCACCGCAGTTCTCGCCAAAAGGACGTATCGTGAACTAAAATTACTCAAGCACCTCAGACACGAAAACCTCATTTGCCTTGAGGACATATTCCTGTCACCTTTGGAGGACATTTACTTTGTCACCGAATTGCAAGGAACCGACTTACACCGGCTTTTGCAAACACGGCCTCTAGAGAAACAATTTGTACAGTACTTCCTGTATCAAATACTTAGAGGCCTTAAATATGTGCACTCTGCTGGCGTTATCCACAGAGACTTGAAACCCAGCAATATTTTGATAAACGAAAACTGTGACTTGAAAATCTGTGATTTTGGATTAGCCAGAATCCAGGACCCACAAATGACCGGCTATGTGTCTACCCGATACTACCGTGCCCCAGAAATCATGCTTACATGGCAGAAATATAACGTAGAAGTCGACATTTGGTCCGCCGGCTGTATTTTCGCAGAAATGATAGAAGGAAAACCGCTCTTTCCCGGCAAAGACCATGTTCATCAATTTTCTATCATCACAGATTTGTTGGGTTCTCCTCCAGAAGATGTCATTAATACCATTTGTTCCGTGAATACACTGAAATTCGTCACATCTTTACCACACAGAGATCCAGTTCCTTTCTCAGATCGTTTCAAAAACGTAGAACCTGATGCTGTGGACCTACTGGAGAAAATGCTGGTCTTCGATCCAAATAAGAGAATTACTGCAGCTGACGCTCTATCACATCCATACTTGGCGCCATATCACGATCCTTCGGATGAGCCCGCGGCTGAAGCTATCTTTGACTGGCATTTTAATGATGCCGACTTACCTGTTGATACCTGGAGAGTTATGATGTATTCTGAAATTTTGGATTTCCACCAAATCGGAGACAACCAAATAGATCCAAATGCCACTTTTGATGACCAAGTTGCTGCGGCCACTGCTGCTGCACAAGCTGCACAAGCGGCCCAACAACAACAGCAGCAGCATGATCCATCGCAATCACACCCTAGCAACCGTTCAGAAGTAGAACACAAGTCTTCTCAACGTTCATCGAAGGCCCCAAGTCAGGCAAGTGGCAAAGACGCCCACCAGAACGATACATTGAATGCGTATGGAAACCAAGCAGCGCAGTACGCTTCAGAGTTTCAATAGAGCTGAAGTCCAGTTCAAATACTAGGAACATATGTGGTTAAGTTATATAGATGGCCGATTCTAAATTAGTCCTTTGTTACACCTGCCTCTTGGCACAAAGAGTAGAATATACTGTCCGAATTCTTCAACAGAGTTTGTGGAGAATCAAATTCTGCGACCTTTCCTTGGTCGAGAACAATGATTCGATCACTATCAAGTATAGTATTGATTCGGTGTGCTATGGTCAATATGGTACGATTCTTGAAAGCCGTTCTGATCGTTTCCTGGATAACTTGGTCAGTTTCAACGTCGACTGCAGCGGTAGCTTCATCCAACACCAGGATCTTCGATGGAATCAACAATGCTCTTGCCAAACACATCAGCTGTCTTTGGCCAACAGATAAATTACTCCCACCCTCAGTAAGCATCGACTCTAGCTCATTTTTGCCTAAGCCCTTAACATGATCTTTTAAGTGCGAAAGCTCAAGAGCGTGCCATATTTGCTCATCAGTGAATTGACGTATGGGGTCAATATTATCTCTCACAGTACCTTCGAAGACTTGAGAGTCTTGCGGAATAATTGAGAGATGCTGTCTCAAATCCTGGAGGCCAATTTGCTGTATAGGTAGCCCGTCAATCGATATTTGTCCACTAGCAGACTCAATTATTCTGAAGAGTGCCAAGGTCAAAGATGACTTTCCAGCGCCAGTACGGCCCACAATACCGATTTTTTCTTGAGGTTTGATTTCGATATTGATATCTTTTAAAATTAGCTCTAGCTCGGGCCTATAACGAGTAGAGTAATTTTCAAATTTAATGGCACCCTCTGTAGGCCAGTTTTCTGGAGGCCTACTGTTTTTGATTACAGCTGGCGCTTCCGATTGCAGATTTGCATATTCCTTAATTCTTTCTACCGAAACGATGTTCGTCTCTACTTCAACAGTCATCCGAACGATCCAGTTCAGAGACTGTGTGATTTGCAAAGCGTAACTCAACGATAAACCTATCATACCGGCACTCAAAGTACCTTGCCTTAGCCGGAACACACCTAAGACTGCGGCCCCCAGAATAATCACGGATCCGATGAATTCCAATCTGAAAGCCAACCAACGGTTGGCATTGACCGAAGGATAGTACGCACTCATGTTGTTGTCAATACGGGCTTGATTGATATGAATGAATCGTCTTTGTTGGTTATAACCTCTGATTGTACTGATACCGCCCAACGTTTCCTGGAAATGGGCATAGATTGGAGATCTAGTAACTGAGTCCAACCGACGAAGCTCACGGGACGTCCTAAGATAGTACTGTTGATAGTAGACGTATAACGTACTCAGTGGTACGATAATGAAAATAAACTGCCACGTAGAATAACAGATAACAACAATGGTGAAGGAGACCTTGATAGTGTTGACGAAAAACTGAGAAAAAGTTCTCCCCAATATCTCATCAATTTTGTAAATGTCATTCGAAAATCTGTTCAGAATTCTCCCAATTGGTGTAGTTTCAAAGAATGACATAGGCGCTTTTAGAACAGACGTGGTCATCACATCGTGCAAGTAGCGTGATCCGTGAATCGTACAATAAACCCATAAGATGACGGTTTGGACAAGCGTAGAGAGAGCAGACCCTGCACCTAGTAGGAAATAAATACCGAGGTACATGCTAACGTGAGGATTAGCGCCATACTTAGTGTTCACCTCGGACCAATGCTTCAACCACACGCTACCAGCCACAGATAAAAAGATAGAGAGGACAACAAATACCATGAAGACCATCACATGTTTTGGATTACATGCCTTGGCATACTCCAGATAAATGTCCCATTTCACTTTTCCTTGCTCACGATGTTCCTTCATAGAAGGCTGTTCGTCGTCCCCAAAACCTATACTTCTCAAAGTTGCATCACTCGCCCTACGTAAACTGTGATTGTCGGTATCAACCAATTTATCATCGAGTTTTAGCAAATCGATGTTCTCTTCAACTACCGTACTGCTATCAGGAGTTGAAAGCTCAGCAGAACCCTCTTTTGTCCCCTTACCACTGTTTTTGCCATAGCTTGCAATAATTTTGGAGAGCGCCGAAGACTTGTCACCAGTAACTTCTTGATAAGATCCTTGTTGTATGATCTCGCCATTCTCCAAGAGCGTGATGCTATCAGCAATTGATAAAACAGATATTTTGTTCGTGGCTAGAACTTTTACTTTACTGCTTAATAAACCAGTCGACCCAAGGACGTGCTCGATCAAATGTCTGGCCACATGCTCATCAACTGCTGCTAATGGGTCGTCTAACAAGTAAGTATCCGCCCTTGCATACACAGCTCTCGCTAGTGAAAGACGCGCTTTTTGGCCACCTGACAAAGATATACCTTTTTCGCCAACCAGAGTTTGGTCGCCTTTGGGAAGTATTGCAAGATCAACGCTTAACGCACATGCTTTAATTGTTTTTTCGTAAAAGGCAGCATCATACTTGTGGCCAAAAACGATATTCTCCTTCACCGTTCCATTCATAATCCAAGCAACTTGAGAAACGTATGCTATACTGCCGTGGATGGTGGCAAAGCCCTTCACTCTAAACAAGTCACCCAAGATTCCCTGTATTAGAGCACTCTTACCACTCCCGACCTTACCAACAATACATGTCAATTCACCCTTCTTCGCTTTGAAGTTGATGTTCTTCAGCGCCACTTTATATTCGGGCTTTCTTTGCCACAAGAAAGTGGCATCAGCACCGATATTTATAGCAACGTCGCCGCTTTTAGTCACCTTCGGCTTACGTTGAACAGAGTCTCCCTGAAGTTCTTCGTTAGTCAAGAAAGAATGCAAACGCCCGACCGATATGGATGCCTCAATAAAGGACGTTATGGCGGTGGGAATGACAGCAAGCGGGAATGACAACAAATTGAATAGCGTCAAAGCTGGAAAAACCAAATCAGTAGTGAGAGGCCGGCCATTTTGGGTCCAAACGAAGGCAGCAAAGGTAGAGCAAGAAACTAAGAAGGGAACGATATTGAACTGGAAATTAGCAACAGCAATAGTGCAGCCCATTTTAGTCAAGTTCTTTAGCTCTTTTTCGTTCCTGACATGTTCCAATTTCTTCTTGTAAGGTCCTTCCCATGAATAAAGCTTTAAAGATTTAATGTTGTTAAGAATTTCACTTATAATACGAGTCCTTTCATCTTTGTTCTTCATTTGGACCTTTTGCAGTTTCTTTTGTAGTCTTATAATGACAGAATTTACCGGTATCATGATAACCATAATGATCACGCCAACCCACATGCTTGGACCCAGCAATTTGTAAAGAGATACCAAGCACAAAATCAGCTGGAAGGGCCCCGACCATATGACTTGGCCCCATTGCGTTAAGTCTTGCAAACGCTGTACATCGACACTCATGAGATTGACGATGTCGCCTGTGGAAGAAGCCGCCGAAGCTTCATTTGATAAAACCAGTGCCTTTTGGTAGATAACGGACGTGACCCCACTCTTAATATTCATACCAGTATCAAAAGCACGCAAAAAGTACTGATGCAAAATGGCAGTTTGGACTACGCTGACCAAAAACATACCTATGGCTATCATAAAACCTTTAATAATTGGTGTTTCAACCATAGAGTTGCCCTCTGTGTAATCGGTCACAAACTTGATTAGAATCCTGAGTAGCTGCGGTTGTGTAAAGGCCAAAATATCGAAACAAGCCTTGAACAAGGCACCAACAATCATTTTTCCTCCAAATGTGATACAGAGCGCCCACGCCAAAGATGGTTTGGCTCTATGTTTCATCTCATAGTCCCAATTACTGCCGAAAGACTCAGAAATTTCAGCGCTACCGAAACTCTTGGGTAGCTTGTACAAGTCATTTTCAGTTAGGTACTTCTCGTAGCCTGTTTTCATCATTTGTGTCATCCAGGAGAAAGAGATGCGGGAAAAAACGTTAGCACTATCATGAGGGTTTCTCTTCCGTTTGGTATGGCTTGATAGCTCCTCCTGGCCCAGCATAGGTTTGGTGAACAGAGACTCTAGTCCTAAAATGAGGAAACTTGTAATGCATTGGAATACAGTGAGTTTAAAGGCAGAATCAGATGCCGGCATAGCATTCTCATACGTTAACCTTACTTGAAGGTTTATGATTGCGGATAAACTGAAAATTCCCTCGAAGAACCAATAGAATAGAACAATGCCATTAGAAACACTGGATCGGTAATATTCGACCCAATGCAGCGCTAGTGCGACGAATATGGATAGGAAATTGAGAACCCGTTGGATCTGAGAGGCCCATTGCTTTTCCACGGTAGAGCTGGCTTGAAACAACGCGATCGTCGCAAATATAAGCTGGACTGTTACCAAAGCCATTCTTGAGGTAAGCAGCCAATGCCTTCTATACTTGACACCCGGATGGGGCTTCCGGCACAAACGTACCAGCTCTTTGGAGCCGAAAACCAGCATGAGTAAAGCGGTGCCATTTAGGAGTACACCGTCTACAAAACAAAGCGTAAAGTCTCCATACTTTGAAGAAATAGGCCCCCACCCTTCCGTATCTTGGCAAAAATTGCACCAGAGATCTGAAGACATGCTTAGCAAGTCAACTACGCTTCGAATGAAAAGAAGGGAACTAATTGGTGTCTACCTTTATATTTGCTTAACAATAGGTACGCACGAGTAAGCTACCTTAGAGTCCTACAGAAAAAAATTGGGCGTTATCACTTTGTAGCCATATTGTTCTGCCCGGCAAATACAATCCTGTATCACGTGACAAACATATTAGTCGGACGTTGAACAATGTGCTTGAAGAGCATATTAGTAGCAGCATTGAAGCCATGTTAGTAGACGACCTTGTGCTTCTCACAATTCTAGTGGGTCATCAATTTGAAACCAAACACGGTTATCTTAGCAGCAAGGTCGTTTCTTTGCCATAGCCACCGATGGAATATATGTTTGGGAATTTGCTAACGAGAACATTTGCTAATTATGAGTACTAAGAAGCATTGGAAGATACATTCGATGTTGGCACCTCTGAGCTAATATAACCTCGATATGCCGCGGCTTGACAGCGAAGTACCTGATGGAATGGCCTAGTGGTGCAGAATGGGGTTTTCAGACGTAACAAGTGTCTAAGTTAATTTCTCCATCGAAAGCGCAAACATATTAAGCATCGGTCATGAACTTGAGAATAAAAGCATTTGATACTTCCAGCTCTTTAGACGTCATTACGGAGTCCCCGCTGACGTGCACCGCACCAAATCAGATAAATGAACGTCGCAAGTAAGCGGCTCTCCAAAATTCAACCTTTAATTTACAGATAAAGAGCTGGCTTTATTTGTGGTGTCTAATTCAAGTCCTGTCACTTCGGGAACGTTTCACGGTCGTTGCTTCAAAACCTCGACCGAACTTCGATCACCTTGGAGATCTGCAGCACTATAAGAGAGGAAATTATAAAAAAGCCAAGCAAATCTACGTGCCAATGCTTTGATCACAGAACTCTTTGCCTCTACTTCTGGTCTCTAATTACTATATGACTCTATTTTCTCCGAGGGCCAACCATCGAAAGGGATTTTGTAGCAGAAACCAGACAGAAACATATTTTCGAACGATTCACAAGATATTCTTGAACTTCTTGTACACAACAGGACCGCAAACACATTAGGCAAAGAAGAACAAGCTTTGAATCAAACTTAGAAAGTCGACAGTAAAAAAGGTTGTAAACAGCTATCACGAACGTTCTCAAGACCGCCTTTAATTCAGTTTTCTCAAGCAATAATTACAATATAACCAATAGCTCAAAAAAAAATATAAAGTTCTTCCCCGCCAGGACTCGAACCTGGAATCTCCTGGTTTCAGAAGTGGATACAATCGTAGCCAGACGCCGTGACCATTGGGCCACGAGGAATAAGAACTTTGCTATCTGTGTTTTTCATAAAAGGTATTCATGTGTTGAGTTTTCTAGTACAATCAAACCCGCGATAGAAATTAGCACTAGAGCAAATATTTAATGAGGTGATGAATTTTGAGCGTGAATATACCAAAATGTAAGTCTCGACCTATTGCTGAACATCTTCCCATTTCATGTTTGAGACAACTTACTTTCGTGTTTTAATGCTTTCGTCTCCACAAGATGCATTTCCCTAAACATTCTTGTTTAATCTAAACATCACTTTGTACCATTATGTCATTTATCTAATGCTCCGCTGTCAAGTTATGCCATACTAGGGTTATGTTAGCTTAGGGACGCCAACATGACGCCAACATGAAACCTATCTTCCAATGCGTTTGATTATTTATATTTAGCAAATGTTCCCGTCAGCGAATTCCGCCACTGTCTACAAATATTCAATCGGCGGTTATGGCAAAAGAACGCCGCTACTGTTAATACATCCGTGTTGGGCTTCAATCAATTGTCCAACTATGCACTGGATAAATCAGGCTTTCTTTGGTACATGCATGCCACCTCATTACTCTATCTTTGCAAATAGGAAATCTCTAATTTCGTAATAACTGGAGATGCCATATAAATGACCTAATGACAGCCAATTCGCTTTCTCTGACTATGTTTCTCCCGAGCGTTTCGAGATAGAAGTACTGCAATTCACCGATACCACCGGGATCACCAAAGCTCATGAAGACTACCCCTCCAAAAACTGTTTCCAGTGCGAAGCTATCGAATACGATCTTGGCAATGTGAGAAGTGGATGGCTTCAACGTTGGTAAGAACATCCTCCTCAACCCTACTGTCGTTCAGCGTCCGAGTGCTACTCAAAATCACGTGATTACATTAACATTCCACTACGAGATAATGCTTATAATTATATGAATAGTAGCAGTATGCTGATGATATATAAAGCGGATACATAGCCCATCCATCGAACACGACGATCGTGACCCCCTCAAGAGTTTCCCTACCAGAACTGCACATGCGAAATCATCGCGTGGATACACAAAAAGTCGCGGAAAATGTCAAGTTAGAGGTGGTCTATGAATCTAATCCATACTTCGCAGGCGAAAGCGTACAGGTTTTGATCCGGCTACGGCACCTCGGGTCTTCACAAACTAGGGATCAATTGGACTTGAAATTGCAAGCACTGAAACAGGAACGAGATGAAAAACTACAAAACATCGAGGCTGGCAAAAGAACATCTTGGTCCGTGCAGTCTTTATGGGGGTCTTTCAATAACGATCAAAAAGAGCTGGACGAGAAAAATCAGGCGGCATTGACTCGTGTGGAGAACGAATTGCAGTTTCACAGCCCTGTCAGACTGGCTTCATGCTATGTTCAGATTTACGGACTTTTCCAATACGATGCACAGGCTCTAAATTCACAAGGTTTCCAACATTCAGTACACCACAGGCTGGCCGGTGTAGGATCCTTGAAGTTGTCACAAGGGAAAGGATCTACATCTGAGGGTTTTGCGGGCCTTCTTTTCGCCAATTTGGACGATGTAGCACGCGAATCTGTTGCGGAGCCGGCCGCGGAACTAGTTACGGTGCCACTACTGCTTATCCCACAAACATTGGTATTTTCAGAAACAATGTTTGAACCGGGGCAGTCGCGAAGTTTTCAATTCAAATCTCCTCGACTTCCGCAAGATTTAGCTCCCTCATATCAAAACTCCAAACAATTAAAAATTCAGTACTTTTTGAATTTTGGGTTGACGGAAATAAGGTCCGATCAAATAAATCCCCTTATTGCCGACTTTCCTATAACCGTCTGTCCATTTGTAGACGCGCAGGGGCGTCAGTTTACTTCGAAGTTGGATACAAATGTTAGTATAATGGCGCCTGGACGCGTCAAGGAAATTAAGGACAATTTACATGCCCGCAGGAAATCAAGTTCTACTATTTTGATGAGACGTAGAAGCTCTTTAATATCCATCACTTCTCTTGAAGCAAAAAAAGACATAAATCTGGAATGCAAGAACCTATTCAAAAAATTGATGTGTGATAATGATTCTTCCGTTGTACTGGCCGACGGTATCGAGGGCCTGGTAGATCAAATGATGGAGTGCCAGTTCGGTGCTGGTAGTTATGATACATCAGAGGAAGATGAGGGCGAGACTACGCTGGAGCAAAGTCAAACATCAGTACGAAAAGACGCCATTTCTGTGCGGAACAATTTAAACACGCTCTTTCGTAGCCTGACAGATAACTCGTCTTCAGACGAAAATATGGGCCAAGAAGAGCCTTTTAAAATAGGTGATCTGTTATCTCAGGTCAAAAAACTGCGGAAAGAATACATTATAAATCGAAATGGAGTATTTGTCGCTAAAGTGGCGTTATCAAACCTATTTTACACAACATCTGATGACATAGACTTTACAATCCATCTTGGCACCGAAGGGGCCCATAAGGTCTCCGCGATAACAGGCTCATTAAAGTCATTTGAGTTAGTAAATCCGAAATATATCAATGAAGTGTCTTCAGACAATGTCAAACAGCAAGGTAAAACAATGGACGAATCTCGAGCTATTTGTTTCGAAGATACTCCGACAATTCATATGAAGCTTTTGACACAAAGATCTCCAAGCAATCAAATGACCAGTCAATTCAAATCCGACATTTTTCAATTCAAGTGGATGCTTTGTATAAAATTCGTGCTCATAAATCGTGCCGAAATACCAGAGTTAATGCAAAAGTTTTATGAGGATAAGAATGGCTCATTGTTACATGCAAAGCAGTCCTTAGATGGTGAGGAATTTGTTTGCCACCTTCCTGTGACAATATTGCCGAGTACCAAAAACTTCGCAGGTTGGTGAACTAGAAAACAACATCTTTTTTCAACTTTTTATGTGCCCAAAAATGAATTACTGTATTTTAAGGATCTCATTCAGCTCATTTCCCAATTTGATTGGTCTCGACGTCATATCCTACATCATATCCAATGCATCTGCTCGTTTTTATGTGGTATCGCCGAGATGACAAGGAGGCTTGACTCGACTGCTCTCTTCAATGCCGTTCACCTAATTACTGACATTTCCTTGAGAATCTAATTCTTCGAAATCTTCTTCGGCAGTAGTCCGCGGAAATCCCAAGCTTAAAAGGGCGTTGCCGATTGCGGCCGGGGTTGATCCTGAAGTTATCGTATGGGTAGATGGGATCGGCGTTGAAGGATCGTTGTGGCCTTTCAATTTCTTTTTCTTGCTGAAATAGTCCCTCCATGAGGCCCATTCGATCTCAGGCGGATTTGCCGAACTAGATAATTGCTTCAGGTTTTCAGCATGCACTTGTGCATCCGGATTACCTTCAGCAGCATGTTCCTTTTCGCGCTGCGACGAGGACTCTTTTCGTCTGAGGGCTTGAAAGGATTTGCTAAGCCTCTGCTGCAGACTGGCAGGTGTATCAGCCAAATTGCAAACATGTTTGGGTGGGAAGAGATCGAATATTCTGTCATCTGTTGAGTTGTTAAATGCCTTATAATTTTGTGTTGTCCGCCAGTATTCAACCCAAGGCAGGCTGTAGCTACCGATAGGATTATTGCCTACCCATTCCTGTGAAACAGATTTCATAGCCATGTCATTGTCCTCATTGCTTTTGAGGAAAGTGTCCAGTTTCTCGCAAGACATCAGGCCTGTCAGATAGTCTTCAAATTGCCACCTCAGGAAGTCCTCACTACCCTCAAATTGTAGGTGCTTTGGTGTTGCATAGTCATTTTCGTTCCATGTCTCTGTGACTATAGACACGATGGAATCCATCCACCTTTTATCATGAGAAGTCAATTGCAGAGCGTTTTGCAAAGATTTATCAGTCGAGACAATCTCTACCGTATTCATCTTCACGTTGACCAGAACCTCACACACACGTTTCTTCTGTTCGAGCAATAAGGAATTTGAAGTACCAGCAACAAAGTGCGTTGTCCTCGTGGACTCTAAATCCTCCAACTGTTGAAGTGGACTATAAGGTGAGAAAAGGCCCCCTTCACCAAAAACTTGGAGCGGAAAGCCTAGAAATTTCAAAACTGATTGTCGATCGCTAGATTTGAATGAGTCTGCAACTTTCAGGTTGTTAAAGTAACTATGCAACATAGGCGAGCCACAATCTTGTAGGTTTGAAACGAGATTTGGGATGAGACCGATAAAACCAAACTGGACGTTACACAGAGCCTCGACATCACTACCGTAAAATAATACTTTACGCTCGAGCAGAACTGCTTTTAGAACCGTCAGGACGTCCTTCCCAAGATCATGTATAATTCGCCGTAGACAGAGCCCCACATACATGTGTGACTCGTCCGTTTGGCTGGAAAGTTTGTACATCGCAGTTAAATTCTCATAAAGCGTATCTATGATGGTCTTGTTGGTAAAATCGAGCTGCAGAAAATAGGCGTTCGTTATTATACTGAGTTTGTCCTTAATCTGGCCGAAAATAGGCCTTCGGGCCACAACAACGATGGCTTTTTGTACCGTGGAACGTGTCACATCACTGCCTTTCTGCAGTAGTTCCTCTGACCGGATCTGTCTTGAGCAAGATATAGCGAACAAAGTGTTGTAATTCTCAATCTCGTTTGGAAGAATTGCCGCTGCACCTTCTGGGGGTGGACCACAGCGCTTGGCTTCATTGTACACTAGAGTGAAATACGTGAAGGTCTCTTTGAAAGAATGCGATCCATCAGGTAATGCCTGGAACGGCAAATAGGGCCATGTTTTCGACGCATCTACGTCTTTAGGTAACCCGTAGGAGTACTCCACTTCTGGGCCTCTGGAATGATGGAAATTCACTAGCAAAACCCCGTATACAACATCCTGATCTACCTGATCTACCATAACCCCATATAAACTATCAGGAGAGAGATCCGGGTGCCAACTGACTTTGATCACTCTGATCAATCCAGTGCTACGTTCGAGTTCTGATTTTTAGTTCTAGTTAGTACGAAGTGACATATATACACTTTTTTCATTAATATTGGATTCAAGATGCTGATCTTCTGGTCTTTGGCCAAATTACAGGTTTTTTGAAAGAACATGAGCTACATTAGAGCGTCACCATGACTATAGCAGATCCTCAACTGCTACAATGCGCTGAATTGGTACGAAATGGCTTGTTTTGTGAAAAAAACTGGGATAAATCTGTACTGTTGTGCCCTACCAAAGCCGATGAAATGCCAACTGGTGTGGTCCAAGCTCTGGCACACGGCGGAGATTTTGACTTGAGCAAGGAAATTGCGGTGAAGCAGGTGTTTTTGGAAACAGCCCAATTGGAGGACGAAAGTACGAAATGCTTGCGATTTGCCGTCGTTATGGACCTCTGTCATCACTTGAGATCCGCCACTGGCAATGGCGCTGACGAAAATCTCAGGTTTTGGACAATACTATTCTTTGACCTTTTCAAGATTGTTTTAAGCGTCCTGCAACTTCCACGGGGCCATTTGCGGTTTTGGCCGTACATCGAATCTCGCTTGGAGTGGTTCAAAGCTGGTTTATCAGGCGAAGAGCAATTGCAATACGGAAGGACCGCATTAAGCGCCATCAAAGCGCCTTTTTCAAAAGTTACTTTTCAGATCAACAAAATGCTCTTGACTCTACGAGTGAACTCAAAGCTCTCCACGCTCGCGCACCACGAGCTTAGCATGAAAATCAACTGGTTCTTAAGCCAATGTCTGTCGCCCATGGAACAGGCAAATACGAACAAACACGGTAACATTGCGAAAGGGCTACCCGAACAACTCTGGGATCCTAAGAAGGAGAACGCAGACGGTTCTGCATTCTACACAGACTTTCAAAAAATAACTGTGGAATTCATTGAAAATCCGATCCAGTGGGTATTTTCGCCTCGTAATCAGAGGTTGAGCTTACAGGACTACCTTTTGCCCGTAATGGATGAAATATTGCTTCACGAATCTAACTTTTATGGGCATATTAAGAGTAAAAAGCTCCAACTGGACAGAGTAAACCAGAAAGCAAGCTCGTTTGAATCTCAAAAAAATGTCAACGTCGCAAAAGCAGTGGAACCAATGCCACATGTATCTAATCCCAGTTCTTCTACACTAAGGCCATTAATGCTAGATCAGCCTAAATGGGATACAGAACTAATGATATCACAGTTACAAGATCCATATAATGACTTTTTTCGTAAACAGTTTGTTTTACAACTCTGTATCACTTCTAACCTGATTGAGAAGATTCTTACAGATGAAGTCGTGAAGAGTTTCTACCGAACCCAGTATAGCCAGGGCGATAAAATGACCACGAAGGAGGACGACGACAATACCACAACCGCGTTGCGAGATATATCAAAACTAATAACGAAAAGGATCGAGCAATTTTACGCTTCTCGAGATCAGCCCTTTCAGAAAGTGCTTTCTGACTTGGTTGCAGGTGAGAGTTCTTTGATAGACCTGAAGGTCAAAAAGGGCTACAAGATCTTCGCCGACTTTAAATTCCCAACTGACAGCATGAAGACCTTACCAAAACCCGACAACTCTTTTAAAAGCTTTGGATGGATTAAATTAGGCAATAAAAAGCTTGACAGCGTTTGGAAAATAAATAGTGGCCTGGAATCCATCAAGAGTAACCTTTTCAGCCCACAAGAGGTGCTCGATAAGCTGAAGCAAAACTATCGAGATAAAAATGTCGAGGGATTAAATTTATCGCAAGGAGATGAAACTGCTGAGCAGTGGAAACATTTGCGTTGTTTAAGACCCCAGTTCATTTTTCAACTGGCAAACGTTGATGAGAAGACTGGTGTTGCTGGACTATTCGATGCCAGGTTGATCAAGAAGTCTCGAGAGGAGAAGTCTCGTATGGCGACAAAACTACAAGAAGCCATGAAATACTTTGAGATGCAAAAGAAGCGGAAGAGAGAATCAGAGGAAGAAAGTGGGGAACCCATTGCCAAGAAACAAGCCTTGGACGATAAGTCTGCCGCATCGAACATGGTCCTTCCTCAAACTGGAAATGAGTCCCCCTCCTTAGAGACTACGGAATCGGCGGAAGGCGACAAAACCGTCCAAGTCAATGAGCTCTCTCTTGAAAACAATGATGATAATGTACCATCAATGCAAGAAATGATATCCAACAGTACAGAACCTTCAAGGAGCAGCGAACACGCCGAAAGCGGGAGAGTAGATGAATTGAAAAATTTGAGTTATGAGGAAACGGGCGTGGATGACGAAGAAAAGTTGGGAACCTCAGAAGAATGTAAGGAGAGTAATGAAACAAGCGCCCAGCCTAATGATGAACTTGGCGCTATGAGCAATTCCATGTAGGATTCTCCTGCCCCATTCACACCCAAGGAATGATGATGATTAGGGAGGAACGAGGAACCTGGCCAAAAGTTATGACAAAGCCTCATTGCAAGCAAAGTAGCTCGTTAGCACGTCCAACATGTTAAGTTTAGGTTTCGTGCTGCGAACGCGTAATTAGGATAATATTTTTCAGAGGAGCCTTATGAGCAGATCGGCTTTATTGCCCGAGTTCTCGAGCTCCACAGCAACTCGCTTTTGTGTGTCACCCCCCTCCAAAAGCCTTTTGATTTCGCTAGCTATCTCTTCTAGTAAATTTGCCTCATCTACACAAGCAAGTGATATTAAAAGTTCAAGTTGACTTACGCGGGGGTATTTTGTTCTCAGCTCAGAGATATCTTCAAACGCATCTAGTATCATGGCCAAATCCTTGAAACTTAGCTTAGAATCTACGGTGTCGCGGTTCACCGTCAGCGGTAGTCTAATTCTCAAAGTCGAGACGTTAAGGGAGTGAGGATCGCTCCCAAGAACATGGTCGACAAGGCTCCTTGTCGTTTCCAAAATGGAGACTTTAGCTCCTTCCTCAAATGAGAAGGCTAATAACCCATTCACCGATTGAGTCGACTCTCTTCCTTGAAGGAAAGAGGGAAAGGACGAGCGGCTCTCGGATCCAAAACTGTCACTACGTTTTGAATGCACGTGAGTGGCAAATCGTGGTCCAGCAATGCTCACGACACTGTGACGGCGGGCAGTATCGCTGTCACTTCCTGCTAAACTGTTCCTCCGGAATTCAGTGGGTGAGATTGGCTCTTGTAGGACATTTACACCAGAACGTACAGGCATTTTGTAGTTGTTTTCACTCACTTCTAATCGGTCTGCTTGAGGGCTTGAGGGTCTGGTGTCAGCAGAGTCATTGTCAAAAAGATCAATACATATAACTTGTGGAAATACAAGCTGCAAAAGATCATTCCTTACAGGAAGTCCGACGAGCTCGTAAAGTTCTTTTGTGACGATGTTATTGCTTTCACAATAATTTTCAATATCCTCTTGTAGCATCTCTAAATTAATATCGAGACTAAGTTTTGCTGTCTGTGCAATATTTGGAGTAATCACGAAGTGTAACAAAGCAAATTGCCAAATACTTGCGATGGTCATTCTAACTTGAGAGCAGCAAGTTAGAAAATTCTTCAACCGGGAATCTCTGCTGAGCATGAAAAAGTCCTTTTTAACCGAAAGAATATCTGCATTCTTCGCTTTGGTGGCGAATTCCAAACTTCCAGATAGCTTGTAGGGACAATAAAGCAAAGCCGAGAGATCACGACAATTATCAACTGAAACCCTGATGGACTTTATCTTAGCGTCGGAGGCGACGAGGCTCTCCCAATCGGTGGCCCCAAAAGCGTGCGATCCATCGTAAGCTTGCAACGCTGAGAACTGACAGTTCTCAAATTTCACATCATCAACGAAGGAAACGAGAGATATTATGGAGAGCGTCTTGACTTTAGGGAAATTCATGTTTTTCAAGACAGCTCCTTCCGATCTTGGCGATGTGGCTATCACTAGGCCCCCTCGTACATCCTGACCATCCAATATTGGGTATGCGATCCGGGGATTATAATTAACTAACCCTAGATGATCACAAGCTGGCAGTTGATAATGGTTTTGAGAACCGAGGCCAGTTGGAAGGCGAAATTGTTGGATGCTTGAGAGAAGTGGCGCATGAGCCAAAGCCTTTGCCGGAATTACAGATGAGTTCAGATCCAGCTCGCGTATCGACTCTAAACTTGGTGCTATCAGCTTATGAGAGGCATGTTGAATATTCAAGCTGAACAGACGAGACACATTGTGTATGTTGGTGATCTCAAAAACAAGATCCAGGTCAATGTTGTCGTGCTCCGCCGACTTTGGGCCACCTAGTAGATGAAGTTCACACAGTCGGATGAGTCGTGGACACAACATCAACTGTCGAAAGTATAATTTGCTTAAAAAGTTGTAAACAGTCTTGTAGACCATACAAAGATTTTTGCGTGCTTTGGAGTGTATGTCTGCTATCAGCTCAACCACGCAAGTCATAAGTGATAGCAAAGGTTGACTGAAAAGTCTGTCTGTCACAATGACGAAGAGTAGATTCTCATACTTTTGTAGGAAATGTCGCAATGAATCCTTATCAAATTTATCCGTGTCTATGTTTAGTGTATTGGCTTCATCGCTTAACGATGTATAGTCCAGTAGTTGCTTTCCCCCACAAACTAAATTGTGCTGGTCGTTATTGCCAGTGAGGTCTGAGACAACGACAATCCCCAAATTTCGTGTCACTTGGGTTCGGAAACTCGGAGATAGCTTGCACCAAGCTTTAGCAGTTTCGAAACTATCGAGCCCACAGACCACAATTCGTTCCAAAATTTCAGTAGGAAGCATCATCACCGTCTTACCGGTTGAAGACTGGCGATCCTGTCTTGTTCCCCGTAGCAGTGGTGTACAGACATGTTTGCCTTGCCGGTTCAGCATTTATATCTGGGGATGAGCGACACCTTCGTACAAAATGCGGATACAAATCAGATGTTCGGAACGCTGAATCCGATTTGGGTCTTCGAATGGACGGTTTCTGAGTCAAAGGGCAGTGAAATAGGTTGAAAATGATCCAGTGGTCGTTTCAGGTACTCAAATAATATATTTAATTCCTGTTTCGCGTATTTTGAAGGCCCAGAACGCTAGAAAGTCGTAATACTAATTTGATGCTTCGTAATAAGCTGGCAATCTTCTATTCAAGTCGTGGCGATTAGCACTTGATGTTTTATAAAGCTATACAGTCTCGGTGCTATTCCAAATTCTTCACTTTCGCAAACGAAGACATACATCAATGCAATATGAGAAAACACAGCTAAGAGCTTGACATGAAAATATCACCTGGAAAAACAAGTAAACCCACCAGGGATAAAGGTTACAGCAGAAGCTTGGCTGTGAAAGTTTTCTTTCTTATAGGTCTAGTCGTTGTAGTCCTGTGTCAGCAATTGTGTTCGAATCACATGACCTAATGTCAAAATAGTACAAGGTGATATTATGCGAGCCATCTAAGGCCTGGACCAGATCATACCGAGAGAAGTAGTGGTAATATTTGTGCCACGAATCAAGTGGAAAGTGAGCCACTAGATTACGATAAAGAAAAGCGTAGGTCTCACGATACGGCTGTACATTTTTCACGTCCATAGGCATTACATATCCATTGACCTTATAGAAATGCCTACTGAAAGTTATATAGCCAGCTTCAGGTCCTGTATCCCAACGATTGGTATACGGTGCAATAGTATACCAATATGGAATGTCAACAACATATTGCTTATCGCGGTCGCCGCTGATGATCAGGCATGTACCACTTTCAATGAATCGAGTACGCCTAAAGTTCCCAGACAATTATACTATCCAAGACTACTGATTCGTGTCTAACGTTTCATTCATGCTTATGGCATCTTGACTAGTAGATCTTTTTGTTTAAACTTTTTAGTTTCTTAAAGATTTCGTTATTGTTAGGTCGGTGATCGGTGATTGGGGAGCAAGAAGAATTATTATTCCTACCACATCACTACGAGGTTTCAAAGTAATCAAAATGTCGAAGAATTCTTGGCCATCGAAGTAATCGCTCCCATATGTTAGCGAAGAAAGCATCTCTATAAAGATATTGAAGCACGTGACATAGTTTTTCCTCAATTAATGATAGAAAATGTTCATCTAAGGTTAAATGGCCAAGAGCCAACTTGAAATAAGAGGTCATAAGAAGCAATAAGGTCATATTTCAGGCTGTTCTTCCATGACGTACAGCTTTACTTGCCATTCAGATCGATCAGGAAACCACAGATGTGCGATTTTACAGTTTGAAAATGTTACGATAATGATGGATCCAGCTTGGAACGGCAGTACCGTGGACTACGACGATGCAATGGAATTTTGGGCTCACTTGATAGCCCAAACAGATATAGTTTTACTATGCCAACCAGTAGCAGAGTCTATCGGTGCGTATGCGGCACTGTACGTGAAGTTTCTGGCGCATTTCCATTCCCGCATCGCAGTATACGCTACATTGCCAGTGACAACTCTCGGTCGTGTCACAACACTTGACTTATATGCTTCAGAAGGGTTAATTGGCCCTGTAGATACTAATCAGATGGATTTAGCGGATATAGAGGAAGCTTTTGATCATGTAATCTCGGTGAAATACTCCCAGATCTTGGATCTAAAATCTAAGTTCGAAGGGCTCACTTTGGTGCCTTTTAATTCTGGTTTTGCTCCTGGTGGGTCCATTTTCTGCATCACAACATATTCTGACAAAATTATCTATGCTCCATGCTGGAATCACACCAAGGACACCATTTTGAATAGTGCTGCACTTCTAGACATTTCTGGGAAACCTATTTCTTCGCTGATGAGACCGTCTGCAATTATCACCACAACTTCTCGTTTTGGCTCAACACTACCATACCGAAAGCGGGCCTCGCAGTTTAAGGATCTTGTGAGAGGGATAATATCCAAGAATGGGACTGCTTTGATTCCTTGCAAGATCGGCGGTAAATTTTTAGACCTGATCGTTCTCGTTAACGACATGACTTACGAGCAGAGAAGATACCAAAGTCAAAGCGATGTTCCACTTTTTTTAGTTTCGTACTCCCGGGGCAGGACATTAACATATGCCAGAAGTATGCTGGAGTGGTTATCCGCTTCTGTAGTAAAAACCTGGGAAGGCAGAAATAATCGTTCTCCCTTCGATCTTGGGTCCCGCTTCGCGATTGCAACACCAGAGGAGCTAAGAAAATATCCAGGGGCTAAGATATGCTTTGTTTCAGACGTCAACAAGCTCATGAACGATACCATGTTAGCTTTAGGACATCCGGAGAAAACGACGGTAATTTTAACAGAACCAAGTGCTGCCATAGGCGCTTCCAACAGTCTATTGGCAAGGATGTATGCGTACTGGGCAAAGGTGACGAAAGGGCGCGATAAAAGAATTTTAGATACCAGGCCTGTAGCATTTGCTGAACCAGTGACCGTACCGACGATTAAAATAGAGGAACTCAAAGGCCAGGATCTCGAGCAATTTGAGGCCAGGATTCATAAGAGAAGGAGTGAGCATGCTGAGTTGATAGAGAAATTAAAAAAGGAATTGCTCGCGGATGGTGCCTCAGATTCTACGGGAATGTTGGACGTGAAGGGTGAAGTAGAAGATGACGATGACGATGACGACGACGTACCAGATTTTATTACTGCCGCCAGTCGAAAGGCTAGTGCGGTGGCGAAACCAGTCGAGATTCCAATTGACATATACGTTAATCCAGATGCATCAGCCAAACACAAAATGTTCCCATTTCAGCCGATTAGGATCAAGCGTGATGAGTATGGTGATGTTGTGGACTTCTCACAGTTTGTTCCTAAGGAAGAATTCGAAGAGAGCGAAAAGAGATCTTCTGCGGACGCATATGACGAGGAAGAAGATCCTTACGAATTGGAGCTGACTTCAAAAAATACCAAGAAACGGCGTGGAGGCGGCTTCGAAAAGGTCAACAGCGGCAAAAGGGAACAGAATAATGATGACATTTCTTACTTGGATACTCTCAATGAACCTTGCCGCAGGATGGTAAACGAGTCCAAGGTCACGCTGAAGTGCTCGGTTGCTGTAGTGGACCTTTCCAGTTTGGTCGACCAGCGCTCGATGTCCGTAATTTGGCCGTCTTTGAGGCCTCGTAACATATTGCTTATGGCTCCAAAGGAGTTGCAAAGCCCAGAGGCCTTGAAGGCACTGAAGTCCAAGTCATTGGATGTCACAGACCTCGAGTTCAATACACCAGCGACATTTGAAACTTTAATCAAATCGTTAGACGTTTCGATAGATCCAGAGCTGGATCAGCGGCTCAGGTGGCAAAGTATTAGCGATGGATATACCATTGCACATGTTGTGGGGCGCTTGGTACACGACAGTACTCCACTGGTAGACGCAAAACAACAACATCGCGACAAATGGTTACTGAAACCACTCTTAAATGGGTCCAAAGTGTACCCAAAAGTATCACTAGCCATTGGTGACGTAAAGTTGGCAGAACTAAAGCGTCGGATGACCCAGAAAAACCACCTTGCTGAGTTTAAAGGTGAAGGGTCGCTGGTTATTGATGGAAAAGTTGTGGTCAGAAAAATTAGTGATGGTGAGACCGTTGTAGATGGAGCACCCTCAGAACTTTTCTACATGGTAAAAACAGCAGTTGCCGATATGCTGGCTAAGGTCTAAGCCCTGGATGGATGTACTAGATCTGATTATGCTAGTTCGATGTCGAACATGATCTCTGTTCATATAATCATTAAGAACGAAGGATAGATGCCTGGGAAAAATCTGCTCTCTTAAAAGATCATCAATTAAACCTTCAAGGCGATGACCGAAGACCAAAAACCATTTAAGTAATGGCAGATCAAGGAATTAGCCACAGGGGTCGTTCAAATACTGTACAGGATGGGCTGTGGGGAAATTCAGAAAGAAATGGCTGCCAAAATTTTCAAAATACGCTTCCTACAAGGATTACGGGCGCATTAAGCCAGGAACAAATCGTGGCATATCAGGTCATGTTTCGAATTCATGAGATTACCACCAAGCTACGGCTCAACGTTGTGAATCCTCCTGCACGTCGCAGCAGATCCCCATCCCCTCCACCAGTGTACGACGCCCGTGGAAAAAGGACCAATACTCGAGAGCAACGCTACAAGAGACAATTGGAAGATGAAAGGCATCGCTTAGTAGAGATAGCACTCAAAATGATACCACATTTCGTGGCTCCTGATGATTACAAACGTCCCACGAAGTTTCAGGACAAGTACTACATTCCTATCCAGAAATACCCGGAAATCAACTTCATGGGCCTTCTTTTAGGGCCTAGAGGCAACACATTGAGGAAACTACAGGAAGATTCGGGCTGCAAGATTGCCATCAGAGGTCAAGGTTCTGTTAAGGAGGGTAAAAATGCATCTGAACTTCCCAAGGGTGCTATGAATTTTGAGGAGCCGCTACATTGTATAATCAGTGCTGACAGCGAGGATAAGATCCAAAAGGGGATCAAAGCATGCGAGGGTGTTGTAATAAGAGCTGTAACATCTCCAGAAGGACAGAATGAATTAAAGAGGGGCCAACTTCGAGAATTAGCAGAACTTAACGGTACTTTGCGTGAGGATAGCAGACCGTGTCCCACATGTGGTCTACGAGGTCACAGGAGGTTTGAGTGCCCGAACAGAACTACTTTCATTCAACAAATCATCTGTCAAAAGTGTGGACAGGCTGGTCATGCGACTCGAGACTGTATCTCTCCCCAAGCTGAGACAAGTGTGCGAATGGAGATTAGCAGCCCCGCCATGCTATATCAAAGAAATGCCGACAGTTCTATGAAAAGGTCTCATATGCAGGACGAGACTGATGTTCAGAATATTTGGAAGAAACGTAGCATAGCCCATAATGAAGATCACGAAAGAAACTACGAGCAAGCGCCTCAAGCGATATCATACCGATCAAGACAGCTTCGAGATTCGGAACTACCAATTGGTAGTGCAGCGAGTGGGGTACCAAATCTGCCACCCAATGGTCCGCCTGGTCTTGACTCCTTCTCTGCTTCGTATATTTCTCCTTCTGCAGAACCACCTACTATTGATGACGCAAGGGATACGAAGAACGGAGGTGCCCTCTCAAATGAAGTGCTAGGAGGAGTTTCGATGTATGCGACCAATAACCAACCATCAGAAGCACCTACTACCGATCAATATGTTACAGGGCCTCCTGGAACGCCAGTGCATACTCTAACCAATACCGGCGTTCCTCCAGGTACGTCGATGGATGGCTTCACAGATTACAGCGGCCCTCCAGGAGTTTCAGCCGTTGCTCCTCTAGTAAGTGGTCCTCCTGGTGTTATCACGGATGCACGACAATCTTCAAATAGCCCGGGGCCATTGTCAGTCTTAGAGCCATCACCTAGTGGCCCTCCAGGTCTTTCAAGTACACCTATAATGAGTGCTCCTCCTGGGCTAGATACCCCACTAGCGCCACCTCGGGGTCATAAAAAGGACGAAGACGGAAACAAATACTTAGCGGGGCCTCCGGGTTTGAGCGGTCCACCTGGCTTATAAAAATTGCATATACTACAGCATAGTCTACATAAACACTATTATCCCGATTTTATGCGGGCTTTTCTTGTCGCCACTTTTGAGCCATAGACAATAGCTTTGACTTCGGATCCGTCATGGTTTGAGCATCCTTGTCATCAGGGAACTCTAGGTCAATATATTCTATTTCGATACCGTCCTCCTGCTTCCTTTTGTGTCTCTCCTCGGGCACTCTTTCTCTTACTTTTCTCTGGGTCTCAGCCGTTCCATGAACGTCCTCATAGTCCCTCAAGGCATTTAGAACAGCCTGTCTACTCATTTTATCGTCAACATTTTTGTAGTACGAAATAGCCTCTTCGAAGACCTGTCTAGTTCTTTGCTTGTGTGCATTCGTGACTTCCAGCGTCTCTTCGCCTAACTCCGGCTGCGAAGATCGGTCTGATTCTTGAGCGACTTGCTCTTCTGTTGGTATTGAACTTTCGAAAATGGCCATTTCAACCCAAATGTTAGAGTCGTAAGCACTCATTTTCAAAAGGTCTTTATAAGCGTCCACAGCTCTCGAGTATTCGCCCTCTGCTACCTCAAAGTTTATGAGTTCTTTCATTATCCTAAGGCGACCTTGATAGTGGAGAGGGACTTCGTCTGAAATAGCCAAGTGATAAATAGCACGGGATCTCTCTTCATCGCCTAAGTTGTCTTCAAGCTCCGCATAGGCCAACCAGCTTGTAACGGCTGAAGGATCGAAAGCGATATATTGCTCATAGAGTTTCCTTACGCGATCAAATTCTCTCAGCTGAATTTCGAGTTGGATGTAGAATTTATAGATTTTGCTCTTTGGACACGTTCCCAGCGCATATCCTAAGATTCTACGAGCCTCCGTCAGGTTACCTTGCCGCAACTCAAACTTGGCATACAAGCTCCAAATTTTAGCGAACGTAAAGAACTTATTAGGTAGAATTTCCTTTGTTAATTTCCCAAATAGTTCCCTTGTTTTCGTAATATCCCCCAGGTGTAGATCGAAGTAAGTGAGAGCCCGAATCCACAAATAAATGTACCGCCGCCAGTTCAAAGTCTTGGTTTGGTCATCTGGGGAGTTATCCGCAATTGAACTCTCAAGAGACTTTGTAAACTCATGGGGGTATTGTGCTTGAAGTAGGTCAAGATAAATCCACCAAGTATCGTAGTCTCGTGGGTTTGTGGTTAGAGCTGTTTTGTAGTCTCTCTTACGCTTGCTTGTGATGGATTCGTCCAAGTTCGAACTCGTACTATGCATTTTCTCGAATTGGACCCTGCCCAACACTAGAAGTTCGTTATGTGGCCATTTTTCAACCGCCAACTCATACAAAACGCTCGCTCGTTCGTTTTCCTGTTGCGTAGCTTCCCACGCTGCAAAGGTATTCACCATGGTCGCGATATCCTTATCAGCGGTAGATTCGTATACTGCTAAAGTATCTAGTCCCAGTGATAGGGCCTGGCGCGTGGTACTTGGGTCCCCGTGTTTCTTTTCGAATGCTACCCATTTAAGCCACGTTTCAACGCCTGGGTGGACTAAAACGTAGCGAGCATAAACTTTTCGTACATTGTCAAACTCTCGCAATCTTGTTTCAAATTCTGCAAATGCATCAAACGCATTTCGACCTGGCTCCAAAGAACACCACTTGGTGAACAGTTTTCTCACCATGGAATTATTACCTAGAGACTCCTCAATGATCACGTATTTGAGCCATAGCTTATCGATCCGCGGCAGCAAGTTTGTAGCTCGCTCTAGCAAATTTCTAGCATGATTGACATTCTTAGATTTCAATTCACAGTCGATGTATTTCAGCCACAACGGCACATAGCTATTATTAACAAGCAAAGCTCTTTCGAAGACCGATCTGGCTCTCCGCAGATCGTGTTGCTCGATTTCAAACTGTGCATATCGTATCCACTGTTTGATATCGAGTCTCTTGACCTTGAGTATATTTTCGAATTCAGTTCTCTTGCGTCCTTGGTAGTCTTTTAACTCTTCCAGGTCCAGGATTTCGACCTGAGTAACTGCTTTAGGATCTTTTTTGTGGAGAAGCGCGTCCTTGAGGACGTCGTGGTGAGATATTTGACGTAGTTCTGCCTCCATCAGCGCACTTATTAGGGATTTGGCTGAGCTTGTAAAACTTGTTCCTAAGACCTAGATAGATGAGATAGATTTTAGATTTCAATAATCTCCTTGGCATTAAAACTCTGGCAAATCAACATTATGCAGAATAGATAAGAACTTGAATGTTCATATATACGTTGGGCAAGTGGCTATTTAATGACATTAAATTCGACCTGTTTTGCTTTAGATGCTCCGAATTTATTTCTGATGGTGATAAACATAGAAAAGCCATATATACATAGGCTTTAACACCTCCAGATTGGCATCATGAAGCTAACGCCTGGAACTTCATAAATACTACTTTCTATGCCGGATATTCTTTTGTTTTCATTTAAACACCCCCTCGAAGCGTCAGCACGAGATGCAATTGCATGCCGGAGGTTAAGTTAGCAGAAGATACAGTCATTTCGTCATCACTGTAGGGAAAGATCCAATATAGTTAGTACATTGAGTCCTAGTAGTCATTGCTTGAAAGATCTTTCTTTTACCATTTTCCATCCTAATCACATACATTTGTTTGCCTTGGAAAATCAGTCTCTGCTGAGTGGGAGGAATGCCTTCTTTTTCCTCCAAATACTCTTTAATTCTGTAAACCTTGTCCTCTGGATCCACCAGAACTTCGATTTCTTTACCAGTAAGGGTCTTGACAGTCAACTTCATGCTTGTTAGTGAATTTTAAAGAGTTTGTCTTCGGAACTTTTTGAGATATGATCAAAACTGAATTTTGCAAGAAAGTGGTCAAAATGCTTCCCACCCCACACGTTTCTTGTGATTACGGTAAGGTGTACGAACCTTCCGAAGATACTTTCCTTATATTGGACGCTTTGGAAAAAGATCAGACTTTCTTAAGGGAGTATTTGAGCTCTAAAGTAAATCTGGTATGTGAGATAGGTTGCGGGTCCGGAATAGTAACTACTTTTATGATGCAGAATGATATTCCTAGTGAATGTGCTATGTACGTTCCTACAGATGTGAATCCCTGGGCAATGCAATCAACTCTTGATACAGCAATCCGTAACCAATGCGGCCAACGTATTTTGAGCCCAGTGCGCATGAATTTAGCCCACTCGATGCGTCCCAAGCAAATCGATCTACTCGTGTTCAATCCACCGTATGTCCCTGCTGAGTCAGTACCGAAGATACCTCTAGAAACAACCAGGGGAAAAGCGACAGACCATGATACACCAGCAGATTGGCTAGATTTGGCACTTTTGGGAGGCGATGACGGGATGGTCGTCACTTGGGAATTGCTCAACAACTTAAATGAGTTCCTAGCACCCGATGGTGTCGCGTATGTCCTGTTTTGCGCCAAGAATAAACCAGCTGAGGTTGTCAAGTGCATGCAGCTCCAGGGTTGGAAATGTGAATTGGTGGAGCATCGCAAAGCCGGTTGGGAAGTGCTAAGCGTTTATAAATTCTATCAACAGTCAGGGATTTAATGTGGAAGGAGAGACAAGATGCCTTCAGGAATGCCACAATTGCTCTAAGAGTACCAACTCTAGCGCTTTATAAAGGCAAATACATCGGCAAGGGCGTCTTCGCAGCAAACTTTCTCGTCTACGCTTTTCAGAGAGTACATCTCCTCGTAATGCGCATAACTGATGGTGTGGAAAAACTTTCTGAGCTGTGATTGCTTTTGTATAGTATGGGCACCCTGCAATAACGGGGTTCTCAGCTCAGAATTTTGAGCTAACTCGAACTCGCTTACTTCACTTTTAGTGAAATCTTTGCAGTCGCTGATTTCGTCTGCTAGACTGATGTACGGCTCTGTCTTGTAAATGCAATTCATGGTATCAATAACAAAAAGCCATTCATAGCTTGCAGAAAACTCCTCAAAATTCAAAGTCAACATCAAGTCCACACATTTGGCAACTTGGAAAATAACGTTTGGCTCTGTGTCTTGCTGCATTTGCAAACACTCGTAAAAGTTCTGTAATCCTGTTTGTAAACTATATGACATCATGCTCCAATACTCAGAGAAATGCATAGCCGAGAAACTCAACAATACACATCTTAACAGCAAAAAGCAGCATGATCGAATTTTGGAATCTTCTGAGGCAAGGTTTTGCTCTAACTGAGACATCAAACTTTTAAAATTTAACAGATAATGATTCCGGGAGGAGATGAGCAGCAGGTAACTGATCCGGATCATGTTGTGACATTTGTTTTCAATTTCGGAGTCGCTCCATGCGGTGAAGGGATTGATATTGGGACTAATAGCATTTGCTCTAACGCCAACTGATGCAAGCAGGTCGCTCATCAGTTTCTCTCTATTTTCTGAGTAAATTGACCACTCAAGTACTATCTGATTCCAAACAGAACTTGTCTCCAATTGAGCAAATTTCTTATCGTTGATGAATACATCGTTGATTAATGTCTTGAATGTTTTAACTTTGCCGGCCATTTGAGAGATAGTGAGTAGTAACTTCAAGGCATGATCTGAAATTAGCGTTTCCTGCTGTTTCTTAAAGTTGGGGATAATTGCCGATTGGACGATTATTGAGACACAAGCGGAGCACTTGTCTCCCGAGGGAAAATCAACAACAATGTACTTGAGCCTCGAACAGACATAATCTAGGTCTTCGAAGGTTGCAGCATCAGAGACATCCACCTCATCAGCAAATGCACTTTGAAGATACTTACTAAAAATATCAGAAAGTTCTCTCTTGATTCTCCTCTCCTCACCGAACCTGGAGTTGTGTACCTTTTCACAGACGAGGGCCACAGTTCTCAAAATTAATGAGGAAATCTTTTTATAGTGTTGGGAATAGCTCGAAACCTCCTTCATAAATAGCAGGAAATCACTGTAAAATTCTTCCACAGCGGCGTTTTCTAACGTAGCCAAGTATTCCAAAATAAATTTCAAAAGCGCCTTAGGATTGAGTTGATTAATCAAAAGCGGGCTGGGCGCATTCTTCGATGGCGTCGTATTTGAAAATGTGATGGCCGAGAACTTATTACAACGGTAGACAATACCTTGGAACAAATGGGGAAGAGTCAAAGCGGGTTTATTCCCGTCAAGCGCATGAATCAGAGTCAGGCTGACATTATCGGGGTGTTCCGATATGAATTCCTCTAACACTTCTAAAGGCTCAAGAACAAAAACTGTGTTAAGAAGTTTCTTTGATTGAGACTTGTACTTGTAGGCCTGATGATGAAGGGAATCCTCGAACATACTAAAATCAGTCCTCGTAGCTTCGTTTTCTTTGGTTTTAGAATAATTGTGTGCCCATGTCCATATTTCCAGACAGCAACTAACAACTAGCTTGAAAGATTGTATAACAATTTCGCGCTCGTGTTTAAGCTTAGACTCCATGCCTCCATTATCATTTGAGAAGACGTTAGCAACCATGTTTTGTAGGAAGTCATTTCTCGAAGAGCTTGAGGCCGCAAAACCTCCACTTTCCTCCGCAGACAAATAGCTATGGGATACTTCTACAAGTTCTTGCAACCCATTGATGAGATACGCTATTGACTGATATTCGTGCCCCTTTTCAGCATTACTATTAAACAAATTTTTGATACATTCCGTTATCGATGTTGTTAAAGGTAAGATTATCGAGAAGATCGAATTTTGGAAGTAGATTAAGCTTTCCGATAGAAGCTTGACATATGAATGTATGATGAGTGAACTCTTCATATTCATAACACCAGTAACAAGGAAATCAATGTATCGCAAATGGGATCTGTCGTCGTCAAAGATAGCCAACACAATATGCTCATCGCGTGATAATGCCAAAACCTTCGAAATTATGTGGAGTAGCGACACAGATATTAACTCAGATTCTTGAGTTCCTGTATCAAAATGTCTATTAGTAAGCTCGAGCAGAAACGTCACAATATACTGAAAATTGTGTTCTGTGCCATCCAGGAGGATATCAAGCAGCACCAAAACAGTACGAACACTTTTACCTGTACTGTTGTTCTTCGCCTTCAAAAATTTAACCGCGATTGCAATGGCAAGGTTTTTATAATTAGAGATATCCTCACCTTTCCATGTATCCACTGTTTGGACCGAGGTCTGCTCTGCTTTGAAAGATTTCTGAACAACTGGATGCTCGACGTTGAGGATATTGATTAGAGTTTGGCAATAGTAAACGAATGATTCAATGTCATCCAAGTCATCCAACGTATCCTTGTAAATCAATTTATGGTCGAGAAGATCTTTGCATAAGATATGGTATAACCTGTTAGCGGATCCCTGCTTAATAGTCCCGGATACCCACCTTGATGTACTAAGGTAGTTTGGATGCTGATCATCGAAAAGTTCGTCCAGAACCAATTCCAATGGTCTGTGGGCTATTGATGTGCTGTTTTCTGAATGTACCCAGAGGGCATCAAGTGCACTTATCCTGTAGTTTATGTTTCCCTCCTGAACGAATGCCAATGACAGAGCACTTTCCACAAATTTTGGCCCGGCGCATGAATGCAGTTGGTCCAAAAATCGAACTGCTTCCATTTGCGTATCGGGGTTGATTAAAAATGCCCAGAGTCCCATTACCAACGTCTTGGAAAGTTTTGCAGCCTCTATCACAGATAGCTGAGGAGCTAAAAACGCAGTGTAAAGTTTGATCCACCCAAAGATCGAGCTGTTGCTACAGGATTCCAGATCCTCTTTCAATTCAAGAAGGGTACTGGTTAAAGGCCTTGACAGTTCAATCTTGCCATTCTCGCCTTCATTAAATAGTTCGTCAGAGGTGTTGTCACGTAAACTTTGGGGAATCTTATCAACAAGCTGCAGAAACACATTAGCCATTTGATTGAACTGGGATGCACTTTTTGAATAGCATAGTACACAACGCTGCATTCTGATGGCTAGCAGAAAAGTTAAATCTTCTGCCGAAAATGGAGGAGAAATGTCAGAAGAATCTTCCAAGCTTAAGGCCTTATCAAAACCAAGGAAGCTTGAATAATATTCTGCTACGGATGCATATTCATCAAAGTTCTTTCTTTCCCCTTTTGTGCAGAAATTTGAGTGCTTGATGGGTAAATAGGCTCTTTCTGGGATTAAGGCAACTAAAATTTCGCATATAGTGTGAAATTGCACTTCAGGAAAGTTTGTATGCTGGCAAAGAATTGCCAATAGGAGGAGAGGTAAATGTCGCACAACAATTTCTTCATCGTGCCCTATTTTGAATCGTGACAGAACAAAAGCAAGTAGATTCAGGTCATTATTTACCACAGTTGCTTGAAAAAGGTGACTACAGATGATATGTGTTTCAACTGAGTCAAAAAATTCGGACGCGTTTTTCATGACAGTTGCATTATTTTGAAACGTATAAGCCGCCTTCATAAGTGGTACGAAGAGTTTCGGTATAACATGGGATGCGATCTCCCAACGGTCCATAATTGCCAAACAGATCTTGAATGCATCTGAAACTTTACGCTCTTCCTTTATCATATCACCAAGCCCTGCATTTAAACTGGCCTCTCCGAAGCGCGGAAAATAATCATCCCCATTAACTTGTTGTTGGGTGTTCCCTGCGGCCGAGGTCGGTCCAAGTAACCAATTCCAAATTCTCCTACTAATCGACATGTCTCTATTCAGCATCGCCTTACAGCAACTCATAATTAGCAATATGCGATCCGAACTTGAAGCCAAATCTTGAATAATAGGTGAGTTCAGATTAATACGCTGAAGAAGAAGATCCAGAACGCCTCTCTTTATCAGCAGTTCACTATCCTCATCCAAACAACTAACCAAACAACGTATAAGGAGACCAGGTTCCGGATGGACGGCATTTTTGGCAACTGGTAATAAGAGTTTCATAGCCGCTTCACGCTTATTTATAACATTATCCTCGTCTGACTGCTCCAACGTCTCTTCTTCTCTCTGCCGGACCTTATGCGGGATAGCGTTGAAAGAGGGAAGGGACCTAGTAAGCCATGCAAGGCCACCAAGTCTCCTTTCCTTGTTGTTGATCATCACCATAAAACAGCTCTGCCAAAATAGTGGCTCATCGGCCGCATTTTCTCGTAGAGTCTCTATAAGACCGACCATCGCTGGCTGCGACTCACTACTCTCATCATCAACATCCGGAAACAAGCTTGCCAGCAGCGGCTTAGTTATCAGACGCAAGGTAGAGGGAGAGAGTTGCGTGAGATAGTTTTCGTAAAGTTCGATTAACTGACCCTTCACGGATATGGAGGCGTAGGACATGAGAGGCAGTATTCCGGGTACCCAAATGTTACATTCCTTGCTCAAGGTATCAATACCTATTTTGTCGAATATTATAGTGTAAACTTCTATGGTTTTCAGATGAACTCCAGATGGCAAGTTAGGGGACAACGATGAAGCCAATCGTCTACTAACTTGGTAAGGGAAGGGCACGTAGTATTTTACACTTTGAAATTGTGGTGTCCAACTTTGCAAAGCTTTAAGAAGCTTGCCCAAGCTAGCGATATAGTCTGCCCATTCTGTCACCGAATCAAAATGCTGTAAAGCCCGTTCAATGCTTGCATGGAACTTTTTCTGCTTTGAGTCCAACTGTCGGTGATTGAAGTCAATAGAAATTGGCTTCAGTGGTACCGACATGCCGTATCTGGCCTAATTAGTCTTGCCAAAAGTGGTTGTCGCAGGAATTAAAACTATATGTGGCGTAGGTGACTAGGAGCTCATCAATTTGTTTGTAAAACTGTAAAATGACAATATACAAGAGTCATGTGATTGAAGGGAATGCAGAATGATCCTAATGCGATTTGAGCGGATCAGCGTTGACAAGTATTTGCTTGGCACTCTTTATATCTTGATTTACTACTTAGGCCAGTACTGTTAATTTCATTAGTTCAGTTGCAACGAAGCATGGAGGAAATTTACGAGGTCTTCGATTTCCTCGAGTGAAGTGCTATGAGCCATTCCTGGATATATCTTCATAGTATAGTTAGAAAGGTTACAAGTGCCTGTGAAAAACTGTTGGGCTTCTCTTCCCATTTTTAGAGATATGACAGGATCAACGTCACCATGACCATGAAATACGGGCGTGTCTTTATTGATTGCATTTTTGAGTTGTGCCAGCTTGTCATTGTTAAAGGAGAAGCCGGACAGGGAAATAAATCCTCCGATTTTAGTAGGTAATGTCACTGAACTGGCCAAGGCTAGTGCAGCTCCCTGCGAAAACCCGCCCACGATGATGGCTTGAGGTAAAATTCCATTTTGGATTTGTTCGTCCACCAGAGTGCGAACATCATCAAGCGATTTCACAAATCTATCCAGATCAGGCCTAGCTTGAACTTCCTCCCACTCGCGGATGTCAAACCATGCGTGCATCGGGTAATTTCCATTGGCTGTGATTCTGACCACAGGTGCATTAGGAAAGACAAAGTTGGTGTGCTTGAAAGCAGGATCTCTTTGCAAATACTCTGCAAAGGACGACCAGCCAGACCCAGAGTCGCCCAGACCATGAAGGAAAATCAAAGCTTGCTTAGGAGGTTGAGAGCGAGCAGCAACTCGAACAGAACCTATACTCGCCATTCTTGTAAATATAAACACTTACCAATTCAATGCCGAGAGAATGCTTGGATGAAAGTGATGGTTTATGCTACTTGGCCCTTGCTCACTTGTCAGATTTCCTGGTTATACGCATTTTTCCCAATCGGAGATAGAGATAGATCACATGCTGCATTATAGAATAGCTTTTGGAGCTTGAACTATGTATTTGAGTAGGATGTACTTGGCAGCGCTGTAGGTACGTTCGTACACGATTCTATACCTCTTGCGACTGTAAATGCTTGGTTAATCGAGATTGCACCCGTTGGTTCGGTGATGGGAATAAGTTTCAGGGGAGTAGCTTTCAGAGATCTCGACATTTTGGGTAAACGCAAAGCGGATGTGCCTCCATCGAAACACAGTCAAGATATGCCCAATGAGAGGAAGAATATTGGCCATCATATATCAGATTTATATATTCCATCTAAGCACTTTCGAATTTACGGCCGACACCTTCGGAAGATGTCGCGAAGAAAATAGAGCGTCTCTTTTACATAGATACAGTAATGGGGTCACTTACGCAAAAAAATAACAAATTCAATCACTGTATGACTGAAGGTTCAACTTGAAAACAAATATGGATGTTTTAGCAAAAGAGTAGCAGCAGTTTCTTGGTCTACACGACAATTTAATATTTGTAAATAATGAGATGGCAGCGAACCATAATGCTGACGAATGACGAGCACAAAGAATTTGAATTATAGCTTTGATGCTGACCTTCATGCGCCAACAAAATGCCTCTTGGTAAGTTCTCTGTATCTACAGGTATAATTTTGAGCCGGATCATCTGACAAAATGACAAAAAGGTAGAAAATGATGATGTCGACGTTACAGGTAAGTTCACTTGGTACTCAAACATATATACATTTGCTCGACAAGTCAGGTTTGCACAAAACATCCCATGGAACAGCCCGACCTACCCCCCAAGCCTGATAAGGGTGCTACAGAAGATGTCAACAGCAGTTATGCATTGCCAGAAAACGTGAACCTTTTACCAGTGAAAGTCATAGATGAATTAATGTCTACCCATCGGGATAAGCTGAAGGATTATGTGGTACGATTTGAAAATTGCAAAGACATTCAAGATGGGAGCTCAGAGCTTGAGAGGGAGTTGCAATTACTGTTACAAAGATTTGAAAGTATCGGAAGCCACCGAGAGAAATTGAAAACGGAGCTTCGCAACCTTACTAGCTTAGAAAAGGAATACGGGACAAGTTGGGAGAAGTTGGAAAGAGTGATATCTTTGAATTACAGCGACGAGGCATTGAAAAGTCAAGTGCAAGCAGAGCTAGGAAATCTTGAAATGCAAGCATCTGCTTTGGAAGCTACAAGTGATTTGGACCTAGATCAGTTCATTAAACAGCATCTCGACTTGAGACAACAATACCACATCAAAAGAGAAATACTACATTCGTGGCGCAAGCTTGATCGTTTTTAGGAGTACAATAGGACACGCATCTTTTTAATGAAATGCACAGGCCTACTACCTATTAAATGCATACCAAACGTAAACGTCTCCATCCCAGGCCGTAGAGGCTATGTAGCCTGGCTGTCCCCATAAGCTCCAATCTGCGCCAAACACAAATTCACTATGATGTGGGAAAACATAGCGGCAACCCTTGACTGGATCCACGCTATTCGTTTTGCCTGTCAGCTTACGACCATCAACGCTAAGATCTTGCCATACTTTACAGGTCATATCATAGGATGTGGAAAGGAACATATCAGAATGATGTGGTGACCATGATACCTTTCTTACGGCCAAATCATGACCGCTGACCTCGTTGACACTCATGGGCTGCCGACGATGCACGCTCATTTTGCGTACCATCCGAAGATCCCAAATTTTGATCATATTATCGACGCCACCGGTGGCCACAATATAGGATCGGTATTTATTATAGTCGCAAGTCAGTGTCTCCATACCACTGTGTGCCAAAAAACTATATTGGTTGGAATTGGGTGGTTGGCGCAGGTCGAAAAGAGTGACATATGAGTTTCCGGAACAGCTCATCACGGCATTGGGATCGTGAGGCGAGAACTGTGCTTGATATATACAGCTTTTGTTTTTAGAAAGTGAATTGTGTTGGCGTTGATTGGACATTGGAACATCTCGATGGGGGAGAAGTGGGTTTTGCATTTTCATAGATTTAGGAACTAGGGTAGTCATGCTGGGTTGTCTAGCAGGGGTCCATATCTTAATCGTACCATCCCATGAGCTGCTCACGAACAAATGTTTATTGATTAGATTCCAGTTGCAACTCAGCACTTCCTTATCGTGCTCTTGAAATATAGCTATCGGATAATTATCCAGTAAAATATCGAAAAGTCTCAAGGATCCGTCTCCTTGAGCCACCAAAACCTGATTTTCGTGTGATTCATTCCATGCTACATCAAAAAGCCCATCCTGGGTAAGGAAAGACTTGTTTTCCTGCATTACTCCCCTGTTATTAATGTCCAAGATGAACAGTTTCCCATTGCCAACTAAACCAAAATTAGAACCTGAAGCGACGGCCAATTTGTTATCAAAAAAAGGCGAGTACTGAACTCCATATCCACTGTATCCCTGAATATGATACTTTGACATCTTGGGCCCCTCATGTAGTGTAACGTCCTCCTTTCGCTTGAGCACTTTCGTGCATGATGTGGTTCATTATTAGCTCTTCATTTTCAAATATCATCTTGCAACATTTTGTCTTAATATCATGTGACGCACTTCTAATTATGATATTTTGAGCTGCCGGCGGAATCACAGCCTTGGACCGTTCTGCTTTGTCAGTCTTTTCAATCTTTTCAATCTTCTGACAACTTAACTATTCAGCATTTAATATCTCAAGATTATTTTACTGTATGCTTTATGAGGCACTTACGCCACTAGCACAACCGAAAACGACAAGCATGATATCAGCATGGTTCCGGGAATGTAGATTACTTTACGATCCCAATTTCAACATTGCCCAGAACATCCTAAATCTTGGCCAAATTCAAAATTCCTTTCACAATTGTGCGAGGCTTTCACCTCAAACGTGGTTGATGTCCATGCGGGGCTGCATACACAGGTTCCAAATGGAATAAACCACTTACAAATATAAGATAAAAGTTATATATACTGAATTTGATGTAACCCTGTGAATGAGATAGAAGCAATTAATATGCATTGTAATAATAAAGGCTGTGTGTAGGTTCGAATTGCTTTCAAGTGGTTGAAAAGTATCAAATATCGTCATTGTGGGTTCTCAGATTCGGGATTTGACGTACGCAAATCTGACTGCTCTGATGCATTAGGTTGGGGATGAGATTCATCACGGTTCTCTCGATGCTCCTCAGGATTAGCCCCAGGGATTGGCATTTCTCCGTTAAAGTTGATTGTGGAGACCCCATTGCCGGTCCTGTGACTTGCTACCCCACTATTGAACATTTGGTTGGATTGGTTGCTTGAGGAAGTGGTTCTTATTTGATTGAGGTTGCCGAAATTCCTGGCTAGTCCGAGTAGACTGTTTAAATTGAAAATTTGACGACGTTCACGAAACTCGTTACGTGTATTATTAGTCTCTGCTTCAGAATTGGATTGGTTCATAGCTTGCACTTCAATATGGGTATCATTACCATTGCGAGTGGTATCTTGGTTAGACAAGGGAGAAGGAGTAGTTCCTGAATCATGTCTTAGTATGTCGCTGTTGGTCATGTTGAAAACATGATCCAGCAGGGCCATAACTCTGTTCGTCTCCAGGGAGTTATCAGTGGTGATAGGATGAGCATCTACAGTCGTGCCCTCCTCCACCGCCGTGTTGGAGTTATGTGAGGACGAAGAGGACGGACCAATGGTTGAGTTGACGGAACGAGGTTCCGGTTGGGATTCGGTCTGAGATGTCCAAGTATCAACTGGGCGAGTATCATTGACATTAGCATTGACATTAGCATTGACATTAGCATTGACATTAGGACTGTTGACTTCTCTTCTGCTTTGCTGATCCGGCCTTCTGCGGAGATGAATAAACGTTATTGGCATTAGGCTTACTCCGCCTTGCCCTGCACCATTAAGAATCAGCGGGGGCGTTGGCCCTTCGGTCGCTAGACCATTGATAGAATTAGGCAGAGGTGGTTCGGTATGGGAAGTCGATTCCGTATTTGCGGTAGGAATGCGAGGCCTAACAATGATGAAGTTGGCCAGACTACCCAAGGTATCAGACCACGAGCCCAAACTTGTCGAAGACTCACCAGCCGTAGTTTCGTTAGTATCAGTTTGTATGTTTGAATTCAGATCCGAAGGAGCAGTTTGTTGTGTGCCCGTTGCAGAAGGACCGTAAAGAATTGTCCTAATTCTTTCAAAAGTTTGTTGGTCTAGTATGTTGTCCTCCTCTTCGTTAAATGGTGAATTATTGAGACCATCAGTATCTACAATAGCTCGCCTACACACAGGGCACGAATTGTGCTCGTGACTCCACTCCCTTATGCAATCACGACCAAAAATGTGGCCGCAGGGAAGCTCCGTAGGTGAATGTTTATACGTCACGGGTATAGTATGCTTACCAGTGGAATCCGTAAGACCAGGCTCCTGGACAGATTCCTGACTTGACGCTGCGGCTGAAGGCGATGTCTCCTCTCCCGTATCTTGTTGTACCCTATGTCTCTTCGCAGCGCCTAATCCACCTTCACCACCTGCGGGATCAAGACTTCTCTTTTTCGATCCTTGTATTGTGCTCTCTTGGGCAGCTTCCTCGACAAACTGCTCGTAACAGATGCTGCAACTTTCTCGTGGCGCCTTATCAACGTTAAGCACTGGTAGTTTCTCAAAAGCTTCTCTTGAAATACCCTTAGGACGGTTATACCTGCGGTGCAAGCGATTGATAGCAACATTAGATGCAAGTGCCACAACCTGCTCAAGTCGTTCCTGCGTGGCGGAAGGTGGGACATCTGTGAAGTTCAAAACAAAAGGCACTCTGCTTAGCGTTTCATTGGCCTCATCGCCATTCACATTCATCCTACGATTCAAAACCGCATACTGTATCGTAACGGTAACGTTCCGCATGTTTCTGGCATTAGAATCGGAAAATCCGGCATCTGTAGGTAACGGTCCTGGATCCGGCCTCTGTGGCTCGTCCCTATTTCCAACTGCCATTCCAGTTAGAAAACTCACAGTAATCTGGAACAAGTAAGAAAGAAAAGATGCTAGTACCCCCGTAGTCTGCAAGTGTATCGAGTGGATGTGATATAGGGATGGAATAAAATGCCTTCACGGATACACAGAAAAGGCTATTGGAAAGCTCTCAAAAGTCAGGTCGTAAAATTACAGCTCTAAAGCTTGTTTTTTTTGATTTTGAAAATGGCCTAACTCTGACCACTTGGAATAGATACTGAATCCGGTAGACTCCTTTTATGGCTTGACCACTCAATGACTTGTAGCTTGAATTGCTGTAGCTGGAATGGGTTATATGAATCCATAATTTGTCAACTTAATCATTTTACACGAAGAGAGTAGATGGTTTTTATCAATCAATCTACTTAATCTACTTAATTCTATCGAAAAGGAATGGAAAGATTTGGTCAGAGGAGAAATGGGGCAGGTGACACATGATGTGACAATAGAACATCGAGCCAACGGAGGATATCAAGCTTGAACAATGTGAATTACACCCTTCTTAACGGATTGAAACTGCTGTCACTGGTGACTTCACACAACTCTAGCAGTTGTAGGTCTTTGCTCTTCCAAGATGATACTTGATGGTTCATCAATGGGAATAAGTTTTGGTAGTTTATTCTTTGTAGAAATCTATGATTTGGATGTCGGTGAAGTTCTATGCTTTCATTGGGATACGATTAAGGAATAGACTAGACCTATGCAACGATTTAACCGCGTTGATTCGGAGGCAAGTCGTGAAAATAATGAAATGCGCGGAACTTTGATTTTTTTGTAATATGCGCACTCATGTTGAGTGATGGTCGAGCTAACTCACGAATCGTGGTTACGATTGGCCACCTTTTCTTTGCATAGATCTCTTTAGCCCTATCCTGTGGTTATGAGTGTTTCACTTGGGCTCTAGAGAGGGCTAGATGGCTTTAATATCAACATACTTGGGCAATACAGGATTTTCTCTTTTTGAAGCGAGATCTCAAATAGAATGCCTTGCCAATAAATTGGGTCTTAGCGACGTGTGACGCTGTAATTGTGGTTGAAAGGGCAGATCACATAGTTCTTCAGCATTGGGTTGTACTCCCAGAATCACCTCTGGGAGATTCCAACGTGTATAGGTTTTTTTCCCGAATAAGGTTGTTGAAGACCGGCCTTTATACTTAAATATTAGCCAATTACAATTAATTATCTGAGTGAACACCTTATTAAATTGACTTCTGCTGAAGCAGACAAGTCTCAGCACATCTTTGTTTTCTTGCCACTAACCGACTTGAACTGATTGACAGATCTCGTGATTCCTTGAAAGCTCTTGATATGCCTATTCAAGTGCTGTATGCATTTTGTGTCCAGTTCGGAACGTAAGCTTAGTTCATTCTACACCAAGATTTTCAAAAATAATAGATAGAAGAACATGGGAAATATGTGAAATGGCGACGAGTGACATATCTAGCATGTCATTTCAGAAGTTTAAATGCACCGTTCGCATTACTAGCAAGTTTATCATCATCCACCAAAACATTCAAATATGATTCCAATTGCGACACCGTTGCCGTAAACCCCAATTCTTTCGGTACTGCCATCTTTAAAAAAGCGTGAATTTTCTCAGCCTTCATACTACCCAAATTCGTCAACATTCCTTTGATGAAAGGCCATACTTTTTCCATGGAATCAATGAATTCTTTTTGTTGCAAATCAACGGCACTATCAACATCGTCATTCAGCCGACTACCAATAAGATCATCACCACCTTCACCCTGGCGTCGTTCAATGGTATTGGCATCTTCACAGTGCTCCAAAGTTTGATAAATGCCAAGCGTATTGTTATAAACAAGGACAGAAGCATTCAGCCAGAAAAGAAGTGCTTGATCAACACCAGCATTGTCAATACCTGTTTTATTTGTTATTTCTTCCTGAGTTAAGCTTTTCGATCCCACAGAGCTGGAAAAGCATGAGAGAACAATAGCTTTCTTCATTGAGACTTCATAATTCCGTGTGCGACCATCTGTAAACCGCAAGTTAATCTCCACGACGCTTTGATCCTGGTGTAGCCTGAGCTTGCGCCCCTTCTTAATTTGTGAATACGCTTCTTTGTACTTTTCCAAATCTCTCTGCAAATCCGAAGGCAAGTAGTGGTCTTTTGAAGGTGCAGAGAACTCCTGGGTTGCGTCCCAAAATAAATAGGAGATGATTTTCGGGAAGATTTTTGAGTTGAGGGTAGGCAAGCAATGTAAATCTGAACACAGCGCTTCACTCTGTTTTATGTCCCGTAGCATGACATCTATGTTATTAACATTTGAAATATCTTGAGCATTCGGATATTTTTTGAGGTCAAATTTCTCCTTCAAGATCTTGAGACTTTTAACCCAATTGTACTCCAGTTTGTAACCCCTTAGATCGAGTAGCTTCTTAGTGAACAGTATGACAAATGCGGTTACGATAACATCTCTGGAGTCAAATAGGTCGACTACTATATCGAACAAACTTTTATTCATCACAGAATCATCACTGCTCGCCTGAATGGAATCTGAAGGTTCTGGTGTCCACTGAAGATAGTGGTTTATAACTTGTTGACAGATAGGTTCATAGGGATTCAATATAGGCGAACGCTCCGGTTGATTTTGGCAGGAGCTATCTAAGGTTGAAGCAGATATGGGTTGATGCGAGTTTCTCAGCTCTGATGAGAGTTGCGATGCAATATCAATATACGCCGACGTTTGGCTCGCTCCCTTTATTTCGGAAGCATCTAGGCCGAGCATAGCATAGAGAAAAGTAACGACTGTGTCTCGTCTTTCCATAAGATATGGCCGAACAAAGTTCGTCAGCAGGCGAAAATAGCGAAAGGAAACGTCTACGGTTAGTATGCTTTTAATGGCCTTCACGTAAGATAGCACAATTTCTGTTGTTGTGATGCTAGGCTTTAGCATTTTAGTTTCAAACTGATACAACAACTCCGTAACTAGTTGTGTGTACTTCGCGGGCGACTTTAGTACACTGCGCAATTCTAGCAGGGTAGGCTTAGAGCTCGGATATTCCGTTACAAATATGTCGAACACTTGGAGGGTTCTAATGTTGATAAACTCGCGCTCAAAACACTTGTAAATTTCCTTCGTAATCTCGTGGTCATCCTCTGCGCACTGCAACATTCCACTAAACGTGGTCCAGTAACTGCTAATGAATGAATTGTAGGTCTCCATGATAACAAACCTCATGGTCCAAATGGAGCCCATATACTTGGCGGCATATAACTTGACCTTTACCAGAATAACGTCAACCAGCAAGGTGGTCAATAAATGTCCCTCTGCTTGACAAAGCCACTCATATAGCTTGCAAGCCATTTCGAAATCGTCTTCCAGAATTAACTGTTCAAATCTCAATATGATGTTCCGCTTCAAGGCTGGGTTATAGAAAATGAGGTAGCTACGAAGACCATTTATCTCGTCAACCCATTCACTGGGGCAGAAAAGCTCCAGAAAACGCAGCGGGAATGCGTAGTACCGTTCTAGTTTTTGTACGTCTTTGAAATACAGCAAAGAGTGGAAATTGGTGAAGAAGTGTTTGCGAGTCTCGTAAATAACGTACTGCCGCAACAACTCCAAAAATGGTTCCTTTACACCTTTGTTATTCACTAGCGCTTTGATGGCACTTTTTATACGCAAGATAGGCGGCCTAAGTTGATGGTTGCTGTTTGGCTCATTTGGATTGATCCAAGTAAGTACGCCGTCTAAATCGTCGTTGACGCTGGCATCATGATCTCCTAAAGCATTTTGGATACCTTCAATGAGCCTAGTTTCTTCACTGGGTTGGCTCATCGGTCCAAACAGACTATAGCTCAGCTGTGGGGAATTCATTTTTCTGCTGGACCTACTTAATATACTTAACATAAATAGACAAATATAAGAGCTTGCATACATCGAAACCTGAAGACAGAAAACACAGTCATTGATGAACTCTACCTAAGGATGGTATGTGAATGCACTTTGTGGGCTATGTAACATATACCATAAAATTTCGAACGGCAAGTGTACTAACGCCTTTTAGAGAGACAAAGTTGTTGATGAGTTTGTCGCGCTAACGAAGTGCACAAGGCAAATGGCACGCGAATTTCTCACGAATAACAATGGAGCTCTAGAATATGCATTAAATGATTTCTATGATACATGTCAGGGGGGATTTTTCACCGACAGTCGACCAGTTGCTCCAGAGCTGGAGCGTCTGTTCGAAAGGTATAAGTTCGATACCAACGATAGTATTTCAAGCGACGGCTTGGTGCAGTTTATAACAGATTTAGGCATCGAACTGGAAGACCCCGTAACACTATGCCTGGCTCACACCTTGCAGTGTAAGAGCCTCCGCAATCCCATTTTGAGGGATCAATTCATCCAAAGTTGGTACTCCAACTTCTGTGTTAACCTTAGCGACATTAAGAACAGAATAAAGGAGCTAGAAACCCTACTGAAAACCGATTCCGAGTACTTGGAAACTATATACAACTACACATATGGTCTGATTTTGGAGGTCCATCACAAGTCTCTAAGTCTAGAAGTGGCTCGGGAATACTGGAAGCTTTTTTTTGATGCCCCCAATGGCAAGAAATATGCAGTTCAACCTTCAAGACACATCCTAGAGCTGTGGCAGAAGTTCCTGCTATCACAGCGCATCACCACGGTAAGTCGTGATGTGTGGCAGATGTTTTTTAAGTTTATCAAAAAACACCCAACCTTGGAGACACTAAAGGAAGACTACAATGAAATAGACGCCTGGCCGGTGCTGATAGATGAGTTCTACGAAAATCTCGAAGAGACTGGAGCTCTGTAGCCCCTCATAAAATGTGTGTATGATATGGATAAGGTTTCGTAGACGAGAGATTACCCGGAAAACAATGCCATTAATTTGGATTATTAGTTCTACGAATGAACTACAGAAACGACTTCAAGACGAGAGCTGTAAAGCCAAAAATAAGCCTTTCTGAAGCCTTTAACGCACCCAAACCTTGCTTATTTACGCCCAAACAAAGCCTATCTTTTTCGTTGACCGGTGTTTTCAGGATTTTGCAGGCATTTAAGACTTAAAGTCGGCCGAGATATCAAACCAGATCAGACCCTATCATCATAGATTGCTGAACCATGTCCTCAAATTCAAATTCTGGACAACCTACGCAAGGTGGCGGTATCGCTCAGAGACCACTAACACAACAATTGACGCCTGATTCCATTCAACATCTGACGTTGCGGTACCGTCAATATTTTGACGAAGCGCAGAGACTAGGGCCAACAACTCCTCAGGGTCAGGAATTGTTGAGGAGAGCATCCAGAATCAAGAACATGTACATCGCATACAATTCTCAGAATCAGCAAGTGGCACAGGGACCCACTCAAGGGTCAGGTGGTCCTTCCGCAGCCGCCGACAACAGGTCGGCGTCTCCCACGACTTCGCAAGCTTCTAATGGTACACCAACTAGCAATTCGATTTCTAGCAATATCCAAAACTTGCTGACGCCACAGCAGAATGAGGCGTATGGTAGACTTATACAGAAATTCAATGAAAACGGTGAGAAGATCAAGGGCGAATACGGCTATCTGAAAAAGCAGATTGAAATACTCGACGGAGAAATCAAAAAAAGACAGGGCAATCCAGCCATGGTCAATCAGCTAGAAACAAAAAAAGCTGAAATCCTGAACAAGCTGCCTGGCTTTGGCGTCTCGTACCAAGCACTTAATCAAAGGCTTCGCGAAGACAAAAAGAACTTCTACATTGAATGTGCAGCAACTAATCCAAATTTGAAGCGGTTCCTACAAGCTTCTACTCAACAGCAACGTGCTAATGCTGCTAATATGCCGAACAGTACATCTCCTATGCCAGTGACTTCCAATGTTCCAAATGCCGGGATTCCCAACCAACAACCTGTGATACAACAACCACAACCTCAACCACAGGCAAAAAGAACTCCCGTACAAGCGAGATCTAGTGTCAACAGCAGATCTCCTAGTCATGTAACTTCCGTTAATGCAGCCGCTCACTTGGCCAACACCGTGAACCCGGCCGGAAGACAGGCGATATTCAAACAACCTAATCCGTCGGTACCTATCTCAGAAACTATCGCGCAGAAAATGCCAACACCTGTGGTACACCGCTCTAACAGACCTACTATCACAGGAGGCAGTGCTATGAATGCTGCGGCGTTAAACACCCCAGTAATGACCAAATTACCACCTTACGAGGTAGATAATGAAAGGGTCATGTCGAAAAGAAAGCTTCGTGAACTTGTCAAGTCCGTTGGAATTGACGAAGGTGACGGAGAAACCACTATCGACGGTGATGTCGAAGAACTACTATTAGACTTAGCTGATGATTTTATCACCAATGTGACCAGTTTCGCCTGTCGCCTTGCTAAGCACAGGAAGTCCGATAACCTAGATGTGCGCGACATACAATTGCATCTAGAAAGGAACTGGAACATTCGCGTTCCAGGCTACGCTGCTGACGAAGTGAGGAGTACCAGAAAATGGAACCCGACAACCAGCTACAATCAGAAAATTCAGGGTATTAATACCGCCAAAGCTGCAAAGTCTGCTACTTCTGCTCAATCTACTGCTGCACAGTCAGTTAGCGGGAATGCTGGTAATAAAACTCAGTCTATGTCGTAGCTTCAAAAAATTAAATTAAACAATGATTGAAGAGCGCAGTATGGGAATTTAGAACATTATAAGGGTTCACAAAGAGTAGGATAAATTTTTAGGCAACTTCTCTCGGCAGTGTGGATATCGCTGATCGCCTTTCCTCTGGGAGAATTAGTGGGCACTCATTGTTCGAAATGATCTTCAAATGGCCCAAAACATTTTGTACGGCTCATCGATGAATATCGAAAATTTTTAGCATACACTACTATATGTATGAACTAAACGCCAGCGACTCAAGCGAGACAAAGCCTTGGGCCAAGATAACACACCCACAATGGTAAGGTCTTACCAACGGTTTGAGCAAGAATCTGTGCTTGGTGTAATTTCTAGTAATACAAACTGTTTATGGGTTGTGCCTGACGCAAAGAACGCATCAGGGCAGGTGCTTACTGGTGCACTCGAAAATGTAAACTGCTGGTCAATGAAATCCGGGGAACTGGCAGGAAATCTTACCGATGGCCTTCCTCCAGGGGCTGTTGATGCAAAAGCTACAAGGCCTGCCGAATCCTCTTTCTTGCAGCACCATGCGGAAACGAATTTACTAGCGGTTGGCTATAGCGACGGCTCGATCAAAATTTGGGATCTGCTCTCGAAGTCCGTGCTCATGAATTTTAATGGCCATAGGTCTGCTATCACAATTCTGAGATTTGATAATACGGGTACGAGACTTATCTCGGGGTCGAAGGATTCCGACATTATCGTATGGGATTTGGTAGGTGAAGTGGGGTTGTACAAGTTACGTTCACATAAGGATTCTGTAACGGGAATATGGTGCCAAGGCGAGGAATGGTTGATGACTACCTCTAAGGATGGTCTGGTCAAAATTTGGGATCTGAAAACACAGCAATGCGTGGAGACTCACATGGCCCATGTCGGTGAGTGCTGGAGCTTGGGGGTTCACGAAGACCTAGTCATTACTGCAGGTGCTGACAATCAGCTAAAGCTGTGGAAACTGGACCTTGAAGCCGCTCCTGGGAACATGTTAATAGAAAAAGGAGTTCACGAAAAACAAAGTAAACAGAGAGGTGTGGCTATGGAATTCATTAACGTTAAAAAGTCTACATCATTCCTCGTTGTACAAAACGCAGACAGAACTGCCGAAATATTTAGATTGAGGACGCCCGACGAGATTTCACGGGCACTTAAAAAAAGGGAAAAGAGGCTCTACGAGAAAGGTTTAACAAAGGGGGAAATCGAGCAGAACCTGAAAGATGCCTACACTTCCTTCGTCATGCACCCCTTTCAGATATTGAGGTCAATGTACAGGATAAAGGCCGTATGCTGGGTCACTGCGACTACTTCGAAGCTGGAATTAGTAGTGACAACGGCCAATAACACTATCGATTACTACTCGATTCCATACCGAAAAAGAGAGCCTACAACTCCCTCACCTGCGAAGCTGTATTCTATTGACATTAAAGGTCACCGTGCAGATGTGCGTGCAGTTGACATTAGCGATGACGGTAAACTGCTGGCTACTGCTGCCAATGGTTCCCTTAAGATATGGAACATGAAGACTGAAAGTTGCATAAGAACATTTGATTGTGGATACGCTCTAACCTGTAAGTTTCTTCCTGGAGGAGCTTTGGTAGTTTTAGGTACTAAAACCGGTGAACTACAACTTTTTGACCTGTCCTCGTCTACTTTATTGAGTACTGAAGCCGGACATGGCGATGCTATCTGGTCCTTGGATATTACTAGCGATGGGAAGAGGCTAATTACAGGTTCTGCTGACAAAACAGTGCGATTCTGGGAGTTCAAAGTTGAGCAAGAACTCGTTCCGGACTCTGCTAACAAATTTGTACCCAAATTGAAACTTTTTCATGATACGACTCTGGAATTGAATGATGATGTATTGGCTGTTAAAATCTCTCCGAATGACAAATTGTTCGCTGTCTCCTTGTTAGATAACACTGTCAAAGTATTTTTCCTGGATTCCAAGAAATTCTTCCTGAGCTTATACGGGCACAAACTTCCTGTATTGTCAATTGACATATCCTTCGACTCAAAGCTGCTTATCACATCGTCGGCTGACAAAAATATCAAAATATGGGGATTGGATTTCGGTGATTGTCACAAATCTTTATTTGCCCATAATGACTCCATCATGAAGGCTTGTTTTGTTCCTGACTCTCACAACTTTTTCAGTTGCAGTAAGGACACTTTGGTAAAATATTGGGACGGTGATAAGTTCGAGTGTATTCAAAAACTCGCAGCGCATCAGAAAGAAGTTTGGGCACTTGCAGTGTCAGCTGACGCCAAAACCGTTGTGTCTGCCTCTCACGACCAAAGTATACGGATATGGTCTGAAACTGACGATCAAGTATTTTTGGAAGAAGAAAGAGAAAGAGAATCCGACGAACAAGAGGAAGAAGCCTTGCTGAACTCGTTAGAGAATGGAAACGGTGACGATATGTTTTATAAGGACGCGAATAATACGGGAGAAATAACCGACCACGTTATGGATGTTCATAAACAGACCGCCGAATCGTTAAAAGCTAGTGAGAGATTAGTGGAGGCTTTGGACTTGGGTATGTCGGAGATTAGAATGATGCTAGAATATGAAAAGGCTGTGAAGCTCTGGCAAAAGAAGAAATCGGGGCCACAGCCGGGTATACCACAACCCAATAGCATTTTACTAGCTATTCAAAAAACTCCATTAGAATACATCATGGATGTGTTGGTTAAAATAAGGCCGTCTCAACTCGAAGATGCTTTATTAGTTCTTCCTTTCTCGTATGTTCTGACCGTGCTGCAATACATCGATCTGGTAGTGGAAGAGAAAAACATAATTGCAAGTCGTTTGCCATTAATATGCCGGGTGTTGTTTTTCATTATAAGATCAAATCATAAAGAATTGTTCTCGCAGAACAACGAGGAGCTGAAAATACAAATTGACAGAATCAAGTTCGGTTTGAGAAATGCAATACGGTATAAAGCTGATGATTTGGGTTTCAATCTTCAGGGCCTAAAGTTTATCCAGCAACAATGGAACTTAAAGCATAACTTTGACTTCACCGACGATGCGACAACAAATGCGAAGAGTGACAATAGAGTAAAAAAGAGGGTTTTTGAAACTTTAGTATAGATTTAAATGAATTTTTGCATAATATTATAATGAGAGGACGTATGTAACTTCTACTTCTGGTATTAAACAGCCTTTATGTATATCGATACATGCTTACCTTTCTGAGTGGTAGTCAGCAGCGGACCCATCCATCTCACCTATTGAATAGGAGGGGTTCAAAAGTCCATTTTCTATTAAATCCTTTCGCAGCTGCTCTTCCATTTGCAAAGCTATCATTCCATTTCCACGCGCAATGGAATCCTTGACAGGACTGCTAGTGGCACTAAATGTACCATCTTTTCTGGGTCTTCCTCGCCGCCTGGGCGATTTCTTTATTACTACATTGTTGAACTTCTTGCCTCCAACACATATCATTCTGCATCGGTGAACGATTAGCGCGTCCTCTCTCACGAATTTCTTGCCGCATGGACATATGAATGACTTTTCCGCATGGATCTTCTTGTGTCTAATCAAATCATGATTTCGTACAAATGCCTTGTCACATCCTTCGTAGTCACAGATGTAAGGTCTGTCCTCCAAATGTGTCTGTATATGTGACCGGATATTATACCTCCGTCTGAAGTTCTTCGCGCATCCCGGGTATAAGCATTGAAATGTTTTGTCTGGCAGCTCCTGCACATACCTGTCAATCTCACCTGGAGGTAAAGTTGTTGGCTTCTTCGTGATTTTCAATGGGCTGGAGTAATGTGCGTCAATATCATGGTCAAAATGGTGGTTTCTAGTATCATCGTAATCACTATGATGATCTTCGTAACGACCTTGACTGATGTAAGGACTTGAGTCTTCGAAAGCACCTTGTGATCTAAGGATAGGAGAAGACGTTTGAGCAATTTTGAACTCACTTTCTGGCTCACCACCATCGTCATGATCATCATGATCATCATGACCATGACCATCAGCTTCATTATAATCAAACTTTCTTTCCTGGACAGTCGGTGGCTTCAAATCTTCCTTCAATGATCTGAAGATAGGTCTGGGATCAGTCGCTCCACGTTGTGATTTTATTGCCTCTGCTGGATTAATGGAATTTTTAGTTGGGGTATGTTGAAATACGTGCTTCTGTGGTAAGCTCCTGGGTTCAGAGCTTAATAGTTGTTTCTGGTTCATCGGGGTATTCTCAGTGGAGCCTGGGATAGTCGGCAGAAGTTCAAGTGGTGGTGGCTTATTGAGCAGGTATTTTGGCTTAGAGTTTTTATGATTCATTTTGATGCCGAGACCTATCGCCCTGCTGGAAGCATATTCGGGGCTATTACGATCTTCATCGTCGCATAATTGGGGGATAGTAGATGCGCTTGAAGTTATTGATTCTTTGGCCTCATGTCTACTTACTCGAGGAGACGAAGACGACGAGTACGCGGTACCAAGGAGTATTTGCTGCTGAGGCGTTATTGGGTTATTCGTACCGGAGCGATCACTTAGATTAGAGTTTTTGGTATTCTCTTGACTATTCACCTGTTCGAAATACTTGCCCATTTTTTTGATAGCATCGACAGATATTTTGGGCTTGACATTTGATGAGCTGAAGAAGTGCTCCTCCGGAGTGGAATAGTCTTCACCACTCTCGCTGAAGTTATTCAATTCATTCAAGTGTAAAAGTTGAGGTTTCGCTGGTTGATTTTTACGATTTGGGGATCCATTCATGGATGTCCCTGATACTGGTGAAATAATACCATTTTTTGGGGCCTTGCTCATAGGGGGAGGTGGTGGTGGCGGGAATTGGTAGCTGCCATTCATGCTATTTGTTGTGATGATGATATTTTTTTCGTCTGGTTGCGATGTTCTCGATGCAGGAGTCTTTGCCGGTGACATATTTACGCTTATTTGCTGAGCTGCAAATTCTTGCTCCTTTAATGCCATTTGCAACTGCTGTTGCTGTTGCTGACTGCATCTAAGCTGCTGTTCCAATTGTGCATTCATTTGCTGCTGTCTTTCTAAAGCTAGCCTTAACTCTTCTTGCTGTTTCAGAATAAGAGAGTTTAGATTGTTTTCTTGCGCTTGATACTCTCTATTCATGGTACCGGTATTATAGTTGGATGACGACGAATGTTGAGCAGTATCACTAGTGGCACCATCCACCGTATTGATCTTAAATAAACTCAATTCCTTATTATGGTTTCCAAAGCCAAAAATCGCGGTCCCACTGGGCCCACGTTTGTGAGATTTTTTGGGAGTACCAGCATAAGGATCATCTTCACGGTTCCAGACCGCATCGTAGTTTGTCGAAACTCTAAGCTCTGGATGGGAAGTCAAATTCTGGGGTATCATCGGGATGTCCAGATCTTTCAATTCCTGAGTCAAAAAATCGTCGATACCTTCGTAGCTACTGGGAAACAATTTGGTTAAGTCTGTATCCGTCATATCCAAATTTGCAGCATTGAAGTTTTTCGATTCAAGACCAGATCCCATCACAGAATTGATGTTGTTGCCAAAACTCAGATCCGAGGCTTCGCCATTCTCCAGATTCAGAAGATCGGCACTGTTATACCATTGCTCGTGGTGTTCCTTTGTCGAAGTCATGGCTGTCAATTAATCTTTTATTTTTGTTGTTGCGATGGCTGCCGCTGTGTTGGGGTAGCAAAGCGAGTGTATGTGCTTGTGCTTATTCTTGGTAATATTTAAGACACCTCAGAGTAGCAAACTATGTCCAAAAGAATTATGATTTGTAAAGGTTACGGTATCAACTCAATGCCCAACCTCAGTCTTATCCGTTCTTGCTTCTATGAACGTTATATTTCCCTCTGCCTGCTGGACTATCTTGTCCAACTCCCTAAACAAAGGTTAAAGCTTTCTCAGATACCAATGGGCAGTTTTTCGAGTTCTACCAGCTGTACGTTTTCACCGAGAAAGAATAAACTCTGAAGTTAAGCTAGCTGCGTTTTCTTGCTGATGATATCCAAGGATGTTGACCTGTTATAATAAGTTTCGATTAGACTTTAAAACTAAACCTTCGTTTGGACATAAATAACTTTCCAATGGATAAGTGAGAATATGATTTAGGATTTGCCGAATACCAATTTAAAATGTACCTTTAACCCAACGCGGCAAAAAGGTAAATAATTGAAAATGGAAAATCATTGAGGAAAGTAACACACGTGAATATCACAGGATCTGGAGGTCGGCGGCTAGATAATATCCGATGACGTATTTGAGAAGTACCATGCATGAAACCTGCATATTCGTACATGTCTCACATTTTGACATTTTAGGCATGTATCTATTTCAATGGCGATAAAATGGGATCCATACGTTGGACCTTTCCTTTGTCAACTTGATGCCTGTACACTCAAACTTGAGAGTTTCCAGGAGTTCGGTGCCCAATGGCACACTTTCCAAGAACTCGTTGAGCTTCTCGAGTCTTCCACGGTATGCCTTTGCCGGAGGTACCATCGGAGTATTGTAGTTGTAAAAACTTCTGGCAATAGACATATGGGAGCGCTCATAACTCCACGCGCATTGTAGAGCACCCACGTTGCTGTTGTTGTCATCTTCGCTGCGGCGACAAAAATCTATAGATTCCTCCACTGCAGACCATACCTGGCGAATCGGGACATTTTTAACCTCGCTCGTGACATCTAGAGCTAAGAACAACGCGTTACGATCTGCGTTATCATAAACCTTCAAGCGCGGTTCAAAAGCGACATCGAAGGGACTCATAATTTTCTGCATAACTTCGATCTGCAGCATTTTGGCAAACGCATTTACCTCGCCTGCGGTGTGGAATTCGATATTTGTACTTAGCGAAATATGCAGTGGTAACGGCGAACCGAGCTCGCTTACGTGCAAGGGCTGAAAGTTGAAACCTAAGTCACGCAGCTTAGGTCCCATTTTGGAAACCAACTGATCGAGTACTATACGTTGTTGGATGGATGGACGCATTTCGATAAAAGCGAAACTGGTCCATTTAGCTGCTTGTGCTACCGAACTGTTCATCTGATCCTGATCCTCGCTAAAGTACCTCTCTATATTCGGCGAAATGTGGTATTTATCTAGTATCTCCTCTGGAAGAGCTTGTAAAACTGTTTGTTGGGTGGGTTCGTCTGGTTCTTCTTCGCTTGGGTATTGATCTTTCAATAAGTCCATAGCTCGTACAGGAAAAGAACAAAAATGGACCTAAAAAGATGCCACTAGGTGCCACTAGATGCCCTATTTAACTGCTGAAACTTTTAAACTCTTAAAACTTAATTGGACTGGCTCTTCGATATTTTATCTGATGCTATTGCCGCTTAGTTTCAGGCGCTGATCGCCTTGAATTCATTTTTCTTCCAATGTGATCGTCTTTCACTTGAAATATATGTTTTATTTCTTCACATGCAGTGGGAAAAATCTACAAATCTACTCAACGACACATACCTTCGAGCATAACAGCCCGCCTTTCTGGACAGGTGCTAAATCTGTTCAAGGGACTGAATACGTTAGATATCATAGTTAAACTCATATATACATGGCAGACAAGAGCTACACCTCAAGACACTTGCGAGCAGGATCAAAAACCGGTTCAACTTCCGTTAGTGGTCGAAGAACGTCGTTGCCCCGCATGAAGTCATCACCAAGGCTGGTACGAACCATCAGCACCGAAATTGACGGGGTTTCCCACGACTTGAATCATCTCAAGATGGAAAGCGGTCTACATGAGTCGATAGAAGTACCGTTTGTTAAGGGGTCCCTTAATGCCAGCTTGCCGTACGAGTATCTGCGAGCAGACGTACTGAATCTGGCCCAAGCGCTGAAATTACCGAAGTGGCACAACAAGAAATCCAATGTCACGCACTTGACGCCTCATTCTGTGATTCTAACCAAGATCACAGGCGCCCTCACTAATGCTATTTTCCGCGTACAGTATCCTAATTTGCCATCCCTTCTGTTGCGGGTTTACGGCCCGCAAGTTGACAGCATTATCGATAGAGATTATGAACTACAGGTGCTGGCTCGCTTGTCGTCGCACAACGTGGGTCCCAAATTATACGGTTGTTTCACCAACGGGCGGTTCGAGCAGTTCTTAGACAACTCGAAGACATTAACCAAGAATGACATCAGGGACTGGAAAACTGCGCAACGGATTGCACGTAGAATGAAGGAGCTACACTATGGGGTCCCACTTTTGCCTTTTGAAATAGCGCGAGGCCCCAGCGCTTGGCTGAGACTGGACAAGTGGATCAAGGTTATCAACGAGTCCGCATGGTCCAAAAATGATGTGAATATTCATCAAGTCTTCACCTGTCAGGACTGGTCCTTTTTCTTGGATGCAATAAAGAGGTACCGTCAATGGCAAGAAAACGTTTACAAAGATTTGCCTCATGGCTTAGTATTTTGTCACAATGATGCGCAATATGGAAACTTACTTTTCACATCCCCCGTTGCCTCAGCTCTTCCTGCCGAGGCTACTTCAGTTACTTCTGCGGACACCTCCGATTCGCTATTCCCAACAAATTCCAATGTTTCTCTGGAAGAAATCATCAAACCCTCGGTGGAGGAACAAATGCAAGATTCTAAGTTAGTGGTGATCGATTTTGAATATTCAGGTGCCAATAGACCCGCATTCGACTTGGCTAACCATTTCAGCGAATGGATGTGTGACTACAATTGTGCCGAAGCATACAGGTCAGACGAAACCAAATATCCCACCAAAGAAGAATTACTGAATTTCCTTTATTCATATGCCTCCCACAGACGTGCATCTCAAGACAAGAGCATCGATGAAGAGGTTAAGGAGCTCTATAATGACGTCATAAGGCAGCGCGCCTGTGTCTCTCTTCACTGGGCAACATGGGCCATCATTCAAAGTGGCAAATTGGATGATACACCCAAGGAAAAGATTGTAGAGGAAGGCCCGGGTGGTGAAAAATATGTCATTACCATTAATAAGGATGATGAAGAAGCCCTTTTAGATACAGAAGACATCACCGAAGGGGTAGACATCGATACATTCGACAACCTCAATTTCGCTAAGGAAAAAATGGCCCTTTTTTGGGGTGATATGTTACAATTGGGTCTCCTAAAGAAGGACGACCTTCCCGAGTTTGCAAGCGTTAAGTACCTAGATACTAAATTTCTGTAGCAGTTCGAAAGTACCTCGTAAGACCAGATTGGCATTTCTAAAAATTTGATACGTAATAAATATTATCGTATGATTGCAAAAGTCAAACTTGTGCTTTTCTCTCAATGAATATGCGCCTTTTGACGATTTTCCGAAATATATATTCTCACGAATGCCGCCATGCCCACTTTCATTCAGTTCATGTTTACAAATAGCCTGAGATTTTGGATTTCTTTGGATGTGGGAAAACGAGAGGTTCTGCCTGATATGCGTGACTTTAGTCGTTTGTTATTCTGAGATGCACCATGTTTCAGATACTACCTTGCAATGATTATAATGCCCCTAAAAATGAAGAAGTATTTTTACATAAGCATCATTTTTCTTGGGTCTTCGATCAATTCCTTGACAGTTTTCAAGAAAGTTACAGCTTCTCTACCATCTAGGAGTCTGTGGTCATATGTCAAAGCTAGGTACATCATAGGCCTGGAGACAATTTGACCGTTCACGGTAACAGGTCTTTCCTTAACACCGTGCAAACCTAGCACTGCAGTTTGAGGCATGTTAATGATTGGAGTACCATAAAGCGAGCCAAATACACCACCGTTGGAGATGGTGAAAGTACCACCAGCCATGTCTTCTAACGTCAACTTGCCGTCGCGAGCCTTTTTACCTAGGCGAGATATTTCCTCTTCAACGTCTAAAACAGACATGGACTCAGCATTACGAACCACTGGGGTGACCAAGCCTTTTGGAGTAGCAACGGCAATGGAAATATCGGTGTAATCACGATACACAATCTGGTCACCATCGATAGCGGCGTTGACGTTAGGTACATCCTGGGCAGCTAAGGTACAAGCTTTGGCAAACAGACCCATGAAACCAAATTTAATGCCGGTTTTCTTGATGATTTCATCCTTATATAGTTTGCGCATGTCCATCAAAGCAGACATGTCGCACTCGTTGAAGGTTGTTAGCGATGCTGCAGTATTTTGAGATTCCTTTAATCTTTCGGCAATTCTCATACGCATGCGGTTCATTTTCACTCTTTGTTCGGAACGTGAATTGTTAGAAGTGGTCTTCGCAGCAGGCTCCTGTTTTGGAGCCGACTCTTTCTTGGGGGCTGATTCCTTTTTAGGTTGAGGAGTAGCAGAAGGGGGAGGAGGTGGAGAAGAAGATTTCTTCGAATCGTCTTCTTTTGGCTCTGACTTGGGGGCGGCTTCTTCTTCCTTAGGTTTGGCGGGCTGTTCTTCGGTTTGGCTTGCAGCTGGGGCTTCACCGGCTTCGATTTCAGCAAGATCGTCACCCACAGTGACTGTGTCATCGGGCTGGAAGTTGAGCTTCGTGATTTTACCGGTTGTCGGAGAGTTAACTTCCACATCGATTTTGTCAGTTTCGATGGTAGCCAGGAGCTCATCCTGTTGAATATATTCACCCACTTGCTTGGTGAACTCTTTCAGAGAACCCTCGGTCAGAGACTCAGCCATTGGAGGTACTTTGACGACTGTGGATTGAAATCGGGACGCTACAGCAAACCTCTGAAGCAACGAACTTTTGTACTGCAAAGCGCCACCAAATTGGGGAGCAGCAAAACTCAATGAGCGCTTGCTAATACCCGAGACTGTAGGCCTAGCGACTTTGACACTGGATCTGATCATATTTTATGAGGGTGAGGAATGGAAAATGCTCAGAATCTTGTCTACCAAAAAGTGGAGGAAAACCTTACAAACCTGACTTATACGAACAAAATGGTTATCAGCCTTGCTATTTAAACGTCACTTATCAATAACAAACTGTCTTATACGTTCCGATATGATGGATGCTTTTCTGTTCAGTGATGTGTTGGAAATGTCTTAGTCAACTTGACAGACGCTCTTTTTTGTATATATATGCTATTTTGTTATAGGCCAGCAGCCCTAAATGGTTTTTTCCCTCAAAGTTGAAGTCCCACAACTCGGTTCCGAAACCGGGACTCAAGTAAGAAGATAATATGAGGAAATACAGTAAGAAATAGAGGTAGTCATCAGGTTCTGAGAGACATGCAAATAGCATCACAACTGAATAGCCCAGAAGTTGGTCCAAAGAAACTTCAAGTTTATAGTGGAATTTCCCATTCTGTGATATTTTGTAATTACACCAAACTGAGTCACAACATACAAATAATATAGAAGAGTCGATTGATGCCCGTAGGGCTCAAGAATATTATAATTAATTTTACCGGCTTTGTAAACAAAGCGGGCGTAGTTAGAATATTCAAGTCCTTATTCCTCGTAATATCTTGCTGTTATTCTGTTACTTTGCCAGTTTTTCCATATTCATAAGATCACGTCTGGAAAAAGACACATGGAAGCATTCACCACAACTTTAAAATGAGTAATGGTTCCATCTATCACAGCTACCTAGTGATATTTGATATCTTTCGATTGAATGGTTAAGAAGGCAAAGACTGATCTAATACCACAACGAATCATTTAAAGATACGACATTATAATACAAAGCGATAATAAACAGGGGATTCAAGAGTAAGGACAGTAGGAGATGATAACTCAACAGGTTCCATTGTTTAGGCTACATCCGTCAGGATCCTACACAGATCTTGTTATATTGCGAATTACAAGCATGATGATCCTATAGTACAAAATGATATCAGTAGCAATTTAGTGTTAGTATTCTTATTGCGATTATCCGGTGCTCTAGCACATCTAGAATAGGGTTACCGCCTCAGGCACACATTGATGAGGTTGAAACTGGCTGCAACTGACGTTAGGCATTTTTCAACGCACACCTGCACTTAAACTTTTATAAAAAAACCGATGATTATTCTGGACATTAAGAATCTACCCTTATCGAGAGCGATCACGGAGTAATTTAAGTCACCAAATCAATTACTACTATTAAATGGGGATAACTAGTCAACAATAAGTATCTAATAGATTACTGAATACTTCTCAGAACGCACATTAGCTGACATAGACCTAGAAAGCCACTCTAAAACCACAGTGAATGAAGGTGTTGACGACAGTATTGCTCCGTTGTTTTCGACCCACACAGGTTTGGAATGCTTAACTGGCTGTAACCATCTTAACGGCGTCGGAGACGATATCTCTGAGAGACTTCCTCTTCACATTTTCATTGCTCATCGCCATCAAAACGGGTCCCTTAATTTTCCGCAGCGATGCCATTTCAGTACCTACCGATGATTTGAATTGTCATACTTATTTGCAATAATTACTTGCAAGTATGTACTTTCTCGACCAATGTTTCCGCGATAGGAGCATCAGAAAATGCTAACAATACTGGGACTACAAATGGAGGGCGTTTCTAACATTTCTAGCTTTGAAATCTCATACTTATTTGGAATCACTACAAATGAGCGACCAATACTTTCGGCAATGAGTCAGCGGTTGCAACAAAGGGCCGCGAGCAAACTCTGCTTATACTGCGATTACAGACAGAACTTTTCTTTCCTTCGTACTGGAAACAGTGACTTGATCTGATCAATAAATTACGTCTCTTGTGACTTTTGTAACGGAGTCGAATATGATCACTCTGTACTATTCTGTCATGGTGATTGCTGGTATTGCTTTATAAGTTTGAGTCTAATCGAATCTATCAATAAAGCGTTCATTTTTTGCGCAACATTAACATTAATACCAACACTACGGCTGGGTATACGTGTAACGTGCATACCATAGTCTGAATTGCGTGGAATGTACTCGGTTTTTCAAATACGTGACAAAACAAGTTTGCCATCGACATGACTTAAACAAAAGTGGAGTATGGTTAACCTACGCTACGATCTGAACTACCGCCATAAGAGGAGGGAATTTTAACCTGCACGTGCTATTTTAGCACGCTGGGCCCTTGTCGCCACATGATTTGAACACTGAAGAAATGCAATGCTTATGTTGGATAATGTATTTTTCTGATTTTAATGAGGCCAAGCACTGGAATTTCATCAACAAATTATGGAATGGAGACCACCTCGTTGTTCATAGTCATGGATCTTAAACTGCTAGGGGAGAAGCTCTTCCGTTACTGGCTCAAGATTTAAGTATAACTAAATATATAGGTATATCGTTTTTAAAGATTTACGATTTTACGATTTTACTCATTCAAGCACCCAGCCATTAGAGATCTGAAATCCTAAAAATTAAACACTTAGTTAGCAGCCTCCGTCCAGGCTCCAAATCTAGACTCTGCTCATCATGTTATAACAATTCGTTTTTCCACGTTCCCGATTGCTCGTACTTTTTTCACTCATGAAGAAAAGGAAATTCCGTCCGGTGTTTCCGGACTCCCAGATAACATTTGGTGTGGTTATGTGGATATATATATATATGCATATGTCAAAGGCAGCAGGTACAAAGATAGAAACAACTTCATGACGAGCTTTTAAATAACCGTGGATCAGAGCTGCAAGTAAGGAAGTTAGTGTAAAACGGTTTTCATCCTTGAGCTTCTTATATCCTTTCTAAAATGTCCAAGTTTTTAGTATTTTATGGTACTTTTATTGATACCCCGGTCTTAGGACAACTTAGAATCCGTGCCAGAACCAGTTTGGGTGTTAGTTCTGATGGTACTATTAAGTTCATAAAAGCAGAATCTCAAAACCCATTGCAAGATGCTATGGATTTTGATCCGTCGTTGAAAACATGGGAAATCAACGTCGTTGACACCTTCGAACAGCAGGGCTCTACTTTTTTTTTCCCAGGGTTCATAGACACACATGTGCATGCCTCACAGTATCCAAATGCCGGAATCTTTGGTTCCTCGACGCTTCTCGACTGGCTGGAAACATATACATTCCCGCTCGAAGCAGGCCTCAAAAACCTCGACAGTGCTCGTAAGATCTATAATCGGGTCTTAGACAAAACGCTGGCACACGGGACGACTACAGCATCTTACTACACAACTATTGATGCCGACTCTTCCAATCTGATGGCTGATATATGTGCCACAAGAGGCCAAAGAGCTTTCATCGGTAAAGTTTGCATGGACCAAAATTCCCCAGACTACTATGTCGAAACGTTGTCCGAATGCCAGCATTCCACAAATAAGGTAGTGAACCATATCCGGAATGAGATGCAAGATGACAAAATCAAGCCCATAGTGACACCTAGGTTTGCTCCTACATGTTCCAGTGAACTCATGACGTGGCTGGGCCAAACTGCACGCGACCAAGATCTCCATATTCAAACACACTTGAGTGAAAATAAGAATGAATTGAAGTGGGTGAGCGAGTTGTTTCCCGAATCCGAATCGTACACTGACGTTTACGATTCTCACCAGCTACTAACTGACAAAACAGTGCTGGCTCACTGCATCCATTTGTCGGACAAAGAACTAGATTTAATCGAGAAGCGCAAATCTGGCGTATCTCATTGTCCCATTTCAAATTCATCGATTACTTCAGGCGAGTGTCAAGTACGTCGAATGTTGGACCATAACATCAAAGTTGGGCTAGGCACAGATTTATCCGGTGGCTATGACGTGAGTATATTATCCACCGCTAGACAAGCCTTATTGGTTTCAAGGCATTTGGCAATGAAAGAACTTGACGCCAACACACAAGAGCATGTCAAACTTTCAGTCAATGATGTCCTATATCTGTCATCACTGGGAGGTGCTCAGGTTCTGGGCATGGAACGTACAGTAGGTACTTTTGAAGTGGGTAAGCAATTCGATACACAACTGATAGATTTAGACAGCGCTGGTTCAAAGGTTGATGTCTTCGATTGGCAATACACAACGTGGAGCGACCGGAATTCAGATAAAGAGAACAAACAACGCTTTGAAGATTTATTGGCAAAGTGGTTGTTTACAGGTGATGACAGGAATACCGTTTTAGTTTGGGTTGCTGGGAATCAAGTCTTTGGAGATGTCAATTAAATATCTTTAGTCTTTTTAATTACAAAATGCAAACTCATGCTAGGAAGTGGTGCTTAACTTTCTCAGTAATATGCTGGTGAATAAAGTAGCGGCAGGTTAGGGTAGAGTTCTTGCCACTCACTCAAAATTCTCAGAATGCAATCTTCTAGAGGGTCTTCCGATTCTTCGCACTCCGAAGCTTTTCGTGAGAGCATATCAGCAAGTTGTAATATAGCTTTGCTACCTATCTTGGCGTTTTCGTTATCGTCTCGAATGTTGACGTTGAAGATGTGCACGATCTTGTTGAGTTGACCCCCACGACTCATAAGGTCCTCACAAACCGCGTCAAAACACCTTTCTTCACAAGTGATCACAAAATCAAACACCTTCAAGCCGTCTTGCCATTTTTCAGGTGCCCTTTTCAGTTTACGATTTCGATCCAGCATCTCCAGCAAGCCATTAGATTTATAGCGTTCTACCGACTGTGAGCGCAGATCATTGTATATATCGTTATAAGGCGTCCCAAATGCATAAACGTTAGGTTTATCCTCCGAGAGACCAGGAAGCCTCACGGCAGAACCCGTTCCATATGAGGAAACGTTATAACCAGCTTCCTTCAGGATTCGATGGGATTCCATCGACCGATTGTTATTAGACGCACATACGGTACAGAACTTGAGAGCATTATTCCGTTCTGAAGCCATTTGTAAATATACCAGAGCGGTGTACTGGATTCGAGAAGATTGGATGTATTAAGAATGGAGGTTCCAAAGAGCTTCTTCAATTCCATCAATGGAACTCCAAATTCGAAAACCTTGACCCAGTATTTATATCACAGTGAACGTAATGAGAACTGTGTACAGATTCATATTGTAGGTAGAGCTGTTGATCTATTTACTGTTATATACTATTGAATGGTTTGAGACCTTGTCGATGCGTAAATTTGTGATGTGCTTACGTTGGCAAACCTTTTGGCATTGCTCATACTGACCATGGTTATTTCATTCACCACGCCAATGTAATCACTTTGTCCCGTTATGTCGCTGGTATATCGTAGGTATGGCATACCTAATTCAAAATCTCTACGACTTAAGTCTTCCGAGTTGTCAGGGAGGAGGTCTGGCGACATACCTTCAAATGCAACATCAGAATAAGCCCTTATTGGACCACTCTTGGACAAATTATCAAGATTAATAGAACGGATCAGCCTATTAAATATATGAACAACAATTGTACGGCCAAAGCTTTTCGAATTGAGCGTCAGCATAGAGGTTGCTATGCCAAATAGGAACTAAATAATATAGCCAAATAATAGTTAGCTTCGAAGAAGATTCAGCATCTTTCAATTAGTGATCAAAGGGCGAAGGTACAAATCTAATCACCGTAGTCCACTCTTTTTATTCTGTTATGGCCTATATCTCGAGAAGGTTAAGCTTTGGTTGTAATATTTAACATGGTATTAATGTCATACTCTTGTGAATGGTGGCATAGTCCGGTAAAATAGTATGCAATGATAAATCTGGACACTGCTCCTGGGCACTACAGCCGAGTAGCACCCGCTATGATGTTATCTATAAGCCAATTAAGAAGAGAAGGGACAACTTTTAGTAAGATCATTTTAGATGCCGTCGTTAAATATATAAGATATGCTAGTCATTACCATATTTACTGAACATTGTAACCACGTAAGGTCTTCACATTTCAAATTCAAATAACTTTACTACCTGCCATGTTATTTATACTTTTTCTAAGCTTCATATATTATGTTGTTAGATACAAGGCATTTGTCGATAACCAAGTATGTTCAAAAACTAGGAAGACGGAAAAAGCATAATTTATTCATTCATAAATCCAGTACTATTTATAGTCGTTCAGGGCGTAACTTGAGCAATTTCGAGCCTCCCACCAAGTCGAACTGAAAGCATATCGTATGGTGATGTTTGCACAGCGAGTGGGCCGTTCTTCATGCAAAAGCAAAGCTCAAGGAATGTAATCCTAAAATATGTACGACCCTTGTTTCAAATGGAAGGCAAAATGTAAGCAGTTATTGGTTTTTCAATTTATCCACTGTATTCATTGCCAAGGTTGCAATTTAAAACTCCGATTTTACCATTTTCATTTAACATCCCCGCTAACACTATAGTGACACAGCAAATTGTTGCTACAGGCACATAATTTTGATGAGGCCTCTTACACGTAACACAAATTACAAATTCTGACCTTCATGTTTCAACTGTAAATGACCCTAGGCTCTCCTGCTTAGAGAAGTGAGTATAATTTCACATATGAGCTAAGGTTCCCTATTCTGTATAGCGAGACATCAAAACGGCGATATGACTATATTCAGGAAATTGGAAATAGGAGAGCTGGTGACGTCAAAGGCCTTTATGGTGGAAGTCTGACGTCGAACCTCGAGATTTCGTTTCCGTTTACATTAGACAGTGGCACTGATAAATTATCAAACCGAGGTCGTGGCTTGCTGTGACTCCGCTGGTATCTCAAGTGGTACTGTTTCTTGTCCCACCAATACACGTTCAACCTCTGTATCTGGCACCGTGCTGTCCTGGTCACCTACGATGAGAATGTTTTGGTTCTTACACTGGACGTCTTGAAATTCGTCATCATTAATGGAATGGTCAGCCACTGGCGCCATCACGTCGACATATTCGCCCCCAAGTGCCGAGTGTCTAGCACCGACAGGTTCTTCTTCCTCTTCGGACTCGCTAACAACTCCATCTTCTTCGAAAAAGTAATCCTGGGGTCTTGAAGGCAGAATATGCACAATTTGCGACTGTGAAACCGTCTTTTTCCAAGTTTCCCAATCATCACGACCCTGCAGCAGCACTCCGAGAAGCATTGATGGGTCGAGCTCTGAGAAGTGGATCTTGTTGAACCGTTGTGAATGCACAGAGTTATACTTATCCTGTGGGGAATCTAGCGATGCAAGATCTAGCTGTGACGTATGAGGATCCAGGTAAAATAGATATTCGTCTTGATAGCCAAAAAAATATAACGACGAGGATGGACGGCCACCCGCAATGCCCACTGATTGCTTAGATTTTAAAATATGTCGCACATCATCCCAATATCTGGAATTTACATTATTAAGACCGAGTTTGACACCTAGAAGCAGCAGAACAACCGTGTTAGGGTGATCGGCGAAAATTGGTACCATGTCTTCCTCATAGACATCTGCCGAATCAGTTGAAATAATACATTTCGATATTCCACATTCCGGAAAGCCATGCACAAGGCTCTGTATGCTTCGCGACGTAGCTGATGGACCAAACCATTCCCCTGGTGGTTTATGCGACAGTTTTAAACCCTCTTTCACAAAGTTGTGGAGCGAAAACGGCGCAGAGTACCGATCCTCGAACCAGCCGATCGTCTGCGCTTCTCTGTTACGGGAATTGCTCGAAGTTGTAGGCAGCCGTTGCAGCGCATTTCCGAGTAACGCCTGACCCGTACGGATCATGCAACCCCACCCTATATCGCTGCAAAAGCAGTCGGGATGATTTATGGCGTTTTCGATGGAATTAAGAGGATTATCCCTAAACAATGTCCCAAAATTCATCGGCGATGGACCCTCTGGATCTTTGGGGATCGGTTCAAATTTCGTTCTGTACGTAAAATGCAGCAAATTCTGCACACTTGTCAAAAAACTGGGATTCCAGCCTTTTTCTCTTGCGAAGATCTGTCCGAAAACGCCAGTTGCTGGTCCTAGTTCCGTTTCAATCGCATTTTTATCCACAGCAGCGTAAGATTCGCCCAAAATCACCAAATCATGCATCGAATCAGTATTGTCGAGCTCGAACAGCTGCTGGGATACTCTTTGGAAGAAATCCATGGCAAATTATCCAGTGACGCCCTCCTGTTCTTAGTTGATACATGAGATTATAACCATCTAATCTTAAAATTCGCAACTTAGTAATTTATATATATGTATGTAGACCTATAGATATTCAACTGATCCAGAAGGGAACCAAGATGGCCAAAAGACATGGCCATTACCGTTCTAGAGGTACTGGAAGACGCCAAGGTGGCCGTGGGAACTATAAGAAGGCCAAAAACACCAGGAAGCAGTATCAAAACCGGAACAATAACGGTGGAACTAATGCTCATTATCCACCGGTAGGAGGTGGCGACTTGAATAACCTTGATATGGTAGATGACTACTACTTTGGGCAGCACTATAATCGTGATTCGATGCATATGGGTGGCTTTAGGCCTGGGAAAGACCGCAAAATGGAAGAGGAAGACAGAGTAAAGAACTTGCCCCTGAGGAAACTTCCCGTCGAGTTTATCAGAGCCAAGGAAGTGTACGATCCGTCTCATGATCTTATTTTGAAGCTAAGTGGTAAGAAACCGGTCCAGGAATCAGTGCAAGATGCGTGGGAACCGGACCAGGAACATAAGATAGACGTTACAGACGAAGAGGCAATTGAAAGGGGGCAAATACCGGTGGAAGATCTCGAAGCACCTGTAGAAGATCTTGAAGCGCCTGTGGAAGTGCCAGTTCAAATTGAAGACGTTGAGGAGGAACCTGAAAAGATGGAAATTGTGCCGCTAAATGATGTCCCTGAGGAGCATCTTTTTTTCATCGATGAAACTCCTGAAAACCATACCGAGGTGGCTACTGTTGAGGTCGATTCCGGAGCTAGCAGACCTAAGGCTTCTACTGAGCAAACAGAGTTCGAATCTGTGCTCATGGTAGGCAAGACGCAGCTCAATCTCGCTCAAGAAGAGGATGGATCGACTTCTGTTTGCGTGCCGAATTGGAAATCCCATCCCTTCAAGCCTGACTCTCAAGAACTAAGTGATGCTTCCCTCGAGACAAGTGATCGCTATTATGATGATGATGATGATGATGATTATGATGACGATGACTATGACAATGACAATGACAATGACGATTATGAAAACAACGACAATAGTGTCTGTGACGAAGCACCCGAAGCGCGTCTAATGCTTTCTGCCGCGATTCAAAAATTAACGGTAAACGAGCAACAAAGGGAGACGGAAACTGAATCTGAAATCAGGGCGGCGGTACCAGAATTCGGATTTTTAGAAGAAGATTTTGCCATCAACATTTCAGAGCTCGATATCAGCAATATTCGCATTGGTTCACGCGAAAACTCCTACTATCTTTGCAGCTATCGATATTTTGGTGATTACGAGTCGAGATGGGTGGATGAAGATGATTTGGTCGAGTTTGTCACGGAATTGGGGTTACCTGATCATCGTGTTGAGCCTTACCTCTGCCATGTGATGGATTCTATTGTACCGAGAGGGGAAACTGTGGATGAGCTTGAGGCTTCTATCAGCAGAGAAGCCGCCGTCTTGGCCAGTGACACAGAGAGTGCCGAAGAAGACACAAACGATAAAGCATATCCTATCAGCGAAGACGACGACGACGACAATGATGATGATTTAGGTGATGATTTAGAAGATTTGGTTGCTTACAGCAGGAAATATGAGGTGGTAAGAAACCAAATTTATGACACCAAGAGCATACCTACGAGCGGCAGAGGGACAAAAAAGAAGCTATTGATTGACGAGCAATTTGACCTGGATACAGCTATGAAAGACCAAATTCAAGATAAGTTTTCTGCTCGCATGAATGGTAAGCGGATTAAAAAGCGGACAAAAGAAGACTATATTTCGATGCAAAATCGTATGTCTGACGACCTCTTTGTGAAATACCCTTACGGTTTCCACGTTGAAAATATCAAAAACGAATTCGAATTGTTTCTTTCGCGAAACAAATCTTCGATGACTTTTCCACCGTTGGATCCGAATGCAAACAAGACTATTATGAGCTTCGCGGATGCCTACGGTATAAAGGGCAGGAAAATAGGTACGAGCGGGAAGACTCACGTCATGGTAGAAAAAGTGAAGCAAACCAAGTGGACGCAGCCCAATTATAACCACATTAGTCAGCTACTCAAGCGGAGACCTGTTTTCATGAGGATCGATGTCCGCAAGCCCCGAGAGGAGCGTATTCTCTCCGAAAAGATCCTTGGGAAAACAAAGTTCCAAGTCAAAGAAGGCGAGGTTGTTGGTGAAGATGCCCCTGAAATTGGTACAGATAACATTGGAAGAAGGATGCTGGAAAAACTGGGATGGTCCAGAGGAGAGGGTCTGGGACCACAAGGAAATCAAGGTATTAGTGAGCCTATTTTCGCCAAGGTCAAGAAGAGCAAGTCAGGTTTACGCCACGACTGAAGTAATATTATAGATGTGCTTTAAGCAACAATTTGACGATTAAATATACGCTAGCATACAATTTTTTAAATGTTTGTCTTTCCATGCTTCGAGCCGTGTTTATATTATTGTCTTTTGTGTAAACAGGAGAGACAATAACAGATCGACGCCAGAAAAAGCTTGAAAGTCAATACACAAGTACAAAGTCAGATAGCCAGAAATTAGGCAAACAGTTCTAATAAAGACCACATTAGGATCTGCTAATATGCTGGGATTAGGAACCAGCCACATATATTCAATGGCTAACCAAGGATCGATCTCAAACATTTCCAGAGACGAGAAGTACGATTATGACGATGAAGTATCGGATGAAAACGACGAGTCTGGAATCTCATTGAATAAAGTTAGGGCCGAAAACGGCTTCAGTTTGCGGTCTTTCATAGACCAAATTAATGCCAAGACAAAAGCTCTGGCTATTGCACGAGAACTGGACGCAAAACGAGGCATCATTCACCAAGATGCTACTATGAGTGCAGGGTCAATCGATTCCACCACAAGTACCTCAAGTGATCTTCCAAGGGCACAAGATGCGACTCAATCACGGGTTACCGTGCGTAGAGTTCCCTCAGGAGCTCGAGCTTCAACTGCCGAACCAAATTTAAGCGCTACGCCCATGAAAGACGTTTCCCAAAATGGTGGTCCGCACGGTCAAACGATTAACGACCTTCTGGTGCAATCAACACCAATCCACGGCAGTAAATCAGCGCCGTTGAGCAGGAACACGCAGCCGCGGGATCTTCTGAAGGAAAAGCTCATGGAGGTCCACAAAGCCCAGACAGAGGGAAATAATGCAGAGCCCCAAAGTGAGGGTGCAAAATCGGAACAATATATGGGAGAGGCCCAAAGATCAAACTCGACCTCGGGATCCCTCAATAACAGTTCTAAAGAGAGAGATCGGAAGATAAATGAATTGCAAGATATTGTTGACAAGCAAGACAAGCACGCTGCTGATCTACTTGAAAGTATTCAAACCCTAGAGGCCCAACTTTTAGCACAGCAGGAATTAGTGCAAAACGCCCAGGAACAGAGGTCTCTCGATCAAGAGGACTTAAAAAAATGCAACGAGCACGTCACTGCCAGAGACCACGAGCTAAACGATATCAGAAAGCACATTAATCTCCTCAATCATGATTTTGAAGGCCACAATCAAGAACTCGAAATAGAGATCAAAAACCTGCGAGAAGCTCTGAATGATAGTGAAGCGTCAACGCAGGAGCTTGCTGCTAAAGTAGCAACTCTAGAACTAGACAAGGTTAATTTAGCGGACAAATTACAGCAACAGTGTGATGAATGTTCGGTACTTCGTTCCCAAAGCAAAAGCGAGCAGCAGCGAATTAGCGCTGAGATGAAGGAACGTAACTCTAAAATACAAATCTCAGAAGCTGAACTAATTTCGCTCAAGGCCACTGCTGAAAATCTTCAGATGGAAATCGAGGCAGGAAAAGAAGCTCTTGCTGCCAAAACCTCTGATTTTGAACTTGAGCTTGGTAGCGCCCGGGCTTCTAATAAAGATCTCGAAACTGAACTATCACATATTACCACTGAAATGACAAAGCAAACATTGGCTCACAAGGACAATGTGTCAGAGTTAGAAAGGCAACTTGCCATTGCTCAGCAGGAAGCTGAGAAAACCAATATTCGCTATGACATGCTACATAAACAGCATTCAGAGCTAAAAACCCTACGAGAAGGATTAGAGAACACAAATCAAGAACTGCAAAGCGTTGTCAACAGGCTTGAGAACATTTCCTCCGCGCAAGTACTAGCTATTGGTAAGCTTGAAGAAGACATGGAGCGCAAGGCTAAAAAGGAAGGAAGTGCGCTTTTCAACATCAAAAAGCACTCCAAACAGCTCGAGGAGAAAATACGACAAATGCAAGACGTTATTGTGACTAAGAATTCCGAATTGGATACGACAAAACAAGATTTTGAATCATTTTTGGGATACTTGAAGAAGGTGACCTTGTTCCAAATTCAGGTTGGTGAACTCATATATGATCAATACTACCAGGACAGATATTTGCTTCAGCTAGATACGAATTTTCTTGCAAAGAATCCCGACATTGTTGGATTCCTGACACATAGTCACGTCGAATCAACCAGGGCCACTTTGTCAAGTCTGGAAGTTGCCAGCTCTGAGGTTCAGAAACTGCAACACTGTATTAGTGACGAATGGGAGACAAAAGTCAAGAATTTGGAAAATAAACTAGAAGCAAAAACGCTGAATCAGAGACAACTAGATAACAAAATCCAAGTGTCGGAAACTAAAATAGAGACTTTGAAGGCTAAAATAGTTCAACTGGAATCGGATAGACAGGCTACTTTGAAAGACAGAGAAAGGGATGTTGATAGTCGGCAAACTCTGGGCGACGAGGTTAATCGTTTACGGATAAAGCTTGCTGAAGACCAAAGCAAGAATTTCGTTGAGCTCACAAGTGAAATAGACCATTTGAGGGAAGAGAGATTCAATTTGTTAGGGAGAGTACAGACTTTGGAGGCCAATTCGAAAGACTATGACTCATTTGTTGCCGAACTTACTCAACTATTGAATCAGGAACGTACCAAGCAGACAGCCTCGCAGGACGAGCTGCAACAGCTGCGCAAAGATCTAACAAAGGCTCGCGGGAATCCGGCACGCACTATTACGTTTCAGGTTGCTTCTCAGGCTCGTCCTCACTTGAACCGCAAGTTATATGACTCGCTGATGGTAGATTCAGTGAATGATATGGACGTTGTGGATCTACAAAACGTTGTTAAGAACTTGATCTTGCTCCTAGAAATTCCACTCTCCAAGTTTACCAAGAAAATACCGCTAGTTGGGATCTACTTGCGTTACGAGAAGAGCATATGCCTACACTTCGCTAATAGGCTCCATTATTTGATGTTCCGCGAGACAATTGATATCAAGAAATTCACGAATATGGTCTACGGCCAGTATGTAGAGCAGCATGACATATGCCACTTGGATCATCCACTAGAAGCGTGTTTGGAGAACCTCTACAAAGCGGTAAGTGCTAGGATCCCTACATCGCCCTTGACGAATGCCTAAAAACTTTTGGTATCGCGGTTGTTCTATGAAGAGCTCGAGAACTCTAAGTGCATAGCACACGCCCTGGAAGATGTATGAAACTATTGTGTAGATCGAATGAATTCTATATAAGTGTCAGTGGCAGAAATGAAGACCTGCTACTATGAACTTCTAGGCGTCGAAACTACGGCCTCTGATTCAGATCTCAAAAAGGCATATCGTAGAAAGGCGCTAAAATACCATCCTGATAAAAACCCTGAGAATGTTGATGAGGCTACAGCCATCTTTGCGACTATAAGAGCAGCGTATGAGGTTCTTGCAGATCCTCAAGAACGTGCTTGGTACGATTCTCATAAGCAACAAATTTTGAGCGACGATCTCGACAATGCTAATGCTGAGTATGCAAGCGATGATGACTACGAGGTCGATGCCTCGGTTACAGGAATAACAGCGGATGATTTGCTGAAATTCTTCAATTCTGGTCTGTACTCTAGGGTGGATGACTCCCCAGCAGGTTTTTATCAAGTAGCAGGGAAGGTATTTGCGAAATTGGCGAGCGAAGAAGTACGGTTCGGTAGAATGCAAGGATTGGGAACTTATGATCGTTATCAGGACGATTTTTTCGAAGCGGATGTAATCAGTTTAGGGTATCATAGAGCCTGTGACAAGTATTCAATGTCATCAACAACCACTTTGTTTCCTCCTTTTGGTGATTCTAGTATGCATTTCCAAAGCCTTCGAAATTTCTACCGAGAATGGTCTAGTTTCAATACCGTAAAGACGTTTAGTTGGAAAGATGAGTATATGTATTCTCGCAATTACGATAGACGGACCAAAAGAGAGATCAAGAAACGTAATGAAAAGCTGCGACAACAGGCCAAGAGCGAGTATAACAAGACAGTAAAGCGATTTGTGACCTTCATCAAAAAATTCGACAAAAGAATGAAGGAGGGAGCGGCTAAATTCGAACAAGAAAAGCGCAAAAAAATGCGTGAAGACTTGAAGTTGCAAATTGAAAAAGATAGACAAGCAAATGCTGCATACGCAGGGAATCCATTCAAGTTGCAAAGCTGGCAGACAGTTGATGATTTCGACTGGGGAGAAGTTGAAAAACAATATGACATGGATCGTACTTCAGGAAATGCCGAGGACGGTTCTTCCGACGAAATATTAATATATGAGTGCTTTATCTGTCGGAAGACATTTAAGTCCGAAGCGCAACTGGAGAATCATTATTCTACAAAGCTTCATAAAAAGAACTTGCAGCAGGTGCAGAGAGAAATGCGGAAGGATAACATGACGTTAGGATTGGATGCGGTTTCTGACGTAGATGAGTTCAATTCGGCTGCCGAAGAATTTAGCGACGACAGAGATCAGATGGACCTTAATGAAATTGATGCCGAATTACAAAGAATCGAGAAAGAGTTGAATGGTATTAGTGGCGATGAGGAAAATTCTATTTCTGACGAAGGCCAGAAAATGAAAGGAGAAAATGATGGAACCACCCCAGGCCGAGCTGAGTACCTTGGGGAACCTTGTTTACAATTAAAAGCTGAATTCACGGACAATGTGGGGTCTCAATTGAGTGCGCACATTTCCAGTTCTAGTGGTGAACCATTTTCGGGAGATGAATATACTGAAAAAGAAATCCGTACAATGCTTGAAGAAAGGGAAGAAATCGGAGAAAGTGACGAGCTCAGTAATGTGCTTGCGGGGCTTAACCTTCAGCGGGCGGAATCATCTGGTAGAAACGGGATCCCAGAAAACGAGTGCAACCCGTCCTATAAATCCAACAAAACTAAGAAGCAAAAGGCAAAATCATCATCATCAGCTACCACCAAAGAGAAATTGATTTTCGAATGCCAAGTGTGCGCATGTCCGTATGCTACCCGAAATGCACTTTTCGATCACATAAAGCGGGAAAACCATATGGTTCCTGTAGTAAAGACCAAAACAAAGAAAAAATCCAAGGAAGCTAGAAAATGAAGTTTCAGAAGGCTAATTCTTAAACAAAAATCACCATCTCGCTGCGTCTCTGAGACGATTTATCACATTTGAATAGCATATCATCGGGTCATGTGCTTAAATAAAATCGATGGGTTCAATAAAAATGCCTTACGAAAAAAGTTTTCTGAAGCCCACCATCGAAAGAGGAATAAGTCCATTGTTACAAGCTAAGCGAGACCCAAGTTCGGCTTTTATTGGAGCTTTTGAGTTTCTGAGTTGGCAAGATATAAGATTAGCCCAATCGAGGTGGCTCTTAAGTTAGATTTTCGATGCAGAATATTGCAGGTGAAAGACAAACGCCCGTTGCAGGCGGTTCTGGGAACACAGCAATTTCCAATCTTTCCAGTGCCCTTCGTCAGGTCAATTTAGGAAACAGTAATACAACTACTGACCAGAGTAATATCAATATTGATCTGCAGAGCCGAGTGAATCGCCAACAACTGCTCGATGAGGTCCAACGGAATTCCTTAAATGCACAACAGGCAGAAGAGTTGCTTCACCAGCGGATGCAGGAGCAACAGCAGCTCCTGTTACAGCAGCAGCAGCAGCAGCAAATTCTTCAACAACAACAACAGGATGCTCAACAGCAGCAGCAGCAGCAGGAGGCTCAGCAGCAACTGTACATGGGACCGGCTCAGATCGATAGTTCGAGGATAACCAAGTTTTTCCAAAATCAACCTGAAGAAGGTTATACCCTTTTCTCTCACAGATCAGCACCTAATGGATTCAAAGTGGCCATCACACTCAGCGAATTAAATTTGCCTTACAACACAATTTTTTTGGACTTCAACTTGGGCGAGCACAGAGCTCCGGACTTTGTCGCAATCAACCCAAATGCACGCGTTCCTGCACTCATCGACCATGCAATGGAAAACCTGGCGATTTGGGAGTCAGGAGCTATAATTCTCCACCTTGTGAACCGTCACTATCGTGAAACTGGTGAGCCACTGTTGTGGTCTGACAATATTGCCGATCAATCTCAAATCACCGCCTGGCTCTTTTTTCAGACCTCGGGACATGCACCCATGATAGGTCAAGCTTTGCATTTCAGATACTTTCATTCACAAAAGGTACAAAGTGCTTTGGATAGATACACCGACGAGGTACGGAGAGTTTATGGGGTTGTAGAGATGGCTTTAGCCGAACGAAGAGAGGCTCTGATTATGGAGCTGGATACTGAAAATGCCGCAGCGTATTCTGCTGGAACAACACCTCTATCACGCAGTCGATTCTTCGATTACCCAGTATGGCTGGTAAGCGAGAAAATTTCCATAGCAGACCTATCGTTTGTTCCATGGAACAATGTTGTAGACCGAATTGGTATAAACATCAAACTTGAATTTCCCGAGGTGTACAAGTGGACCAAACATATGATGAGGAGGCCGGCGGTGGTAAAGGCACTTCGCGGAGAGTAAGTATTTGGCACAAAACGAATGTCGAGACACTCTTCTCACGATGTATCAACATTCAAGTAATGAAGTGTGTCTTATCGTCCGTTCATGGCATCGAATATTCTGAGTATCAGAACCTCAGTATGCTTCGCATTTCATCTCAAGACGTCAGCTGGCTTATTCTGCATTATTGGGTCAACACTAAGGGTCAGTACTAGGCGCAAGCTAATTAGTTTAGTGTAATTGTAAGGTAGAATTTATGAGCATGGGTTCAGAAGAATGAACAGAATGTATCTCGTCTGTACTTCCCCCGTAACCGGTTTTCAACCACATATAAATAAATAAATATATATATATATACGTACGTTAAAATTGAATCGATCCGGAAACTTCTTACGCAAACGAATCATACACAGCGAAGAAAACAGAAGACCTTCTTCACAATTACTGAGCTCATCAGGCTTATTTGGCCTTCAAGTTATGAACAAACATCTCGAGATGGATGGCCAAAAGCCGAGAATCAAAAGCTTAAGTTCTTTATGCGAGATCACTTTAATGAGAAACCATCTTATGCTTCAAAATGTAAGAAATGTGCCCTACAGGCTGATTCGCAACGTTCTTATGAAGCTTAAGATGGAACAGTTGTGCAAACTTGAAGAGACCAACGCCCTACTCTTGTTTGAAGACGATGAAATTTGGCGACTCTTACTCATAAGGGACTTCCCACTGCATGTGCAGGAATCATTCCATCGAAGACGAGACGAGATAATGAGCTTTTTCGTTTCATTTATTGAGAATCACGACCCTGAGTTACTAAGGGACGTGGAGTTGATGAGGGGCTTTATGCGTTTTGCTGTCAAGAAAGAACCAGAGTCCCAGAAATATAGAGTGCCTTCCAGGATGCTCTATTTCAAGTATCAAGCTGACATGGTACGTAAACAAGAGCTAAGTACCCAACGGTTACGATTACAAATGCAGCAGCTTCAGCAGGAAAAGGAGAAGAATCAAATCGCAGAGCTTGATGATCCAGTATATTGCGAAAAGAGAACCAGGACAGGAAACAAATTGAACGAAAGGTCGGGGCTATTCGTCAAGTCTTACAAAGAGCATCAAAAACGTCAGCAGCACTTCAAGAGTGGAGGGTTCGATATCACGAAACGACCTGTGAAAAGGGTCGCTTTCGGAGGTCAAGCCGGAATTGCAACCGCTCAAAGCAGTGAAAGTGTCGATAGCAGCCCGGTAGATAGCAGTATCGGCAGGCTTGTGACAGAAGTACCGAGAAGCCCAGCACAGACAAGAACAAAACGCCCCGCGACGCCACCATGCACCAGGAAGCCACCAAATGAACCAAATCCTTTCTTGAAGCGGAGAAGACCAATGCCACGGGCCAAAAGTCCTCCACAACCGCCTGCTGAGCCGACAAAGCCAGTCATAGTCAAGGTTAATTCGACTAAAATCAATAACAAATCCAAAAAATCTACTCTGTTCACTGCACCATCGCAGCAGGAGCAGATTATCAGGCAGCACGGCAAACAGCCCAACGCCTATATATTTGACAGTTTCCACCGCTGAAATTATGGGAGCATTTGTCGAATTTGCATGTACAGATGCGGAGGGCACTGTAACTCGTCATATATGTGAAACAATATATATTAGCATTATTTGTGGATCAGCGCTACGGAGAAATATGTGGGTAAAGAGATTCTAGATGAGTATACTAGTATAGAGAAGAAGGTGGCATCTAGAGATACCATAAGGAGCACGGCATCCCGTATTTTTATTCCCTCGGGGTGAGGAGAGTGCTCGAAAGAGCCAATAGACTCGAGTACAGAAAGTTTACCAAGATTGTTTAAAAGGCCCCATAATGGACAAAGCATTGAAAGCGGGGGTATGGTTAAAATGGCAGTGTTGTTAGTACTGGATGTTGTTGCGTGGAGCAGTACTCGTACTCATATTCTGGCGCTGGCGTCATATAAGTATGAAGTGATAAATTTCACCAGGTGAGGCCAGCTCATATTTAGTGTAGTTGTTGAAACGAAAATATTCCGCTCATTTTGCATAGAGTCACATTGATTGTTAGCAGTACAACGAAACGTGGCTTTAGTTTACTTATGTACCAGCGGAATTCGGGTACTTAATAACAAAGCGCAACCAGGTCGGTTGTTCGTTGCTGAAAAGGGTCCATGCAACAAAAAAATTTCTCATCCTGCAGAACCTTCCAAAGTCCACACGTGAAGTTCGCTCGTTACTAGTGAAAATTAAAAAGGCTTTGACATGCTCGGACTTTCTCTTTACAAACTTTACGTATTTATAGCCCATTCTTGCCCCGATGCTGTAATCAAAACTGGCTTAACAAAAAGGTCAAAAAATCCCAAACATCTGCCTTTGCTTTGGCTGGCGAAATTTCCAACGGGTATCCCACCTCTATCTGGAACGTCTGTGGTGGTCCCTCTGTCCACCAAAATCCAAACGAAGTCAGATAAATACATAGTTAGCTTCTATTTTTCTTTTCGTACGACTCCATAAGGTAGAGCTATGCGTTAAAAATTTACTGTAAGCCTCCGTCCGCGTAGGCACCTGGGACCCGATAACCTTTCACCGTATTTTTTGATGTGTCCAGTTGCTTGACGTATCCTTTCTCTTTGCCGAATATAGTAAAAGCGCCAAAATTCGGTTAAAATTGCTCATTAAAGTGTCGAGCTGTTCCGACCGTCTAAATTTAATTTCTGACAATCCTAAGGCCGCTAATAATTCGTACTTTCGTTGCACGAGCTTAGTTTCTGGCCTCCTAGTATCCTGAGCCAGGGACTATTTATCACTTATCTTCCCATCTCACTCTTCAATACTGAAATTGCAACAGGGCTTGAAAAAGTTGCCAATTCGGAACTCATTATTTTCAATTTTCAGCCACCAACCACCACCGTGTTCAAACCGCCTAACCATATAAAAAGACCTCCTCCGAACGAGGATTAAAAGACAGATAAGCTCACATTAGCAAACTTAGTACCATCTGCTGGCTCCTCCCTTGGTGATCCCTCAAATTTTGAACTTGAACACTCAACAGCAAGAAACGTCTAGAAAGCGTTTTATAAACGAATCACCCGGGACGAAGCTCGATTAAACCACCGATAATGAGGTTTTCCAAGGTCATTCAATCGCTTCTGTCAACGTGGTACATATCGACTGCTCTTGCGGTTTCCAATGAGTCCGAATTCGATGATTTTTCGACGAAGGCTACCGTTCCAATGAAGAGATACATCAAGTTTGATTTCGACAAACTCAGAGGAGATTCACCCGAAACAGCCGAAATAGGCGTCCGTGCCTCAGCCAGACTAGTCAAAAGAGGTGACGGGACTGCTTTGGTCGAAGTTCTGAATGAACAAACTTTTTACTCTGTGGAACTTGCACTTGGTACTCCGTACCAAAATCAAACTTTACTCATCGACACAGGATCGTCGGACCTGTGGGTCATGGGTTCCAACAATCCGTACTGTGCTGGGTCATCATCATCTAGCTCTTCACGTAAAAGAAATGGTGACGTCCAAGACAAGGACTTTTTCAGCTGGTTTTCGTCTTTAACCGCCACACTCACCACTGTCACGCAATCTGGAGCTTCAACTAGCAACCCCACTAGGTCTTCAGTTAATACGGCCGATGCCACTTTATCCTGTTCGCAGTATGGTACATATGCCACTGGATCGTCATCTAGTTTCAAATCCAACGACACCGAATTCTACATTTCCTACGGTGACGGCACGTATGCCTTGGGTGTTTGGGGTACTGACAAGGTCGCTTTACAAGATATCGAAATCTCCAGCGTAAATTTTGCCGTTGCAAACGAAAGTACTTCTGAGTTTGGTGTCCTGGGAATTGGTATGGAAGAATTGGAGTCGACGAATACTTTGTCTCAAAACCCTCATACTTACATCAACTTCCCCTCTGCACTAAAATTGCAGGGTGATATCCACACAAGAGCATTTTCTTTATTTTTGGACCAGCTTGACGCTAAAAGTGGTTCTATATTATTTGGTGGTGTTGACCACAGCAAGTACAGTGGTACTTTGTACACAGTGCCCATCATTAACACCTACAAAAATCAAGGATACGCCAGTCCTATTAGGTTTGAAATAACGCTGCAAGGATTGGGGTTGAGTGCTAACAACACCAATACCACCTTCACCACCACCAAACTTCCAGTTGTATTAGATTCTGGCTCCACTTTGAGTTACCTACCTAGCGCCTTAGTTAGTGCGGTTGCCAAGAAATTAAACGGACAGTACAGCTCCTCGAGTGGGTTTTACATGTTTGATTGCTCTGAGATTTCTAACGATGACTCTTTCGTGTTTGACTTTGGCGGATTCCAGATCGAAAGTTCTTCGAGCAATTTCATTCTTCAAACCAGCGACTCATCCCAATGCGCGCTCGGCATGGTATCCCAATCGTCCGGTTCATATATTCTTGGCGATAACTTTCTAACTGGTGCGTATGTCGTATACGACATTGATAATATGCAAATCTCCATGGCGCAAGCCAACTACAGCGGAGGAGACGAAAACATTGAGGTCATATCCAGTACTATCCCTAGTGCTGTGAGCGCTCCAATGTATTCGTCCACATTTTCCTCAACTGTGTCTGTCGTTACTGGGGGTAATATCTTTACTTTATCTTCAAATGCCGCGATATCAACAGGTGTTAGTTCCAACAGTACGCAAACGTCGGGTAGTAGCACAAAGTCACGTTCGAGTTCTACCACTGGTGCCAGCAGTAGCACAAGTGCCAAAAAGAATGCAGCCATTGGCATAATGCGCCCAAGCCACGGTATTTTCGGTTTTTTAACTGTCTTTGGGACCAGCTTGCTTGTCGGTTTGTTATGAATTTTTCGTTGTTTGTTTTTAGTTCGCTTGATAACCAAAAGTGAACCGTCATGAGGGCACGCTCCATATGGCTTATGGAGCGGCCTCTTTGCCTCAATTTTTCTCAGTAGTCACAGCTATTGATAACATTTTATTGGCAGCTTTGAGGGTACCAAAAAAGTTGCTCCCTTTCAATGCCACAAGAAGGATAAGGTGCATGTTCCAAGCCTTTCAGCACACTCTAGAGCTCCTCCAGTCTTTTCTGGAATCCAAAATTAGCATTCACCAAAAACTGCGATTACATATGTTAGCAGTAAGTATTTTAACAAAGGCACTGGTCTGATTGGCAATTCCATCATATTTTATATTCTACAGCTTTCGCGGTTGGCCAAAAACCTATTATGACTTGTGAGAGCCCTGGTGCTCATGGTAAGCGCACAAAAGTGCAAAACTTGGGTATTATGTATCACTCTCAGCGCCATCTACCCAATTATCTAACAGATAATCCACTCTCGGTTGTCATTTTGCACCCAGATTATATTAGAAATTTTTTTTCATGGTGTGGCATTTGATGAGATGAGCTCTTATCACAACCGATACATTAGTACAGTGAACGGTTAGATGTAAGCTAATCAAGAAACCACGTTTGCTAAGACGTCTACAATACTCTATTTCAGTCTCTAAAACTTCCTTACGCTACTCGTAGCATATCTTATGTGAATTATTGCACCTTCGTCCCATTTTAACGCTACTCATTTCCCTGTTGAGCTATGAACTCCATTCAAATCCGCTCCGCTCTTGTAAAACGACGCCCGTAAATAATATGGCGGTCAGCAGGGTTTTATTTATCATTTTATCTTAGACGGTCCGCTGATGTCCAGCTTATTGGCTGGTAAATTGGCGTTCCGTGGCTGTAGCCTGTATTCACGGAAATCGAGACGGAATTAATGAATCCAAAGCCGCTAGTTCGGAATGGGAAGCGTTAAAATACAAGTCGTTAGTCATGGAGTTTTCCAAACTGGATATCTGTTTGTTAAGAAAGTTCTGTCAGAAGAGTAGATAAGTAAGAATTAGCTCCATCGCGGACTAGTAGAGTGAAGTTCATTGGGCCCACCAACGGTAAAAATTCTAATGTTTAGACGTAAGAAAGATAAGAAAGAGGAGAGTTCGGTGGACGACTCTAGGCTAATTCCAATCGAAATTCCCATTTCAGAACTGCCTCCCTCGATCCGACCTCCTAAGGGTCCAGAGCTCTCGTCTGAACAGCAAGATAAGTATATGGAAGTGCTTCGGCATTTCCAAGAGCCGGATCTAAAAGTGCCAACGGCAGAAAAGGCGCACCAGCATGCGGGAGAGGTCCCATTGGAAGCGCTGGAAGCAGAAGAAAAGGCATGGCTCACTAGAGACTGTTTTATGCGGTACCTACGTGCGACCAAATGGAACGTGGTCGACTGTATCTCACGAATCACGCTGTCGCTCGCCTGGAGACGGCAATTTGGCATCGACAAACTTGGAGAGGAAAATGGCGACTCGCTCACGGCCGCCACGGTGGCCAAGGAAGAGGAAACCGGCAAACAGGTGGTACTCGGATTCGAGAACGACGCCCGTCCGATTTTATATCTCAAACCGGGCCGCCAAAACACCAAGACATCGCACCGTCAGGTTCAGCACCTCGTGTTCATGCTCGAGAGAGTCGTCGACTTCATGCCGCCAGGTCAGGATTCGCTGGCCCTGTTGATCGATTTCAAAGAGCACCCCGATGTGCCCAAGGTCTCTGGAGGCAGCAAAATCCCTCCCATCGGAGTGGGCAAAGAGGTGCTTCACATTCTGCAAACGCACTATCCAGAAAGACTCGGTAAAGCGTTGCTAACCAACATTCCTTGGCTCGCCTGGACTTTCCTCAAGATGATACATCCTTTTATCGATCCCTTGACGCGCGAGAAACTGGTCTTTGATGAGCCTTTCCCCAATTATGTTCCTGAGGATCAGCTCGATAAACTTTACGGCGGCCTTTTGGATTTCACTTACAAGCACGACGTTTACTGGCCCAAACTTCTCGAAATGGCAGCCCAGAAGAGATCCCACTACCTGTCGCGATTCGCAAAATTCGGTGGTCAAGTTGGACTGAGTGAGTACGATTTGAGAGGTGACCATCCCGCTCTACTACATCCCGTGGAGTCTGCAACCACATAGTTCGACGCCAACAACTATCATCACGATCATCGACACCAGGCTACGCCATGCTACACTGCTACATACTCCTCCTCACATACAATTGAATAATTCAATCCACCAAAAAATGTCAATGATAATATTATAAATGCTTATGCTAAGTCTTTGTACCGATATGTAAATTTAGTGGCTTCTATTGTGTGCCTTAGAATGGTTTCGCGCACTTGCGCGGCTCCATGAACCCTGTCTTCGGGGATACCATGGTCTGCCAATCAATAGCATACATTAAGCCTCCGGCCCCATTATAAGCACGTGCGAACACCACTCCAAGATCGTTTCTCGCCGTTGATAGATGGTAATTTGAACCATCGCCCAGGGATATGACCTGTGCCCTTACTATGTCGCCCGGTCTGAAACTCTCCATGACCTTCACCCGGTCTCTGTCTGTCGCTCTAACGTCTCGCGAGCTGATAATACCTCTGAAGGTTTCTCCCAAGTCTGATGATACCTGTGGTAGCGATAATGTGGTTGCTGCAGATCCTCCTCCTGGTGCCGTGATACCTGCCCCATTACTTCCGACACCTGAATCCGTGGGCAGGGCCCTGTTTTCCAGCGCCAAAATCTCCACGTTGGCTCTTTGTAATGAAATGCGTGTCACCCTCGCAAGAACAACGCTGCCTTCACGAGGCAAGTTGTTTGCAAAATCTTCTCTAACATCTTCTTTGTTAGCCTCATGGCCACATACAGTGACAATAAATGCCCTTTCAGGAGCAGAACTAGGTTTCTCGTCTGCAGCCGATGACTCTTCTTCCTCCTTGGAAGTCTTCTCTTCGCTCGGTACCTCTTTTTTATCCACCTCTTCAACAAACCTAACAGTTCCAACTACAGTAGCAGTTAAGGCCCTCATTCTTTTCCCTTCCACTTCATAATCTTCTTCGGCGATACCATTCCCCGCGGTATACCTTATTATTTCTTGTGATGCAGTGCTCTTTTCGCCCAGTTCGAAGGTGGGACAGATCAATTGCCCAGGGTATGTCGTCTGATATTCCTTGGTGTAAAATGCCATTATCGTCCAGCCTTAAGTGACGAAGTTCTAATCTTCCACCAACTTGCTGTTCTAGGTCAGATTGTTACACGCATAAAATTTTCAAAAGTTAAGGCGTGTCTTTCTACGAAACCCCAGAAAAAGACGAGCTTGAAGCGACCAACTTATACGCTTGCTCGGGTACATTGAGCACCTGTCCGAGTATAGTTCTAGCGTAATCCTGCTTACCAACATCTGGCATTCATTAGGCCACTCATCTCCGAGGATAATATATTAGTAAAAATGTGTAAAACATCTTGAGTCCTCGTGCACATCCATCTCCGACTTTAGTGAATTCAGCTCGTCTTTGATCATTTGCGCCAGCTGTGGAGTGAGTTGGTTACATGTCGCAATATCAGGGTGTCTGTCATACTCATCTTCGGTGTAAGTTGGGTATAAAATAATGTTGGACGAAAACGCAACTGTCTTAGCGACAGCTGATGCTGTGAATGAGTCGGTCATTGTGTATTCGGTGGGTGAGGGTTGCAGTAGCGATCGCTCCGACGGATTATTGAGTTGGTGAGCCCTCAGCCCTTTAAAGGACAGTGATAATGGTCGCCCAATACCTACGACGGGAGTTTGCCACGTTGGCGACTCAACCTCGACGGGCTCTGCCGTCGATTCTTCTAGTTGATTAAAGTTCTCACCTTCAAACTCATCGTCATCAGGATCGTCTGCAGCAAGGTATTCGCGTACAGACCGGTCACTTTGGTGGCTTTCTTGACGTGCTGGAGAGGCTGTAGAGTCAGGCACAGGTTCTAGTGTCTTCGCAGCTACGCCTTTTTCTCGCCTCGAATACAATTGATCACCGCGATGGGGTTCCATCGCTCCCAATGAGACATGTTCTTCTGTACTCTCGTCATAAGTGAAAGAATCTGTCGACGCACGAGCTCCCTGATGGTGGGAGTAACTCGCCTTGTCTGATGGGTTCAAGGAATGATAAGTGGGATCAGCAGGTTCGAGATCCAAATTTAAATCCAAGTCCTTTCCAAAGTCAATGATACTTGCAAATTCCATGATATCAGACATGAAATCCTGTTCGTAGCTCTCCCCTAAAGGAGCCGTTGATTCTTTCTTTGCTCTATCCCCCTTACCTTCATTATCACTGTCAACCGTGAGGTCATTTAGCTTCCGTTCGATTGAAGTGAACGAGAAATCCCTATCCTCGGGCTCAAGATCACCGCTTGATATTCCCAAGCCCCTTTGGCTGCGTGAAGCACTTTTTTGAGGCGAGAACTCAAAGCTGTCAAACGTCCCATTTCTCAATATGCTGCTCGTTGGCGATTTGCTCAAATCCGGTGTGGATAGTTTTACCGCTGATGGCTCCGTAATGAACATCCCACCATTCTGGGCTTTCGCGGACATGTTGTCCGTGAAGGATCTACGATGTGAGTTTATCGAATTGCGTTTATTCGATTTTAATGATCTAGACCTTTCGAGAGATACAATTGATTCGACTTCTTGCGCACTCAAAGACTTTGGAAAAAGAACTTCTCCGAAGTCTGTCTTTCCAGTAACGCCACCATCTAGAGTAGGCATCTTTGGCTCAGGAGAAGACGGCGCGTTCACTATCGACTGATCTGGCCGTTGAACCGGAGCCTGATCTACAGCTACAGATTCAGAAACTTCGTTTTTAATGGAGGCACCTGGTGAATCCTGCTCAATGCTTGTAGAAGCTCTCGGTATTTCTTGTTGTTGTTCTTGTTCCTGTGGTTTGTGTTCAAAATCTAGCGGCGTAAGTTTTCGAGTACGGACGTCACGCATCACTGGCCGGTCATAATTCTTGTTGCGTTGTTTTGGTATGTTGAAGTTACGATCAATGGCCTCTTTCCTTCCGGCTTTAGGTTTTCTAAAAGCACTGAAAATACTGCCGTTGCTGTGCGATTTCTTTGTTAACCTGTTGGAAGCTGGTAAGTCTGTTTCGTCACTAGATTTGCTTACAGAAAACGTAGAAGAATTCGGCAGAACGGCGTTGGAACTAGAATCCAAGCCAATGAAAGATGCAGATTTCTGTGGTTTTCTCTTTAAAAATGAGAAAATGTTTTTACGCTTTTTGGCTTCACCAAGGTCTCTTCGGGTGGGCTCGACGGAGTTACGCGATCCTATCGATATGGCAGAAAACGAGCGTATGGAAGAAGCCTGCTTTCTTGCAGTTGGAGCTGATGATGAAGTGGTATCTGCAGGTGCTGCAGCAGCTGGAATCACAGCGGCTCTAATTTCATTTTTTCCGCCATCAGCTACAGAGGCATCACCCGCTAGTTGAATAGAAGTTATATTTTGTTCATCATCAGATACATTTGAACGAAAATCGATCGGAGTAGGCTCGACTTGTGGTGTAGGAGGATCCAGTTTTGGCGTCGTCAAGAAATCAGGTTGCTCCTGAGTGTCCCGAAGCGGAGAGGCATGTATGAAGCTCGAGAAGTTGTTATCGTTTGAGCCACCAATATCAATAAGATTAGGAGACTCTTGCACTAGTGGATAAGCTTCGTCACTAAGTGAATCTTCTTCCTGTATTGACTGGTCCAATACCGTGCTATCTTTCATTTGGCTTTCAGCTTTTCTTGCTTTTTCACTCAGAATGCCTGAAAGAGCGCTCAAGGATGGCGAGGCTGTTACCTTCAGAGTTTTTGTCTCGGTTTCGTCCACATCTGAGGAGTCATTGCGGTAGCCACTTAAATCTTGTGTTTCCTCGAACTCATGTAAATTAGTTGTGTGAAGCCTCAGGTCAGAGTCATAGCTGGCGTCTCTAGACATGTCAGGCAGCACTATGGAGTTCCGGAAGTTTCTAGCGTGCTCGGAGTTATCAATTGAGTTTGACGAGTAGAAGGTATCATTCAAATAGCCGTCCCCATTGGTTCTTGATCTATCCTGGTAACTGGACATAGTTTTATCCTAGTCTCCTCGTTGCAAAAACCCTCCTAATGGTATATAGTCGAAGTACCACTTTCAATTCGGTTTGTACGGGCTAAGTTCACCTAAATTTGCGAGCCAAGATTCGGAACTGATTATAGAAGTCTAGTTCTCTTCTGTAGAGTGCAAAAGCTGATAATATGGCAAAATTGATTCAGAGAAAGGATCTGTGGGAACTTGAATGCCGGAAGTCATTTGGCTCTTAACGCGATCCATTTTCGACAATTTTCGTGATCTCAAAGCTCTTTACGTCCATGATGATCTATAGGTGCCTGTAATCTAGGAATAATACAATTAGGTTGTGTCTGTAGTTGGATCGAACAAAGTAGATATTATTAATACAGTTGGAAAGCCATCGTAAGTAAACTACATATTGCATTTGGCAACTCCTTTTCTGCAGTTTATGGCTTTAGAATTTTGCTAGTTCACATTACCACACAATCCTTGTCCTGATCCTGCTTTTTGGTATTTGCATAGAGAGATCTAGCGGGAAGTTGATCTTTTGTTAGCTGCGTCGCTTGTTTGATCGTTTTGCTACGGGGAACTGTCGTTGGCTTCTGCGTCGTATGTAGCACAGTTATCGGTCTGCCGCTATTTCTCTCCCTTTGACTCGCCGAGGAATATGCTGTAGGCGTTGGAGTTGGAGGAGACGCATAAAGCGAAGCTGTGGTCGTTGGAACGCCTTTAATTAGATCTGGCACTGGGAAAATTATCTCATTTTTAAAGGCATCGACTTTCAGTACGGGGTCGATACCAAATTGTAATATGCTGTTAGCCAAAAAACTGTAAAGTCTTGACCATGTTTCTTCTAGCTCCAAAGTGCTGTGGTAGCCAAAGCGTTCTTTAATGGTCTTGAGAAAAGCCATGCCCATGAGTTCGAAGTGGAGCGGCTCGATTGCCAGGATTCTCGAATGACGCTTTCCCAGACTACTGAGATATGCTTCGAGCGTCGTTAAGTCATCCAGATTATTGACCGCCATTGTGAGAACCCCAGCAAAAGATACCGCTTGATGCTTAATGGACGGAAACATTTTTTCAATGGAGGGCTCCATGTATAATAAGTTACCATAAAACTGGCTACAAAATATGGAACTTGCAAAAGCTCCACTCTTAGCGGGCTGAGCGGTCGATGTGGTCGAAGGAAGGCTTGAAGTCACTGGTGGTGCCGTGAATGCTGTCGGGCCAGCATTTGAGCTGACGCGTGACTGGTGGGACTTAACTGTATGACCGCTATTGGTGTTAGGGTGATGCGGGCTTCGTACGGTTACCGATGAGCTCTGGCGGTTGGCCTTGAAGTTTCCACTCCAGGAGTGGGTTCCAATTTCGTGCCAGAACCTACGGATCGTAGAGCGGAATTTCTCGCCGGAAAGATCGTCATTTAGCATCATAGACCAGGAATTCCGGATCAAGCTTATTTCACGTGGGGTGAATTTCAGCACGATCTTGTACCGAACACCGTGGCTCATATCGGTACCGCGCGACGAGCCACTTGAGACGCTCGAAAGTCGATCTGCATTGTCCACAGAGCTCCAGGGACTGGCTGTGTGGAACCCATCGCTAAAAATGCTCGGGGATGATTCCGATGGGACGAAAGATTCTCTAAATGAGCTGTAATCCTCACCTGGTTTGGTACCATTATGTAAAACCGAGGATGGGGTTCCCAGGTCGTTATCCAAGATCGATTCTCTATCAGCTGGAATAAAATCGATCTGTGATCTGTCTAGTGGGTTGAAAAATGATTTACTTGTCATTATATTGATTTGACAGGCAAATGAATTAAATGAAACGAGTTTTAGCTCAGTTTCTATATCATAGATAAACTGGGCAACGAGTGTGTGCCTTATAAATCTCTGATGCCGATCCTAAATCCTCAAAGTTTTTACGATGATAATTAGATGATCTTCAACGGGTTTTCTCGAATTTTTTCATGATGTTGCAAGAGATAAAGAATGTTAGATTCCAGATCTATGAAAAGTAAACCATTTAATCGATTTTGTCGTCTTATTTCCAGAACATAAATGCGATCCGGTACCTACGTTGGAAATATGGTGCAACTTCTATGGACTCTGCAACTAAATGTTTCCCTTGTTTATTATTCTCTCAACAAACAAGAATAAAGGATCATAATAATGGGAAAGTCAGCGGCACTCTATTTCGAAATATGTTCGGCGCTTTTTTAGAGACTAGTAAAATATTGTCAAGCAACATTTCCATCTGCGGATGCTTTATTCGGCATTGCACACCTTGGTTCTAGTCTTGCAACGTTGCAAAACGATGAAATGTAGTAAATGCGACGGCTCCATCGCGGCCGCAGGTAACAGGGGACAAAGCGAAATGTGCAGCAACTCCGTCATAAGCCTTATCGCTGCAAAATGGAGCAAGTTTCAAAAAAAACCTGTCGCGATCGGCAAAAAGTGATAATGCCTTGCTCATGATGGAGGCAGTACTTAAACCCCCTGAAGAATGAGCTACATATATATGTGTTCGGCGCATAAGGATTGATTGGGTAACTTATTAGGGCTCAAGCAGATTAGAATCAAGGCATTTCCAGCGATGAAAATGGAGTGAGGTCCTAAATTTTATTGGCACTGAAATTCAAAGAGCGGAATAAATGTGTGTGATGTTAGCGAATGATTATCGCAACTGAGTACTTTGTTCACAGGGTTAGGCCGGTTTCAAATCAATGTGGACACGCAAGGGGCATGATGGGGCAACTCCCTTTAACAAGGAACGACCACGATACAAAAACACATTGAGTTTCGTCCGGTGGTCCAAAAAGATAAGATATACGAGTATGCTCCGAGTGTTGGTAGGTTTTTGAAGGGATGGAAACCATTTTCAGCGCACTCTAAGTACACTCTAACTCAGTGGAATGCCACGAGTTTAATCACAGCTTCATACTCACACAGTGTGGCTCCTGAGCTGCAGATTCCAATACAACTTGCTTGATTTGGAATGGTGCACCTAACTTTATACTTCATGAAACTCTGTTGACATTTATATTATATCAATAGTCTTTTTTGAATATCAAAAAAATCACAAAACATTAATTCAATGCCATATTTTGAGAAGCCATTAAACAGTATAGAGTGGCTATGGAGGTACGAAATAATGTAGATGACGTTTGCGCCCTCGAAGTCTCCGGGGGCAACAACTTTTTGTCTCGTTTGGTCAACTTTCAACCACTTACAAACTCCCAGGTGAAGATCAAATCGTATCCGTTGGATCAGATCAAAAATCAACGTGTCCAAGAGTCACTGGTCGTGCGCGACCTGTTAAATGTGCTGATTGGACTAGAAGGGGTGTACATTAGATACAACAATAGTTACGATCCTCGATTGAGCTCAGACAATGAAATTCGTGGACCCGATTTCAAGATAGCGAAAAACATGGACCTTTCTCTCAAGAGCTTCGCCAAATGGATCGTTAAATTCGGAAAAATGTATGTGGTCCTAACGAGATTTAGTGAGCGTTTTAGCGGCCCTGCTTACGGGTCGGTGATGCACCGTCTATGTTTTGAAATTCGTCACTTTTTAATTCAAGATTACATGCGATGTATTGTGGAGACTGCAGAAACAGAGTTTCAGGAAGACGTTCTGTTTAGCATTCGAGAATTGGGACAGCTGCTCACTCAAAATAGTGCGTATAAAGCACAGCTGCTATACGATTTGGTGCAAGAAATCATGCGGGAAATGAACCGCCGGTCGTTGATGAACCGAGAAGAAGCAGATTTTCAAAACTTTATAGAGGATTTGAAAAAAGAGAAGAATATTGCACCATCCATGACAAACAATGACCACATGGCTAGTGCTGTGTTTATAACCGACTCGAGGATAAACGTTCACGCGAGGGGCGGAGTCATTTTGCAGATGATTCGAGACAAACTCAAACATAACTGGGGCAACGATCGCAACGTTAGTTTTCTTGAATCCTTATTTGATAACGTTTCGACACAGTACTGCACTATGCTAGATAAATGGCTCACAAATGGATCCCTGGAGGACCCCTACGATGAGTTCATGGTCGCAGATACCGCAAAAACTACATCTCACCAAGAGTCAATTAGGCTCAACTCTCTCAACAGTGAACGTCTTTGGGACACACAGTACGTTATACGCAAGGATGGGCTCTTAGACGAATTCAACAGGGCAAATGTTGCCTTCAAAGTTTTGATGACTGGAAAACTGCTGAATTTATTTCGAACGTGCTGCAATTTACAGGAATTGGAAGCGGTTTTGCCAGCGAATGCCAATGGTCCTCTTGAAAAACTGCCTCAGGGAACACAACTCATGCTATATGTTGATATGCACTACACGCGCGCAAATAAATTAGCGCGCAGTCTTTTTTACGATGGATACAATCTTCCTAGGGCTCTCCAAGAATTCCACCACAACTTCTTACTATGTAATAACCCTGAGTTCTTCCGGAAGTTTTTCAATCGGTCGCTAGTGGAGCTTACTAAAGTACGAAGCGACCCGGTGCAGGAAAAGCTGCAAAGGTCATTTCAAGAATACCAGCAGAGCCGCGACGATGAAAAAGAAAATATTATCCTGCCGCTACTAAATTTACAACTGGACAAACGCAGTTTTTACCATTTAATCGTACAGTTTTCATCAGGGACAGCCAGCGAAAACGACAACGCGGATTTATTGCAGGCTCGAGATTTTGGTAATCTTCGAGATATGCTGCTGCAGGGCTTGGACATGCAAGACGTGAGTGAGGATGATAATCTGCAAAAGCGGGAATTTGGATACTCCATACATCACTTGCAATTTGAGATATTAGTGCCGTTCCCATTGAACACAATAATTTCGAAGACATGTGTCGTTCAGTATCAGATGATCCAAAGGTATTTACTGCTACTGCATTACTACAACAAAATTCTGCAAGACACGTGGTTTGAGATCAATAAAAATAAGGTGTGGAGGCATGCAGGGTTCGGGATGGACGTGAAGCGGCTGATCCGGCGGTGTAGGGTTGTTCATTTCCGAATGGCGCAGTTTATGAAGTTTATGTTGGAATACACTAGCCAGGATGTTATTCGAAGCGGGTGGTCGGCGTTGGAACCGAAAGTACGAATGGAAAGCAACTCGGACTACAACTTCGATTTTTCTCGCTACCAAGCTGTGTTACAGGATTTCCTGACGCAACAAATGTCGCATTCTTTACTCACCAACGCATCGTTAGTACGACTACTAGTGCAGATAACAGACATTGTGCACCGGTTTTGTAAATTCGTGACGTCACTGCGGAAAACGCTGTGTTTGCTTGACGTGCGTCTCTTTTCGTACTATCGTGGCCAGCTACCGGATGAGGGTGAGTACGACGAGATAAAGGCATTACAGAAATTGCAAAGTTTACAGGAGTATTTGGACCTGGTGTGGGATAGCTTCAAGCAGCACAGAAGTGCTTTTGCAGAAGGGGTACGGTACTATTGTAACCACGGTTCGATGTCTAGCGGTCTGAACCCGGTACTTTCATTGGCAGAGCGACTACGAGATCTCGAGGTCAGCTGAAGGTTGAATGATGTAGTAGTAGTAGTGGTATGTTAAAAAAAAAAACTCCGCGACGGGGAATTGAACCCCGGTCCCGGGCGCGACAAGCCCGAATTCTAGCCACTAAACTATCGCGGACGAGATGTGGAGGGTCCGGCCTTCCATGCAGTATATCCTTCCACGAGAAGAATGGGTGTGAAGGGCTTTAGCAGTTGTATGTGCGGAAGCGTTACTAGGCTAAATGGCTGGCATAGTTTACTCGTCTCGGGTTTTCCCACCGCTATCCCCTCAAGTTGGAAACACGTCTCATGGAAACAGGGTGGAAACACACGGGAAACAACGCGCGGTCGGAAGCAAGCCGGGAAATTTCGTCCAGCACGCGCGTGAAACATTTGGCTATGGGAAACAAACTGGAAACAAGTCAAACCCATCACGTGCAAGTCACGCTTTGAAATATATTTGTTGTGGCTTCCTGTAGCTTCCTATAGCTTTCTCACATTTTTCTCAGCTTCTTGTAGCGTCCTCCAACTTCCTAGTTCCATCCGCTCGACTAATTTAAACGCCCACTGACATCTTGCACTGCATACATCACTTTAGATCATCTAAGTCCAAGTCGGTCACCAGAGCCGGTCACCAGACAAAGTAGACAAATCACACACTCCCACCTGTGATTCTAACTCGTTATGCAAACTTCCTGGAAGCCACCGTAGTTTCTGGAAAAGTTGTGGTGTGAGTTGAGAATAAAGTAACGTTGTGCCCTGGCTCTTCCCGGGACAATTCGTATATATAGTGTGGACAGTGTTCTGATGGATATTTTGAACTATTGGTACTGTTTTTGAAGGCATCAAGTTCTCAAGAGTTCGCTAATCACAACCCAAAGAACTGAAAGTAATACTACATAATGGCTATTTCAAAGATTCACGCTAGATCCGTCTACGATTCTCGTGGTAACCCAACTGTCGAGGTCGAAGTCACTACCGAACAAGGTATGTTCAGATCGATTGTTCCATCTGGTGCTTCGACTGGTGCTTACGAGGCCAACGAAATGCGTGATGGTGACAAGTCCATGTGGATGGGCAAAGGTGTGTTGAAGGCTGTAGGCAACGTCAACAATGTTATTGCTCCAGCTTTGGTCAAGGCCAATGTGGACGTCAAGGACCAATCGGCCGTTGACGAGCTATTGTTGTCTCTTGACGGCACTGCCAACAAGACCAAGCTTGGTGCCAACGCCATCTTGGGTGTTTCCATGGCTGTTGCCAAGGCTGCTGCTGCTGAGAAGAATGTGCCTTTGTACCAACACTTGGTCGACATCTCTGGCGCCAAGAGCAGTCCATTCGTTCTACCAGTTCCTTTCTTGAACGTTTTGAATGGTGGTTCCCACGCTGGTGGTGCTCTGGCCTTGCAAGAGTTCATGATCGCCCCAACTGGTGCAGACTCCTTCTCCGACGCCTTGAGAATTGGTTCTGAAGTGTACCACAACTTGAAGTCCTTGACCAAGAAGAAATACGGTCCTTCAGCTGGTAACGTCGGTGACGAAGGTGGTGTTGCTCCAAACATTCACACTGCTGACGAGGCTCTAGATTTGATTGTTGACGCCATCAAGGCCGCCGGTCACGATGGCAAGGTCAGCATTGCTTTGGACGCTGCCTCTTCTGAGTTCTACAAGGACGGCAAATACGACTTGGACTTCAAGAACCCTCAATCCGACAAGTCCAAGTGGCTCTCTGGCCCTCAATTGGCCGACTTGTACGCTTCTCTAGTCAAGAAGTACCCAATTGTGTCAATTGAGGATCCATTTGCCGAGGATGACTGGGAAGCCTGGACTCATTACTACAAGACTGCCGGTGTCCAGATTGTTGCTGATGACTTGACTGTCACCAACCCTCTTAGAATCAAGACTGCCATCGAAAAGAAGTGCGCCGACGCCTTGTTGTTGAAGGTTAACCAAATTGGTACTTTGACCGAGTCTATTAAGGCCGCCAACGACTCCTTTGCCGCTGGATGGGGTGTCATGGTTTCCCACAGATCTGGTGAAACCGAGGACACTTTTATCGCTGACTTGGTGGTTGGTTTGAGAACTGGTCAAATCAAGACTGGTGCTCCAGCCAGATCCGAAAGATTGGCGAAGTTGAACCAATTGTTGAGAATCGAGGAAGAATTGGGTTCCAAAGCTGTCTTTGCTGGTAAGAACTTCCACAGCGGTCATAGCTTGTAAGCTAGTAGTGTGCTTGCGCCGCTACTGCCTGCAGAGTTTATATAGATTATGAAATAAGAGTTTACGAAATTTAACGTCAAGTCTAGACAACTTTGGTTTTAAAACACTTGGGTGGTGATAGAAGGTGTTCAAAATGTATTGACGAGGGAAGGGGTGCGTAGGTCTTGATCTTACTCTTCTGCCTCTCACCTTAATTGACGTATGTGTTCCCAACTCAGATAGCGTCATATCATTATCGAATGAAAACTTAAAGGTGTTCTTGAAACACGAACTTTAGCGCTACTAAATAGAGCATATACATCACGTGCGCAAGCTCATCAACCTCAGTACTCAATATGGACCATTCTAAGATGAATCATGGCAATATGAAGAGCGGAAGCAAGGGCACGTGCTCCATGAACATGCTGTTCATCTGTACGAGTATACAAAGTACTATTCCAGCAAGTCTTTGGCTTCCAGCTCCACTAGCAGCGGGAGAACCGTCAAACTGAGAAGAGCAATCTGGTATGGCGCTCAGGTTGGGTTTTCATTCATGCTCATGTTGGTGTTCATGACTTATAACGGATGGCTGATGTTAGCGGTTGTTTTGGGAGCCGCCTGGGGCCATTACTCTTTGGGAAGTTTGGTCGAGAGTAGCACGCGAACCCTCGTCTGTCACTGAAGAGAGGCACAAACAGCGCTTATGAAAAAAGCGGAATATATTCCCGGCGGCCCTTCAACAGCTGTTTTTTCCTGTTTTATGCTAGCTATACAAAGACATATTAGACAAATTACTTGCTCCCACCTGTGATTCTAACTCGTTATGTAAACTTCCTGGAAGCCACCATAGTCTCTGGAAAAGTTGTGCAGTGAGTTGAGCAATAAAGTAACGTTTTGCTCTGGCTCTTCCCGGGACAATTTTTATATATAGTGTGGGCAGTATTCTGATCGATGCTTTGACATACTAGTATTGTGCAGGTATTATGCTTGGACGCATCAAGTTCTCAAGAGTTCACTCATCACAACCCAAAGAACTGAAAATAGTACAACACAATGACTATTTCAAAGATTCACGCTAGATCCGTCTACGATTCTCGTGGTAACCCAACTGTCGAGGTCGAAGTCACTACCGAACAAGGTATGTTCAGATCGATTGTTCCATCTGGTGCTTCGACTGGTGCTTACGAGGCCAACGAAATGCGTGATGGTGACAAGTCCATGTGGATGGGCAAAGGTGTGTTGAAGGCTGTAGGCAACGTCAACAATGTTATTGCTCCAGCTTTGGTCAAGGCCAATGTGAACATCAAGGACCAATCGGCCGTAGACGAGCTATTGTTGTCTCTTGACGGCACTGCCAACAAAACCAAGCTTGGTGCCAACGCCATCTTGGGTGTTTCCATGGCCGTTGCCAAGGCTGCTGCTGCTGAGAAGAATATGCCTTTGTACCAACACTTGGCCGAAATTTCTGGCACCAAGACCAGTCCATTCGTTCTACCAGTTCCTTTCTTTAATGTTTTGAACGGTGGTTCCCACGCTGGTGGTACTTTAGCCTTGCAAGAGTTCATGATCGCCCCAACTGGTGCAGACTCCTTATCCGAAGCCTTGAGAATTGGTTCTGAAGTGTACCACAACTTGAAGTCCTTGACCAAGAAAAAGTACGGTCCTTCAGCTGGTAACGTCGGTGATGAAGGTGGTGTTGCTCCAAACATTCGCACTGCTGACGAGGCTCTAGATTTGATAGTTGCCGCCATCAAGGCCGCCGGTCACGAAGATAAGGTCAGCATTGCTTTCGACGCTGCCTCTTCTGAGTTCTACAAGGACGGCAAATACGACTTGGACTTCAAGAACCCTCAATCCGACAAGTCCAAGTGGCTCTCTGGCCCTCAATTGGCCGACTTGTACACCGCCCTGGTCAAGAAATACCCAATTGTCTCCGTCGAAGACCCATTTGCCGAGGATGACTGGGAAGCCTGGACTCACTACTACAAGACTGCCGGTGTCCAGGTTATTGCTGATGACTTGACTGTCACCAACCCTCTTAGAATCAAGACTGCCATCGAAAAGAAATGCGCCGATACCTTATTGCTGAAGGTTAACCAAATTGGTACTTTGACCGAGTCTTTCAAGGCCGCCAACGACTCATTTGCCGCTGGATGGGGTGTCCAGGTTTCCCACAGATCTGGTGAAACCGAGGACACTTTTATCGCTGACTTGGTGGTTGGTTTGAGAACTGGTCAAATCAAGACTGGTGCTCCAGCCAGATCCGAAAGATTGGCGAAGTTGAACCAATTGTTGAGAATCGAGGAAGAATTGGGTTCCAAAGCTATCTATGCCGGTAAGAACTTCCACAACGGTCACAACTTGTAAGCTGATAGTGTGCTTGCGCCGCTACTGCTTGCAGATTTTATATACAATATGAAATAGGAGTTTACGAAATTTAACGTCAAGTTTAGACAACTTTGGTTCAAAAGAATTGAGTGGTGATCAAGGATACACCAAATACATTGACGAGGCAGGTGTGCGTAGATCTTGGTCTTACTCTTCTTCTGCCTCTAACCTTATTAATTAACATGTGTGTTCCCTATCTCATATCATCATCTAATGAAAACTTAAAGGTGTTATTGAAACTCGAACCTGAACGGTACAAAATAAATTGTATCTACACCAACTGGGCAAACTTAGTAACCTCAGTACCCAAATTATAGACCATCCAACTATGAATCATGGTGATATAGACCACGGAAGGAAGGAGATGTGCTCCATGAACATGCTGTTCACCTGGGACTACAAGAATACCTGCGTGGTTTTCAAGTGGTGGCATATTCGTAATCTGTCCCAGTTGATCCTAAGTATGGTGGCCATTACTATGTGCTCTTATTTATACGAGTATACAAAGTACTATTCCAGCAAGTCTTTAGCTTCCAGCTCCACTAGCAGCGGGAGAACCGTCAAACTGAGAAGAGCAATCTGGTATGGCGCTCAGGTTGGGTTTTCATTCATGCTCATGTTGGTGTTCATGACTTATAACGGATGGCTGATGTTAGCGGTTGTTTTGGGAGCCGCCTGGGGCCATTACTCTTGGGGAAGTTTAGTCGAAAGTAGCACGCGAACCCTCGCCTGTCACTGAGGAAGGTACAGACAGGACATACCATATATACCACGGTCCTCTCAACAGCTGTTTTCCCCCCATTTTATGTTACTACATACAGTTGAATTTGTTTGGTCACCACTTGCTGACGACCATCCTAAGCTTTGCTGTGCTCAGCTGAGTCGCGCACTCGAGATCTGATAGCTACTGAAGCAGGCCCTCAGGACACTACACATTTATAAGTTATCTTCAAGGTTGTTTCAACCCATTGAGTATGGATAAAATGATTATAGCACGGCACACTACTAGAGTTGACTTGGACTTGGAATTCACGGGATCTACCCATGGTTCTAAACGATAATATTGTGTATATTTACCTGTATACAGGGGAGGGGGTAGGAAATACTCGAGACATTTCATTTAAGATGACAAGAATGAGCAGAAGAGTGGCTATTATAGGAGCAGGTCCCGGTGGAATGGCTGTGGCAAGAACCTTCTTGGCCAATACCGATTTTGAAATGGTAATTTACGAGCAGAAATCCCAAGTTGGCGGTGTATGGTGCTATCCCGATGATGAACTAGAAAAGGGTAATACTGCCATGTACGATACCTTGGAAACCAACCTATGTAAGGACATAATGAAATTCAGCGATTTCCCGTTCCCAGATTACGTTTCAGTCTTTCCGAGCAGATGCCAGGTGCAGGAGTATTTGATTCGATACTACGAGACCTTTATCGAAGGGCAAGAACGAGTCACTGTGCAATTAAACTGCGCGGTCGAATCTCTGCAGAAAAAGAACGGCTCCTGGCAGCTAAAAGTTGATGGTAAAGCCATCGAAGAGTTCAAATTTGTCGTTGTGGCAAACGGTCATTTTGATGTTCCTTACATTCCCTCGGATATCAAGGGATTCGATGAATGGCGCGAAAAGACCCCCAAGTCCCTACTGCATTCCAAGAATTTTCAGTCCAGCGAACCGTTCCGTGGCAAAAGAGTCGTGGTTGTTGGAAACGGCAGTTCGGGCTCAGATATCGCTAATCAAATCAGTACCGTTGCTCAGCATGTTTTCCACAGCGTCACGGACGTCTGCAAAGCGCATTGGGATGAAAACCCAATCGTAACCGCAGTGCCGGTAGTTTCCCAACTGAAGCTTGGCGAAAACAGAACTGTAGAGCTGCAAAGCGGCGAACACTTAAACGATATTAGCTGTATTGTGTGGGCAACTGGATACATGTACCACATACCATTTCTGAAGAGCTACAGGGAGGAAATTTTCGGCTTTCAGCGTGCAAGTTGCCCGGTGCCAAGGCTTTACAGCTTGTGGCGCCAAGTAGTTTTTACCAAGGATCCAACGCTGGCGTTTTCACTTCTGTGCAAGAATGTGGTTCCTTTCCCGACTGCAGAGTCGCAAGCTTGTCTGATAGGCAAAGTGTTCAGTGGGGTGTTAGCGGTACCACCTACCGACGGCCTCGCTGGCGACTTGGCCGCTGACAAGAACTATCACTCGCTTGTGACACCGAGAGATATAGCATATTACCGAGAACTGCAAGGAATTCTAGATTCTCACGGCGGTATGGAGGATGAGGTCCAGCCGGTACGCTGGGATGACAAAATGACTGCTTTACGCTATAATAACGCTGTGATGAAAAAGGAGCGCACTAGACAGTTGGTGCGGCGTGCTCTGCAATTGAGAGGCGAAGGTCACGTTTATTAGAGAGAAATAGGTTTCATTTAACTCTGAATATGCAGTATGGAGATTTTAACCGCTGAAGCATCCCCCCATTTCATGTGTCAAGAGATGTCCTTAGTCTTCAGTTTTCATGTTTTTGTATCCATATGTTGTATCCAGTTACTTATTGCCTCTAAACATCAGCCTGTAGTATTATGTCATCATGTGGGAGATCTGAGCTCAAATCATGAACCCAGGTAGTTTAATGTAAAACCTGTCTACCGATGTTTAGCTATCTCGTGAAATCCAACCTGGAAGACTTCTTTCTGTCAGTGTCCTACGCGAGTCCTAGTATAGCGCAAATCAAATAAGCGTTATGACATAATAGTAGAAAGTGATACGATACCAATCTCGAGCTGGTACATTGACTCGTGCCAGCCGGTACTCTAGATTACTGATAATTATAATTACATCACAGTCTTAGACAAAGTTGCTTCATTACCGTACCTTGGTAACAAAAATGTCCGTTTGCCCCTGTGGATCTTCCCAAATGTTACACCACCTTACAGTTCAAAACGTGCGGAGGTGGCGCATGTGGATCTCGAAAATGGTAGTCAAACTGCCTTCCTGTCACTGCTCTTCCCAGATCATACTACAAGCAAGGTACCGAAATCGCTCAGACGTAAGTCATCCAATTGTATGAAAACTTCACTTCTACTTGTTCCCTTTACGAAACCATTAAGTCTAATGCTGGTAAAAAAAGACCAACAAGTCCGAGAAATATAGATGCGCTTAATGATGTTAAGAACATACTACGCACGCACATTATGCAAGCTTCGAGAATTATCCTGGATCATGACATGTGACCTGGTTTATTTCCTACTAGGTGGTGACAATGCTCAAATTCTTTTGTTATAGGAATAAAGTAGGTTGAGCGAAAGAATACATATCGAATGGTCATAAAACAAAGGAGCGGGCATTAGGGACCATCCAAGGCATCTTAAGAGGATGCCGAAAGTTAAGGGAGTAGAAGATTTTCAAATCCCAGTAATATATGAACCTTATTCGTGCGCCAGATGCCGGAAACTGAAGAAGCGGTGTCCAAAAGAATCGCCAGTTTGTACAAATTGTACTAAAGCGGGAGAACAGTGCAGTTATCCAGGAAGAGCTCCGAGAAGAAGCAAGCGCGAGCTCGAAATGGAGCGGTGTGAATTGATTTCAACCTCAAATGGCAACCAAAAGTCAAAAGGCAGTCACAGCTGCCATACAGAGCCGCTGAATGTATTATCAAAAGAAATCGAACGAACCGGCAGTAATCGATCTGCAGAAACAAAATACGAAAGTGATGGCGAACATGAAGGTGATCGTTCTTCAGAACCCATTTCACTGCTAAGCATGAATGAAACTCCTAACGAACCCTCTGTATCTGCGGCGGATACAACTTCTGAACCAACACAATTCAAGTTTCAGCCAGTTGGTCTGTTACTACACGAAATGCACAAGCTGGAATCTATCCCCATTAGGGCGTCTTCGGTCCAGATAGAGAATATCACTGCCGTTTTCAAAGGTGGTAGGCATAGCAGCATGTTGGAGCCTAATGGCAAAAGTAAGCATATTGAAAGACAACTCTACGACAGGTTCATAGCGGCATATTTCAAACACAACCACAGATCCTATCCCCTTTTAAATAAGATCGGATTCCTGCACAGGGTTTCCACTATTCGTGATTTTAAAGAAATGGAAGAAAAGTGCGAAGATACATTTATATTTCAGTTGTACATGGCGATGGCAATCGGATGTACCACTCTTCATAGGGCCGGAATTTTGAATAAGGATGAAGAATGCCTCAGTGAGCACTTCGCTTATCTCGCCATGAAGAAATTCTGTCCCATAATGCATTTGCAGAACGTTGAAACTATAAAGTGTTTGCTTTTACTCGGCATTTATTCATTTTTCGAGCCCCAAGGTGTTTCTTCCTGGACTATAAGCGGTATAGTAATGAGATTGACTGTTGGTTTGGGGTTACATAGGGCTCTCACAACCAGGCGAATACAATCTATGTCACTGATCGATGTCGAGATGAGGTACCGGGCCTTTTGGAGTTTTTACAGCTTTGAAAGATTGGTATCCACTTCATTAGGCAGAATATCATCTATAGACGACGACGATATCAGCGTCCCACTACCGCATGCATTGTACGCTGAGGAGGCTGAGGATATAGAAGTGACGAAAATGATGATCGCCCTCCGAAAAATGGGTGGCATCATCTACAAGAGGGTACATAGTGTAGGGGCAGGCAAACAAAAGTTATCCGCGGACGGAAAGCAAAAAATCATAAACAATTTGAGGAAAGATATTGACTTGTTGTACCAACAAGAACGAGACAAGATCGCAGGGGCAAATTCTGTTATATGTCCCGGAAAACCCAATTCCTGCATATCTTTCCATACTTCCGACATTTGGTTGGCGATGCGCTACGCCCAGTTACAAATTATGCTGTATCGTCCTTCAGCCCTGGTTCCCAAACCTTCAATGGAGTCACTATCGATCCTTGGCGACTTCTGCTTGCAGGCTCTGAAACACACCTACACATTGTACAAGAACAAGTTACAGCCCCTCAATTGGATCACGCTATTTAGAACCCTCACTATTTGCAATACCATGCTGTACTGTTTGTGCCAGTGGAGTATCGACCTTATTGAGTGCAAAATTGAGATTCAGCAGTGCGTGGAAATCCTGCAACATTTTGGCGAAAAATGGGTTTTCGCCGCCAAATGTGCCGACGTTTTCCAAACTATAAGTAATACAATTTTAGACATAAGCTTGAGCAACGGTCAAGTTCCGAACATGGACGACCTCACGCGCGAGTTGTTTGGTGCGAGCAATGAGTACCAAGATATTCTCGATGAAAACAATGTCGACATTTCGTGGGTTGACTCCTTGGTATAGATTTGTAATATTATAAGCTAATGGTTTTGATTTTGAGGCGCATTGTGGGCAGTTCAGGAAGCGCCGTTAGCCTTAAGTTTGGGATCTTATGCTGTTTGTTTGAGCGTCTCCGCATTCTAAATTTAAAAGTTAGCCTCCTTAGCTTAGTGGTAGAGCGTTGCACTTGTAATGCAAAGGTCGCTAGTTCAATTCTGGCAGGTGGCAATTTTTTTAAGCTCTAATACAGAGCTATCTCTCAAATTGTGCAATTTTCCACAGTCGACCGTCCCTTTTAAACTCAGTAACTTTTTGTTCGAGACATTTAAAATACGGACACGGTTTTCGAAAGAATAGTTCATTTTACCACGATCGTTACTGTTTTGCCTCGTATCGAACTTTAGACTTCTTAGAATCGTACGTAACCCCGTGTATAAAGACATGGATCACGTCTTGAAACTTGGAAAATCCAATTTCAGGGCTCATCTCAAAAAGAAGGCCCTGTGTGACCAGCGGTTGCGAAGATCGATCACTGTATTGCTGAGTTTGTTATGATACTACAGGGATTGTCATACATTGGAACCATCCTGGGCTTCCTATTTCTGACTTTGTCGATCGCAGCAGGCTTATACTACGTTAGTGAGCTGGTAGAAGAACATTCTGAGCCTACGAAACGGTTTTTGACCAGAGCCATATATGGCATCATATGTCTGTATGTTCTTCTGTTAGTTCTCGACTCATTCCCTTTCAAGCTCAGTGTTTTCTCCATTGCATCGTACGTGGTATATCTGCGGAACCTAAAACATTTCCCATTCATTTCGCTGAGCAGCCCAACTTTCCTCGTTAGTTGCGTCCTGGTAGTGCTCAACCACTACTTGTGGTTCAAACACTTTAATGATACAGAGGTCCCACCACAGTTCCGGTACGATCCCAATTACATGCCTCGCAGAAGAGCCAATTTCACGGAAGTAGCTTCGTTTTTCGGCGTCTGTGTCTGGTTCGTCCCGTTCGCCTTGTTCGTGTCCTTGTCGGCTGGTGATAATGTCCTGCCAACCACAACCGCAGGTTATTCGAAGAAGAACGACCAAATAAGCGCAGAATCGCCCCAGTTCCGCAAAAAGGCCACTGGTCTAGTTCGTGTTGTCATTGACTCAATAAGAGAGTACTTTTACTCCACTGCGCGTGTGTTCGGTTACGATGCAGACCCTAATAGAGGCAGGCTCGTGGTGTGATTCGTAGGAGTTTCCATGTGGCATCAAATAAAAGTTTTAAATAATATGTACCTTTAACCTACTTGGCCCTATAACAGAAGAAATGTAAGCATTTTCTACCAGTAAAAAACAAAGGTGCATGTCCGATAGCTACTCAACATAAATATCACACGGTGTGGAATAGTATTCGGAGCTAGAGCGGTTGGTCTGAGTAGGATGTTCTTAACATTGTAGATATCACAGCCACACTTCTCGTACTGTAGGCCTTTGCATTGCGAAGACCAGACTTGATACTTCCTTAATGAGAGCAAGTCTTAGAAGTATAGTCTTCATAGGCTTCGATTATTTGGGTGCCGGTGAATAGCTCTGTTTCATCGAGGTAAGATCGACGAAAGCATTGAGTCAATGCAATTTGTGGACAACGATGGTCTGCGTTCAAATATTAAGTCAAGAGGATGTAATTTTCCTTGAAATGTTCGCACAAATATCAAGCAACCTTTTTAGCCAATTTGCCACCCAGGTTGACGATTTGAGACTATTCCCAATCGATTTTTTGTCCTTTTTCCTCGCTTGTTAGCATTTTTCTTGCCATCAAGAAGGGACAAATGGCTATACCATCGGTACGTTTAAGTGCTACAGATTTTTTCATTGAAGCGACATTTCGAACACTCTCTTCCGTATCTTAGGTCTCAAAGTCGCTTTAAGGATTGTTTCCTAATTTCAAATTCATAATTTTTTACTTTAGAGGTACTGTTTATGATGTATTCTATAAATCTCCACTAAAGATAATCATGAAATACTCCGCCAATGAGCTAATGCGAGCCACCTTCTGGTCAGAAGATTATATAACTGGGATAAAGTCAATCTGCGAAAATATCAGAAATGATGTTTCAGAATTAACCCAGTTCCTCAACTTGGTCAAGACTTTTGATTTAAGAACTATGTCGCCAGCGATAGCTTCACTGGCAGAATTGATTGCCTCCAACGAAATAACCAGTACACACCGGTCGCTCTGTGCCCAAATTCAAGAACATCAGACAGATGTCTTATCGAAAGTGCTCAGGAAACTTGAACTCACAAATCATTCAATGCTGGAATCTAGTTGTCAAATGCCATTGGAAGCCCTACTCTTCGAATACAAGGAATACCTCCAAGAATCGGAGGAAACATTGAAAGAAAATTATAGTTCATATTGCACGCACCTATCGTCAGCGAAATCGATGCAGACAGATTATAATTCAAGGGCGGCACGCCTGCGAGAAGCTTGTACTGAACCGTTGCCTGCATCCATTGCAAGAGAAATTGTGCCGAGTCATTCCAAGGTAGCTCAAGACACCCGTACTTTACAGATAGTATATCCGTTTGTGTTGGATAAGAAAGTGAGTTTCCGTGGGCAGTCGCAGTTAGTGGATTTTTGCGCCAGACTCAAACAGAATACCAAAACCTTGAAGAGACTGGTAGCGATACCCGGTATGACCAATGATTATTTCTCTAGCACTCAACTATTTGATGCTCTGAAGAAGTTAGAGCCAAGTATGGATGTATCGTTATTTAATCTGGAGCGTGTGGGTCAAAGGCTATTGGATGTTGGAATCATACATCCTTATCAAAATATACTGGGATCTCAACCTCGGTTTGTAGGGGATGGTTACTATTCCTGGGGTACGATTGGACCGCAGGGCGATCTTAACGTAGAAAAACCACAAAGAGCTGGTGCGGGTTTCAGTGACTTGCTCAAGAAATTCAGTGCAAGGCCAACAAAACCTGATAAAATTACGACAGTAGAGGAGCTCGAGACATACCGAGGAGAATTCCGCCAGTGCGAGTTGGCGCTATTTCAAGAGTGTCAAAATTTGGACTACTGGCGTTCTCAGCTAGAACTAGAACTGCAGAAAGCTATGAATCATTACTGGAAGCTAATCCACCGCAAGGTCAGCTGTTTGAACCATGTAAATGGTAAATTTTCCTTATTACTACAGGACTCGTTCTCACTTTCTTTTCAAACTACGCCAGTAGACGATGATAGAGAAATCAAAAGTGTTTTTATCTCTAATCATAGTACAGTCGGTTTTTACGTCCCGCAACCTGGCGTCACATTTTCCAAGTATAGTTTTGACGGGAAGTTGGCTGGGCCTTCTCTATTCCACACTGAGCTGCAGGGTTTGCAGGCGGACGAAACAGGTATTGTGGTAGTTATGAGGGTTCTACTAGATTATTTGGAAAAGCACAATGCTAATGATGTTTTAGCTGCATGGCTGTTGCCTTTGGATCTGAAAAAAATCTCCATACTACGGCGCGATTGTTGTGCAGAATTCCTGGCCATGGAGGGAAATCACTTGTCAACTTTGCTTAATATTTTAGCAAGTAAATTGCAGGAAATCAATGATGTGGTTGGCCTGCTACAGATCTGGCTTTTAGAGCTGCCAGATAGCTTGATCCCTATGGCTTGCTACGAAGACATAAAAGGACAAGGTATCGAGGGGCTACAAAGATCTCCAAAGGAACATTTGCTCAATTTAGCAGCCATGTGTGGGCACTTCGAATGGTTGATCAAGCATTGTGGTGAATCATGTGTAACAAATGTATTTCTCAGCCGCATAGATTTTCCCCTGTACCATTTTTTTGCGCGTAGCAGAATTCAAAAACCTAACGACTTTGAGATCATGTCTCATACTGTTCGCGATATATTATGTCAGGGGGGCAACTCGAAGCGCATTTTAGGAATGGTTGCAATCGAAAAGGAACATTCCGCTTTCAGGCCAGGTATTCAAAGCAATTATCAAACCGGTTCTAATGCCTTCGTTCCACGGCCTCTCAAGACTGTGAGCACAGGTTCATCACCAATGTCTTCGCGGCCAACAAGCAAACGTAAAAGTGGCATCGACCTTTTGGGAAGAGAAGGTGAGAAACAGGTGAGCTAGAGAAACCTCGAACGGGTACAGTCCAGTTAGTTACATGTGGTGAAACATACACAAAATCAAAGTCTGCTGTAGACGTCTATTGCCGTCTTTTCCGCAAGAAAATGGACAAGGCTTTTAGAAGGCTGCTCTTCATAACTATTAGTGATACTGTAATATCATCTTACTGAGTGCCAGCAGATAGGTTTTTCGACGAGACTAAAGCCCGGAAATATTAAATCCCAGTTGTGCATCAAAAATTAGGCTAGCATTACAGGTAATGTAAAGTGTATTATTTGGCTGCCATTGTCACATCCTTGCTACATTCAGGACCTCTTAAATGTGCCTAGAACTCAACTCATAGACGAATTCAGGTACTTATTTGACATGGCAAAACCTCCGAGAATTCGAAGTTTCACATTGTGTGACGTATGGGTATAAAGCAATATCTGTGAGAAACGAACCGTTTTTGCCTCACTATTCCCCGATGTCTATCTATAGAGGTTATCCCGTTGGCGGTATGCATCTACTTTGTATTTGAGGAGATCGATAGGACGAAGACTCAAGAAGTGATGCAGATCATAGATTCGCGTCAGAATAGTACCAAGTGATTTAATCCAGAATCGAAATTTCAAGGTTATGGCCATCTTGCTTTAATTCGATGCGATTTTTCCACAGATCTCAATCAGCAAGACCTTTCAGCGGGCTGACGCAGCATTTGGAAGTTATAGATCGGAGCCTTACAACGTAGAAATCGCTAAGGCTAGATCCATGGCTTTATACCCGCATCTAACTGTGTTGAAGCCGCTATCGGCAAAATGTATCAAATGGAGTAAGAACACATACATAGTAGTCCGTGAAAAGCAGGTTTCATAGGTACTGCTTGATAAGTCACATCTGATGATACGACATCTACGAACAAATGCATGATATACCGACGCAGCTGATTTTTCTACATGCTCGTGGGTGCCTTTCTTGAATGCCGTCACAACTCGACATTCTGTCCTGTAATCATCCGGTAAACACCCCTGCGCATTGCGTGATCAAGACCAATGATGGTTCTTTTCGGTTTTGGTTTTCGAACTGCGTTTGTATTGATGAGGAGAATTTTGGAAGATCTGAACTCATTCCAACTCATACCATTCCACCGGGCTGAACGACCATTGTAAGCGTAGTAGACTATGAACTCAGCTACTCAATGCTCGAGCCACACACATGATTTTGCTGTTGTAATCATTTAACACGAACAACATATCAAGTGTTGAATTTTTTGGTGGTACCGCTCGGGATTCCGCGATTACCGTTTGATTTTCTGTAAACAAACCAACACCGAATTTTACCACTCCCTGAACCTTTTCAAGAGGTTTAGCGCTCTTTGTCAACCCTTACCTATCCATTTTAACGTAAACTAGCTACACGTCAGGTGATCTTCTTTAATTTCTGATCACCGCAAAGTACTATCACTATGGACGAATGACCAGGTCCCAAAAAAATTGGGTTTTTTCCCAAAGCTTATAAATATATAGGAGAGAGATCTGTTTTTGCCACTTTACTTACCACTATTGGTCTGTGCTGACAGAAGTGGCTCTCAGCACATCTTTTATAGATTTCCATCTCCTCCCTAACAATAGCTAGCAATGCCTCAAGCTTCAGGTGATATTGGTTTGATTGGTTTGGCCGTCATGGGTCAAAACCTTATTTTAAACGCCGCTGACCACGGCTACACAGTTGTTGCATTCAACAGAACGGTTTCAAAAGTGGATCATTTCATGGCCAACGAAGCAAAGGGCAAATCTATTATTGGCGCCCACTCCATCCAAGAGCTCGTAGATAACCTTAAGAGACCTCGCAGAATTATTCTGCTTGTCAAAGCTGGTGCCGCTGTTGATGCGTTCATTAACCAGTTGTTGCCCTACCTCGAAAAGGGAGATATCATTATTGACGGCGGTAACTCTCATTACCCAGACTCCAACCGTCGTTACGAAGAGCTTAAGGGCAAGGGGATCTACTTTGTGGGATCTGGTGTTTCTGGTGGTGAAGAAGGTGCTCGTTATGGTCCTTCGCTGATGCCCGGTGGTGCTGAGGAAGCGTGGCCACACATCAAGGAGATATTCCAAGCCATCTCGGCCAAATCCGACGGTGAACCATGTTGTGATTGGGTGGGTCCTGCAGGTGCTGGTCACTACGTCAAGATGGTTCACAATGGTATCGAGTACGGTGATATGCAACTCATCACCGAAGCCTACGACATTATGAAGCGTGTTGGTGGTTTCTCCGATAAGGAAATTGGTGATGTTTTTACTAAGTGGAACACAGGTGTTTTGGACTCTTTCTTGATCGAAATCACCCGTGACATCTTGAAATACGACGACAAAGATGGTACACCACTTGTCGAGAAGATCATGGACTCTGCTGGTCAAAAGGGTACTGGTAAATGGACTGCCATCAACGCCTTGGATTTGGGTATGCCTGTCACGTTAATCGGTGAGGCTGTTTTTGCCCGTTGTCTATCGTCGTTAAAAAGCGAAAGAGTCAGAGCTGCCAAGATCTTGCCAGGTCCTGAGGTCTCCAAGGACGCCGTCAAGGACAAGCAAAAATTCGTTGACGACTTGGAACAAGCCTTGTACGCTTCCAAAATTATCTCCTACGCCCAAGGGTTCATGTTGATCCGTGAGGCCGGTAAGACATACAACTGGAAATTGAACAACCCAGCCATCGCTTTGATGTGGAGAGGTGGTTGTATCATCAGATCTGTATTCTTGGCTGAAATCACCAAGGCCTACAGAGACGACCCAGAGTTGGAGAACTTGTTGTTCAACAAATTCTTCACCGATGCCATCACTAAAGCGCAATCTGGTTGGAGAAGCACTATCGCCTTGGCTTCTACTCAAGGTATCCCAACCCCAGCTTTCTCCACCGCTTTGTCGTTCTATGATGGCTACAGATCCGAAAGATTGCCAGCAAACCTGCTGCAAGCTCAACGTGACTACTTTGGTGCTCACACCTTCAGAGTCTTGCCAGAATGCGCTTCCAAGGACTTGCCAGAAGGCCAAGACATCCACGTGAACTGGACTGGTAGGGGTGGTAACATCTCTGCTTCTTCTTACCAAGCTTAATTCTTTGGATGCAGAGACTGCAAATAGCAAGTGGGAGCCCCCATGTTTACATGATGATGAAGATGATATCTGGGACGCCAGAGAAGTTCCTTTTTTCAAAATAAACATATAGGTAATATAGCCAATACCAAAGTTAACAAGTTTTAAGAAATATACGGGAGTTCTCAAAGCATGCCTAACTTCCAGTACATACAACGGCAATGTCAGATTGAGGTGAGTGCTATATTTATTAATTCAGGATCTGCTAAATTGTACGAGTTATTGTTTTTCCCTAATGTGTCATTTGGACAAAATATAAATATTCTAATGTCAGCGTCAGTTCACAAAATTCAAAACCATAACAAGAAAACATTTAAACTTCAGGATTACAAGTTTGAGTGAAACGAACCTCTTTTAACTGTAACAACCATCTCAAACTAAGGACCTTCGATCTTTGAAAATATTATGGGAGACTATCACGGGGAGCAGGACCGGCTTTATTCCAAACAGTCGTATGGGAATAAAGAGGAAGTCGATTCACAATATGACCGCTACGATGGCGACTCGCGTCCTTTGTATCGTGACAAGAACTTTCAAGCAGAATCCCACAGTTTTTTCGATCGATTCAAGTCGAAGCTAAACCTTTTCAGAGGATACGAAGATTCCAATGACAGCACTATGGAACAAGATGCTATTGTAGCTAGGCAAACTCAATTGTGGAATGCCATCAAGCGTAAACCAATCAAAATGACTATCGATGACTCAGAGGACAAGGCTCAGCTTCACGATTCAAACCATCATGTACCTCTTTTAGAGAGTGCGAATACTTTTCTTACAGATAATAATCAAAACTACGATCGGCTTGCTCATTCGCCTAAAAAAAAAGAATCAGCGTCCAGCGTTCCGCTAAGTGGCTCCCCATTTGCCAGCAGTGGAATCAGTGATTTTATTGGGTTTGAAAACGATGTCGCTGTCGCAAAAGCAATTTCCCCGTGGGACAAGATTACAGCCAAATCCACGCTAAAGAGCTCAACAACACTGCAAACCATCCAGAAGAGGTTGTTACAGATTTCGATGAAGAAATCGGAAGTGTCCAAGAGTTACCAGAAACTCCTGAAAGAACTAAGCGAGTGGTGGCAAGACACCATAGAAGCCGAAGAAAACATGGAGCTGATCTCTGATTTACAAAGACTATTTCACGAAGACCTGGTATTTGAACAGAGACTAGCAAACAAATTGAAAGAAGTTTCGAAAGCGTTGGAATTTACCAAAATGCGGGAGGAAGAGATGCTACAAGAGCGCAAAGAGTTACAACTTACAATCAAAAGATACGGCCAAATGAGAGTTAAAAAGGGCAATCATAGTGAGGAAGCACATTTCCTAAAGGAAAAGGTAATTACTAGACAAAATTCACTTTCGGTCATTACAGGTCATTATCAACAGTCCTTGTCCACTACCGCAAGGGAATTATTTGTCAATGCTAGCGTAGAATACTTCGAAACAGCGTCTGATATGAAAGACGTCAGCAAAAAGTTTTTTCAAAACTCGGTAGATTATCTGAGGACTATTCAAGCGGGGAATATTGAGCAGCACATTGAAGATCTGAGACGGAAACGCGCTGATAAGCATTGGTCTAAATTAACGCCACAAGAAAGAGATGATCCTAACAGGCTTGTCGAAATAATGAGTGGCATGTACAATGGTCAGGATTCTCTTATGCGATGTGTTAACAAGAAATTTCCGCCAAAATATTGTGCTAAAATAACCAACATAGCTGAAAAGGAAAATCTGCCGCAGACAGAAAATCAGAGCGAATTGAAACTTGAATTTAGAACTGGATTAGAGGATTCACTATCTCAATTCCCTAGCGAAAGCAATAATAGATCTAGTGTCAATGGCAGTCTAGCCAAAATGTCCGATTACGCCAAAATACGCGCCAAAAGAAATATACAGGCTGCATCGCTAGATTCTAATAGAACTTTGAGATGCGAAGGCATTGTACAACATGTTCAAGACAAGCGTAACTCTCTATTACCATATCCAGATACTGCTGAGACCATCAGAGCTCAAATTGAAAATTTAAAGAGCGGACTCAAGGGCCGTAAAGGAGCTTACGTGTTGCCCTTCCCACAAAGCGATGACGAAGGTATAATAATTGGGCTTGCTCAAGGTAATGATGAATTCCGCGGGGAAATCTACGAGCCTGAACAGGAACTAAATCGCAACAAGTGGATAGAATCTCCCAGAATGTAAGACTCTCAAGTAAACCTCAATCCTATTCGTCAGTGACTCATTCATTCATTTTCTTTACCTATTTACAGTACGAAATCCCGCATTATTGTACACTTTTTCGTAAAGCGGGGATTGCCATTCAAGTGCTAAAGAGAAGCTTACACACTTCGTAAGTCGATATCATGATAGCGCAGCTAGGTGCAACTTTTATAACCCTAGGTACCAGACCAGTGTATAGCGCAATAAATCCCTCATTCTTGCGAATCCCATTTAAGTATTTGAACATGTTTTTCGATGGCTTCGTCTCTTTACCACTGCCCGTGGAAAAACAAATTTGCATCCTCGTTTTCCCCACATCGAATGGATGTGTCAAAATTGCTGCCGCAGTACCGCCAAAACTTCCTCCAATGAAACTATTGATAAAATGGTTCCAGTTGGTACTGGACGAGTTTACGATATTTTTATCTGAGTTAATTGATATTCTCTTTTTGTAAAATTCGTAACAACCCCAGTAAATAGCACTGAAAGGAACATCGCGCCAAAGTGTAATCTCCAAACCTGTAAAAAAAGCACGGTACCCTATTCTCGCGAATTCCAATTGCGATTCCTTTAAGAGATCTTTGATCATCATAGTCGCTGTGCTATCGAGATTCGACCGGGGTATGCTTTGAAGTCGAGTCCGCAGTAACTCCAAAGGGGCTACAGTGGTAGCTGCTAGAACTCGTGCTATTGCTCCACACATTAAAGGGTTGAGGGTTGGATAACTATCTTGCAATTGCGTTGAGTCTCGCAGATTTTCGTAGCCTATGAAATACACCATATTTGCTGGGGCAGCCATCAATAAGGTGATAGAGATACCACGCCATAGGCTTGTAATACCTTCTAGTTTTGCAATTTTGCCAAAGGCGTCCCAGGTGCTATTGTATCGTACTGGTCCAGTTTGGCAGCGAATGTCCTGGAAGCATGCATCCTGCCAAAATAGACCTTTTGAAGGCTCGACTTTAGCCAATGGACTACCCTCAGAATCACAAACACACTCGGGCAGCATCTGCTGTTGCTGAAGTCGTATTCTGACCACATCCATCGGTGTTAATATGAGCGATGTTATCAATGAGCCTGCCACAGAGCTCAGTAACCTTTCCTTCACACCAATCGTGGGTTGCCTTGCATCACCCATTATACTATGGTAAAGATTGTAGTAATTTGGAGCGAGCAGAAAAAGCCAAACGGTTCGATAAGTGTACTTTGATTAGTTAAATAGCTGATGAACATCGATGAGTTAGTTGTTCATATCTCATATATTTACAATCTAAGTTAGTGCAACATCTGAAAAATTAAGTAGACAGTGTCATTTTGGTACTAAATGACATAATAAACAATTTATAAACTCCTGTATAACTAGGAATACATCGACGGAACGTGCTCATGAGTTTACTCACACCGCGTTTCATTAGATACCCATTGATGGCTTGATACAAGTCCTAAGTTTATTTATCAGCAGAGCCCAGAGGTACTTCCGGTGTAAGATCGTAAATCCTGCGAACCAATGTATCCAAACGCTTAGCCTGCAGATGCAGGATTTCATCAGCAGTAGCGAGAGAGAAGGGTACGTATTCATGATGTTGAGATAGTGCAAGATCTAGTTCTTCTTCTTCCCAGTCGAGCTCGAGGTCGACACTATAGCAGTCAGATTTCCAATTTTCGCCCGACACTTTGAATGTGGGCACATTTTCCATCCACTTATTGACCTTCTCCTGATGAGGCATGTTAGTAGCTGCCCGTGGGTTGAAGTACGATGGGAAGGTCTGGAAACTGAACTGCTCAAAATCGTCGAAAATGTGGTTGATCTCGTGGGCCACCGTCTCCTGCGGTCTCGTATTCCCTTGACCACCACCGGCAGGCTTGCCGTATATGGCATTACTGTAAGCCAGCGGATTGTTCCCATTGGAATTGCTCATCAGTGTGTATTGGGCCATGGACCCCCCCACAGGCGCATAACCTCTGTTTGTGTATGTCGAATTTCGTTGCGCAGCGTTGCTATCGAAATGCGAGCTTGAGATTATCCCGTACGTTTTTTGAGGACTCTCTACACGCGAGGGACCTGGCTCAGTAGCATCGAACCTTTTTGTTTTTTTGATCTTGAAACTGTCTCCTCTCTTTGGGGACCTATCCAAGATCTCTTTTCCTGTTGTAGTAGTAGGCGAGTACTCGATGTTCATAATACTACTGTTAGCCACTAGAGCTCTTGCACCTTTGTGATAGGATTTCTGTGGTTTCATTGTTCAAGTTTGCTCTCCCACGGTGGCAACTTACTAGTGATGCGTCCGGAAGTTGCACTGAGAACGTTAATCGAAAGGAACAGCTCACAAGCTAATCCACGCATTTTGTCCACAATGTTTATCATCTAGCTAGAGGAACAAACAAAAGACTGTCGTCGACGGTAAAACGTCAAGGAAAAGAAAAAAAAATTAAACCTTAAGAAATAGAAAAACAAATCCTTAAAGGTCTACTTTGTTCGCTGCTTTTTCATTTTCAGCTTTCCACTGGCGTCCTTGATACGTTTACCCAGCTTTAGGTCTTTCCCAGCTTTGATGTACTCAGTCGGGAAAAAACTGGTCAATGTATTTTGAATACCAGTTTTCTTACGACTGTTGACTTCTCTTATCAAAGGTACCATGACCTCATCTGTCTTTTCTTGTGGCCACCCAACTGTAGATTTAAAGAAGTCCCTAAGCCTGTCCAAATCAGGTACACCCCACGTAAACTTTGTCTTGTCATGGTCTACTTCCGGACGAAGGTAAGCTTCTCTGACTAGATCACTAGGAAATTCTGAGCCCAACATTACTTCATTCATAGCAAGTTTCTTCCGCAGTTTCTTTTCAAATGAATTCTCTTTCTCTTGGATCTGTTTATTAAATTGGCCCTCGGTATACCAATCCCTAAACCGGGCCAAACTTCCAAATTCTGCTAATACTTCCATGGCTGACACGGGTCCAATAGTCTTAATGCCTGTAGTATAATCGCTACCGAGCAGTTGTGCCAATTCTATAAGTTTCTCCCTATCTAAGCCCAATTCCTTCTGTATTAATTCACCGTGGTAGTACTCCACATAATTCTTCTCTTGAAACATATTTTTGTAGACCTTATTGCCACCGAAGAGGAAAATATCACTATCATCTGTGATAATGCCATCAACCAGTTGAAGCAAAAGTAGCTCAGCGCATTGCGCTTCAGCTTCCATTGGTGCCGTCATATAAGGAATACCAAATCTTGTTAAAAGATCTTGTACCTCGGCTACCATAGCTGCAGTGACCTCATCAGAGTCCCTCTTATCTCTTGCTTGTTGTTTCTCCATGTCTTCGTCAGAAAATATAGTATTGACACTTGATGGATTCAAGGAGGTTTTAAATACGTTGTAGTCCTGTTCCTCCTCTCTTAATTGATGAACTAAGGCATCCTCCTCGTTTTCCGAAAAATCATAGTCCACAACAGGCACAAGCTCCGATAGCTCTTTGCCCTCATTAATATTCGAGACCTTAGGAGATGGTTGAACCGATTCGTGATCCGGAGGAAGAATCTCTTCGAGGTCATCGTCACTCGAAAAGTGGAGACCTTCATCTTTGCTGTTGGGTGCCGATATAAATTCAGTAGCTCTTGACCCTGAAAACAAGCCCAGCCGCTCGTCTCTGGTTTTTATTGCGTCGGCATCATTGTCGCCTGTGAGAAAAGAGGTCCCCAGATGAGGGTTGAAGTCAGAAGTGCCAGATGACTTAAACCATTCCGGCGTCGGAGGTTTAGGCTTTTCAGAAGGTATCTGGTTCTCTGAATCGATGGTTCCATCTGGGCTTGCGGTTGGTACACTGCCTATGTTCTGTGTCTGGTCAGTAAGATGTTGCGAATTTTGTTCGTCCTTAGCAGCCCGGCCAGGAGATTTATATGCTTGTTGAGCAACAGTTGCTCCATCTTTAAATGCTTCATTTCCTGGTTCTCTATGCTTCAATCCCTGGCTCACATTTCTTATTAGCTCATTAGTATTATTCTCTTGGCGGAATGCATTACTTTTGTGCTCTTCGCTAGAGCCCTCCAAGTCTACCGGCTGATCCCCATTTCTCTTTCTATGTTTTTTGAGTTCGTCCATTATTTCAAGATCCTTGTTAAGGTCCGCAAATTCGTCATCACTCTCCTCATCATCAAGTTCACTGCGAACTCCCGTGTTAGTCCAGTATACCTCCTCAGGAACATGAATAAGATTTTGGAATTTCCCTGGCTCGGCGTCAAAACGCCTTTTGTCTAAAAATGACTGCCCACCCCCGGATTGTATCGTAGTACCCATGGCAGGAAGCAACGAAGCTCTAACAGAATAATCTAGTTTTTCCTCTTTGGCCTTTTTTTCTACGTCCACATCCTCCCAGTCAATTTCGTCGTCGTTGTCGTCCTCATCCTCATTACCCTCGGACTGGGTGTTCTGTTTTTGAGGCCGTTCATCAACCACAATGGCTTTACTAATTTCCGAGCCGTCAACTCCAGTCAAGCTTAGTGCCCAGCCATTCTCAGTACGTATGAGCTCATATTCTTTACCCCGCTGTCCTGCTACCCGCTTGTTTGGTTCATTATTCAACTTTGACGCACCTCCATCGTTAGTGTCAGTAGCATTCATAAGCTTCTGGGTGAAGAAATTTCGCCTTTTAACCATATCAATCTGAAATTTTGAGAAATCCATACTATCTGGAAACAGGTTTTCCAACTGTTCCTTTGTATATCCAAGTCTCAGTCTCGATTTGAGTCTCAAAGCAGAAAGGACCATATACTGTGTCGATTTCGGCAGCTCGTCGAACTCTTTTGAAGCTGGATTGATAGAATCAAGATCTAGTCCATCCAGTTCGTCAATGTTCTCCATGATGGTCTTGAAATCATCCGTATTAATCCTCGCGTCGCTTTCATCGTATTTGAAACCTGGAATTTTCGGTAGATCATATTCGTCATTGAGCTTATGAATATGTGGTTGTGGTGATTTTGCAACATTGGAATCGCTGCCATCCGTTTGCATTTGACGTGCTAAAAGTTTGCGTGCGGTAGTTGTGGCATTGTCCCTACGACCTTGACGTCTTTCTTTGCGCTGTTGAATAGTTCGCCTTTTCAGGGCTGGAGCTCCACCATCGAATATGAACACCGGTTTGATTCCGAAGTACAGAAGTTTGCAAATCCTTCTGAAAAATCCCATAACGTGAGAGTAGCGCATAGCGTTCCCGTCTTTATCTCTAACAGCCTTCAGAAATTGGTAAATCCAGATGGAGGCATCAACTGCTAGGCGTCTATTACTTAGCGATTCGAGCCGCACTGGCTTCGCAGTAGGACCCACAATGTCCCAAAGAGCATGAACACCCATATTAACAGTTCGATAGGGAAATTCAGTTATCTTTTTATGGGCCACTTACTAGCATATATATATATATATATATATGTTATATACGTACTTTTTTCTCTTTTGCATATGTAAAGGGCCCGAAATTATTCCTCGTGATAGAACTATTTTCAAACTTGGGTGGTATACTTGAGCTAACTGTCATGTAGACGATTGCAGCTCATTGGCAACTATAAATTTTCTCTGCCGGAAGCAGCTCTCAAGGTGATGGAAACGAGTATGTTAAATCTTTCTTAAAAAATACAGGGCTGAAATTCATAATTTCGCCAGACCCTTTGAAATATCGCTTTTGGACCTAGGACAAGACGTGTTCTATAGCGTCAGGGTATATGCAGATATGGTCCGAGCTACGATAGCCTCCACCATAGTTAGAACATTATAATATTATTGATCAAAAAATGTTCCGACTGGGGGTCGAACCCAGGACCTTAACCGTGTGAAGGTTACGTGATAACCACTACACTATCGGAACATATCACCTAATCCGAGTCCATAAGCAATTCATGTAGCAGCAGATAAATGATTGATCTACGTTTTGTGGATCTGATCGACTCCGGTGCCGGCAATATGGACAGATTAACATGATGCTAGAGCGGAATCTCTCAGCACTAAGTCTCTTCAATCCTATGCGCGAATTAACTTTTTCAAGTCATTCTTCGACCTCCACGTCAAAGGGTTAGCTGCTAGCCTAAAGAGCGAAATGCAACAAATTCCACTTTCTACTTCATAACGAAGAACTGCCAGAAATGAGTGTAAATAGACAAGACAACGATTTCGTCTTGTATATGACAAACTAAGTGAATCGTACATGTTTGTGGTATTTTGATCGTCTCTGAAAAAATTATGAATTACAAGGTATTAAGTATGTCCAGCTACAGTATGTTAGCAGTACAAATAGTCCGACCTCGCGTCACGACACTCGTACACATTGACGGTGGAGTTATGTGAATTTGTAGCCGCCAAAATCATCTCATGAGGGTGGAATGCCATGGTAGAAATGAAGGAGTTCGCTATTCTCGAATTACTGATGCCGCTCGCAAGCGTACCAGCCACACCGCCTGCGTGTGTTTGTGGGGTATTTTTGAAGCTCGAGAGCAGATCGCCTGCGGTAGTCCAAATCTTTAATTGCTTAGTTCCCGTGGCAATGATCGATGCATGTTCATGTACCTGCATCGATGTCATCGTGGTCATACGGGAAACCGCAGACTCACTTTTATCGCCCTGATCATCGAATCTGCCAATGGAATTTGAGCTTCTTAGGTCCCATAATTCAACCGTACCATTATCCGTACCACTTACAAGTTCTCTGTAACCTCCTCTTTGCAAGTGGACGTTGTTTATACCGTATTTTGAATGGCCTTCATTAGATCTCCAGAGGCGGACCATGGAGTCTCTGGGATCAACACGGCGGTCGTAGACCCTCAAAGAACCGTCCGAAAATCCAGTTACAAATATATTTCCAGATAACTGATCTGAGGTAATGGAAGTGATCAGTGATGAGGATTTTGCTGGAATATCCACCTCAACGGTTTCGGTAAGAGCATCCCAAACGCGTATGATTTTGGCATCACCTGTCACCAATAGAGAGCCCCTACTTTGCTGCCATTCTGTCAATAAACCGGTTGACCGTGGGGTCAGCAACAAATCTGTAAGCCCTCTCCATGATGAAACGAGTTCAACTTCTTCCAAAGCGTGAAAGTTGTTGTAAATCTTCACGATACCGTCAGAAGATCCAGAAAGAAGTAATGGTACATCATCCTCATTCAAAAACTTGACATCAGTAATCTTCGTGCCGAAGGGGTTTCCATTTGAAAAGGTTGCAAGCCTCGATTTTTCAACCCAATCAAAAACCGAAATGTTATCCCTGTCATCTGCAGATACGACGTAGTTTTCAAACTGGCTAAACTTTAAAATCTTCGGTTGCGTCTTATTTTCCAGAGACGCCAGATTATTCGACCAATCACCATAGAGTGCAAGCTTTTTTTGAGCTTGGGTCCTCTGAATAATTGTTTCGTTTCGATTCTTTCGCCATAGTCTGGACGTGTACTCAACGCTGCCAGGTTCATCTGCCTCTTGTCTCTTCATTTGCGGTTCCTGGAAATACTCCCTGGAGTAATCCAAAAAGGTACTCACGAGTGGAATATCTATGTGACCTTTCGGCTTTCGAAATCTTTGCGTCATGGCTATAGGCGCTGTTCCGTGGGGGACGCTCATAAGGTTAGTGCCCTTAAGTTTTTCGAATGCTCTCCTGGTTGGAGGTTCTTGGTCGGGCTCATTTTTTCCACTCTCCCATCCGAGAGTCTGGAAGAAACTTCTCAACGAATGTATTCTGCTGCTTAATCTTTTATTCGACTCTATGGAATCATTTCCAATTTCTTGCCTGTCATCTGCGGAAAGGCTAGTCGGCCTTTTGGCGACAGGTAATGTTGAAACTAATGCTGGCCCGAAATTGAGTGAATGCGCATTCCCCCCAGTGTGTTCCATAAGATACGATTCCATCAATACCACGACCTCATTTAATTGCTCGTGTCCGCTTAACTTGATGAATATGTAGTCCACAACTTGCTGCGCAAGAAATTTGTTTTCCAGATAGGGATCTTCAGCCAAAATCAGAAGGGATTTCCAAACAGTATTAAATATGGAACCATGGGCCACAGATTGTTTGCTTTCGAGACCGCAACCCTCCCAACTGAATTCGAGTTGAGTTATTTCATCACATATCTCATTGAATGCGATGACAAAGAAAAAATTGATGTAACGACGAGCGAGATGAGAAAGGTATATGATTAGCTCCTTTCTAACCAAAGGAGAGCCATCGTTGACCAATTCCAAAGCTCCAATGGTCATCTTGATTTCCTCCTGCTTGAGCTTTCTCGAGTCCATATTTCTCAGCTGAGAAAGAAACTCCTGAATCTGCATGAGCTGACGCTCAATTTGAGCTTGTTGTCGTTGCATTTGCCCTGAAGACTGAAGAGACTGCAGTTGGGCCTGCAATTGTTGACTCTGCTGCTGCATCTCGTGTTGTAGTTGCACAGTAATTTCTGGTTCTTCCTTTTCGGATAGAAACATATTAACTGCCAGTAGCGCTGCACATCGAACTTCTGGGATGGGATCTTTTATCGAAGAGTATATCTTCTCTAGAAAACCGCAGTTCATGCAAATATATTTGTTCAGAGGATTTTTGTAGTACAACTGCCCCATAAAGAGCATACACCATTGTCTTAATAGTGGAACATCAGACGTTTCAAGGTAAAAACAAAGCTTGTTAAGCAATTCCAAAGAAAAGGTACACTTCTGTCCCAACGGAAAGTCGCGTACAAATGATGACAAAACAAACATTGCCATTGCCTTTTGCTCATCTGTCGTATTGTTTGCCAGAGCAGCAGCACCGTTGCCGTTTGAATTCTGCAAACTTTGATACATCTGATAACGCTGTGTTCCTAAACTTGCACTTACGTTCATTGTCAAACCACCACTAGTAGTGCGCTGGAGATGAGGCGCGGGACCAGCTGCTGTGGTTCCCCACTCTGGAACTAACATTTTGACAAAATACAAGTAGCCCTTCTCTTTGATAAGTTCGGACTGGGTATCTTTATAGTCAATTGACATTATCCGAGCCCAAATGAAGACAAGAATAGGTCTCAGTTCCGGAGCTGGGCTCTGTAAGAGCTTCAGAATGTACGGGAAGATGCCGATAGATAACGATAAGTAAACTGCCCAAGGTCCAAGGTCGAGGAATCTAGACAACAGGACCAAAGCCCTAACGCGATGAACTTGGGACAACAGCACTTGTAAAACGATAGGCAATTGCTCAGGTGGATTTCTGGTGTTAGATCCATACTTGAGCCACAGCTCAAATGCGGTGAGATTCTGTTCGAAAAATCCCGTAAATTGTTGTTGCAATTGGAGCTGAGCGGTCTGCAATTGCTGTTGCTGGAGGAGATGTTGAGAGACCTGAGTAGCACTTGGCAAATGATGGTTGGCGAGCGACATTGTACTTAGCGTCCCAGCAGGAGCCTTGGAAAGAATGCTATCCTCGCCTCCATTTATTTGCTGATCCTGTAATGCAGACTGTGTTCCAAAATCGGCTGAACTCGATGGTGTGGCCTGGAGGTCACTTACTAGCTTACTCAGTACTTCGTCAATAGCCAAATCCCAAGACTTCCACATTGGATGGTCAGCAATGGTATCAGGGAGATCAGGGTCAGACATAGGATGACAATTGAACCAAGGCATAATTCTTTTTGCGAGTAGGAAATTTCTAAAAAGAGCTGCCACCATAAGATCGTGCCGAAACAGCCTTTTAAACAAAGGGCGAGGAAGGGAGGTCCAAGCAATGGTGTCAGTGATAGCAGTGAAAATCCAGTTTAGTTCTCCCAGTGGAGTTCTTCTATCTGATAGTTTGCCGGGTATTGTAACATTCGGCCTTGTGGATGATAACTTGCTTCCATTTCGTTGTGTCTTGTCATCATTACCCTGGAATAGGACTGCATATTTTGTCTCTCGCAGTGATGAATGCATTAAAAAGATGTCTACACTTATTTCGATCGGACATGTGAGGCAACAGGTGAAGAGGTCAGCAGGAAGTTCTGGTTTCATCGGAAGGAGTTCATTTGCCATGCACGAAGCTAATTGAATGCATTCCGTATACGCTTGAGTTGGTGACGGAGCCCCAGCATCGTGGTTACCGTCTTCGTCATCTTTGATTCTTTTTTGCACGAAGTTCCGAAAATTGGTGATGATATTTCCGGCACTGTTACAATCATAAACATAGATACCCGGCGCTCCCAACCACGTTTGAAGATCGTAAAGTGAAACGGGGATATACTGAGTATAACCTCGATTAAAAACCCACATTTCGCCAGAGGCGGTAGGCTGCGGCACTCCGTGGCCATTGTAATGGAACAAAATGCGCTCGTCTTTAGAGGCACGTCTGAGTGAATTACAGAACCGTTTTACGTCTTCTACGCATGGATCGAGCGACTGTTTGTAGCGAGTTCTAAGTGACAGAGTCTCGTACTGGGCTTGAAGGTTCTTACCTATTTGCTCGATTGCTTTTTTAGAGTCCTGAAAGTTGAGCGGATCAACCCAGGCTTCGAGCTGAGCACAAGGATGTGTCTTTGCAACATCTGGAGGATCCACACCTAGATTCAAGCAAAGTAGTAGGGCGGCTGACACTGTTTTTTGGCGTTCCTTGAGGATTTTCCAGTCCTTAATTGGCTGATAGTATCGCTCGGGGTCTTTCTTTTTCTCTTCCCGGGGTATTGGGTTTCCATTGGTTCTGTGGCGTTTATCATCGAAATAAAACATGAAGTCATTTTCCAGAGATTCTAGAAGCTGCTCAGATGAGTATTGATCACCAAACCCATGCCTTGTTTCTGTATTCAGCCTATGCAACGGTTGAGGTCCGTAAGTTATAGGCATATTTTAAGCGTTAAGAAACGGCTCCTTTGGAGTGATTTAGGGGCCTAAATTGCACAATGACTATATTAGTAGATCTCTGCGCACTTAAGGATCGCTACAGAGCAGAGCCGTTCTTATGCCGTATATCACAATCGTTTCTGGCTATTCCGTAATACCTCTAACTTCCCGAGTCCTAAAGCTACCTCCAAAAAACTAATAGAACATACTGCTAGTAGTAGTAAATTGTAGATCACATGATATAAATGGTGGCAGTTAATTAGGTGTCGAAACATCAAGCTTGAACACTATGCTTGAGGCGGGCGTTGTCGGCACCCCTAAAGTCACAGTTGTAGACGATTCAAGTCTCCTCGTACTTGTACGCCAAGGAACCCTCGAGATTGTGTTTGGTGCTTAAGCAGCGAAAACAAGTTTTGAAAGCTCAGTTTCCATAGAATTCGATGGCTGGGTGAACTCCTCAGCTTTCATTGTGATGTGGTCGAGAAGAGCGCGGTAGGCCAATACAGACGTTCAAAAGTTGTGCCGAGTTGAAATTTGTTAACTCTGGAAAGTCAAACAGAAGATAGATATTTTTTCTCTAACGCTGGTAGACCTATTAAGAGAATATTTTCGATTATATCACGACCGGGGTTACAGATTGTCGGGTTCTTTTAGCAATGGATCTCTTAGACCTTTGGCTGTACTCGTGAAAATCCTCTCTGGCATTCGAAGAGAGCCAAATAGCTTCATAATCAGCATCGTTGGGAAAGACGGACTTTTTGCCGAAACGAGATTGCAAATCACCTCTTTAGCTTTTCTCAAACGTTGCAGTTGGTTAACGCCGTGTTGACCAGTTCCAGCGATAGTGTTAATAGACTCGTACCTCGAAGACAAGTACTTAATTCTGGATTATAAAATGTGAACTCGTAACCATGGTCATTTTTAATTGCTTTGACTTTGACTTCGATAGGGATACAGAGGCATCAGCTGAGAGTTCCTTTATTAGATTAAAGACTTGAAAACCTCTAGGTTGTTGGGTCACTATTAGACCACTTTCGTGGCAAGAGAAGACACTTCTGTCTCCTCGATCCCAAAGCTTTGGGATCGCATATGCCATGCACGGTTGCTTACCTGCTTCAACATGGGATTTTAAGGCTCTTCCCGTCTTTTTGGTTTCTGGTGGTGTTAATGCTCTGATAGCTTATGAAATCATGAAAAGCATGGTCCTTCACCTAGCCTAAGGCATATGAGTATCCGCACTGGTTATTTGTAGATGGAAAAACAACTTTAGAAATTGAACGTGCATGCAACATAGAGCGTAATAGTACGAACAAAAGTTGTTATTTCCATTGAATTTAATATCAAAAACTTCAAGGATATGCCTCTCAAAGCAATGCATCTGGAAAAACAATGGTTCTGTTTTTACTAAGAGCGATCTCTTAGTGCTCACAAAGTATCAGTAGCGAATTCTCATATTATACCATAACAAGTTAGTTTATTTACTGCTCAATCTTGCATCAAGCAAATGTCTTTTGTGCGATTATCGCCGCGTTACGAAATACATGGCTAGGACTCTGACATAAATTTGCAATTTCAACGTCCTTCAAAAACGCAGTTTATCAAATTATCCGAACGCCTGCGAGCCAATTATTTACAGTGCCCTAGATACCTTATAGGGCCTCCACCCACCTGTATTACCAGTGGGCAGGCATTATTATAATTACAGAAGATGCGATGCTACTGGAGTATATAATGCGTAGTGCTACAATAGTCTTGAGCAGACTTGGCCACTCGAGTAGCAATTTCGCTAATGACGAAAGCCTCTCTGGGTAATACTCATCACTTTGTGCTATGAAACTCCGACGACCTAATTTAAATTGTTTTAAAACGCGATCGTACTTGAATGAACGGTCAACATTTGTTTCGTTCGAGCTTTCAGCTCAAACTATAAAACTGTGTCATGGTGTAGGCGTGAGTAGATTAATACATTCGATTAGTCTTGAAACTACCTTACGTGGGAAATGATAAATCGACTTAATGTCAAGTCTGGTCTTGAACCAAATATGCGTATTTCGATGTAAGAAAGACGATGAGATGGAGGAAAAACGATAGCTCTCCAAATTATGGCTAGTTCATCGCACAATCCATCCATTTTATTACGTCGAGTTCTGGCTTTGAAAGAGAACTCACCCTTTGTATTGGTATTAGACTCCCTTGGTCGGTCTGGACACTGTGTACTGGAAGAAGTGGCCCGGGAAGTTCAAGAATCTGCAACAATAATTTATGTGTCCTTTGAATCTGCGAAGAAACCTCCATATGCTACGCACTTTGTGGAGGGTTCGAGTTCTGTTTCAAGGTTACTAACCGCAATCCAATCGTTCCTACCCGCGCCAGAGCATTCACAACTTTCCAGAGGCAAGTATCTCGTGGTAATAGACTGCATGAATTTTATAAAGGGGCCTAATATTGTGCAACTTGTCACGCAGCTAGTATCTCCGTCAGTGGCACTTTTGGCCGTATGTCACAAAAACCAACCCGAATACCATTCCATTGAACTTGAGAACTACCCCCCCTCGTTACAGCTACTACAATTTATGGCTTCTTCTATTTTGGAAGTACGCCCAATCACAAATGATCTCACGACCGAACAGGAGCTGGAATCTCAACTACAAAGGCTGGAAATTCCACGAGGCTTCAACTCATCTGTATACAAACTAATTTTAACCAACCGCAGGAAATCCGGCCGTGCTTTGAGTTATACCTTCCAATGTAACTCACAAGCTCACTCTTTTACGCCCATTCAAAATTTGGATAATGAAACTGACGATCAAGAAGATTCTGAGAGGTTTGAAGGTCTTACGACTTTTAATTTGAGTACATCCAACAAGCAGAAAGCGGCAAAAGACCAGGTCGCTTTGCCATTCCTGGAGGCCCAAACTTTCAATACTGGTGGAGCTATCGTCTATGAATTTGAGAAGGATGACGACTACGACGAAGAAGATCCGTACGAAGACCCCTTTTGAGGCCACTAAGCTTCCCTAGAAACTGTTGTAGATATATTTTAATTGACCCTACGTCACTCGGGGTTGATGTACTTGTTAAAATGCTAATTGAACTTTTATTTTGTGTAACTGTTTTAAATTCGTGTCGTTTTCTTACGCCACTTGATACGGGTGTATCTACTTCTCTTTCTTAGGGGCATCAACCTTGCTTCCCCTTCGCTTGATTTTCAGTAGTAATGCTGCCAGCTTGGCCTTTAGCCTGACTTTGATGGAAGCGTCCTTGTCGGCCTCCTCGACAGTTACCAACTTTTTGACCATCAAATTAAATATTGTACCGAATGCCAACCCCATGACCGTGGAGGTTAGGATGATAACATTGTAAGGCATACTGAAATCAGGAGTGGACAAAGATAACAAAAGCGTGGATGTCCTCACCTCATAGTAGGTAGGATGCGTTACGGTTACTAAAGCAGACTCGATCTCAAATCCGTGATTGGCATCGGGAGGATACTCAGCGTATTTCAGTAATGCCTTATCAAATTGATAGGAAAGCGCAAGTGAAGTGTTTGCAGGTATGGAAAGGTTAAACTCCAAATGCGTCGGTCTCTTTCTGTCGATAGCAGGTAGGTAAAATGTACTCTTTATAATGTCTTTGATCTCGAGTCCCTCGTCATTTTCCATCTTTAAAGAGGATAAATATAACCTCATATACCATGGCAAAGACTCAAAGTATATTGCATTTACGCTTTCGTTGCCTGGGTTCTTGAAAACTGTACGTAGCCCACCGCTATCCTGTCCATATCCTGTGAGTGATCGACTCACCAAAAGTGGTACTTCATCACCTTCTGCCACATGCGCCGTGTTGTCAGACTGCAAATGTATGTCGTGGAGTCTGTTGTCACTGATGCTAAAACAATTATCATTCGTAGAATACTGAACGCCGTCGACCTCAATAAAGACCTTCCAACTATCGCCTACCTGCGCACAAACTTTAGAAGGTTGTTCTGATATCAAATTTGAACCTATTATCTTTTTACCGAAAAGTCCTGACAGTTGAAAGTTTGTTTCCTTGCTCTGTGGCAAGGGAAAGCATTCCCATGCGTCATGGGGTTTAGTTTCGTCACACTGCAATGCGGAGTCCATCAAAGGCTTAGGAATAGGACTAGAGGCACGGGCTAACGAATTGGGAACATTAAATACCATTTCGATGTACTCTTCCATATGGTACTGACAGTTATTAGCATCACATAGGGTCGCAACATCTATAGACAAGCTGTGCCAGTTCGAGTCGAAGACCTTGTGACCATCCAGTAGTGATGAAATTCCGCTTCTGCCCCTAGTAGGTAAAAGTTTCAAAAATGGTGTCAGGTTTTCAGTACAGATAGGTTCATTAGCTAAAGCGGCACGAATGAGGAACAAGTGATTCGAGGAATTGAATATTGGTATAGTACGTTCTTCAGTTGGTTGGAACGAAGAAACCGGATATGTTGTTTTTTCGACATTGATAAAGTTAATAGAAGAGCAGAAAAGTCCACTCAAAGAGTTGGCAAGCGAAATCCAATTATGAAACGCTTCTTGTTGGGTGCCTGCTTCGATGACAGCCCAGAGCTCAACCCCATTCCCGCCCGACTTGGTACCATTGTGAGGCAGTTGGCCCCAAGACTCTGCATCCCATCGACCGTGTGTAAGACGTAAATGCAATTGCCTCGTCTGAGTATATTCCAGGATGGGATTCAACGCTTTTGGGAAGACTGTGTAGTGACGATAAGTATCGAATGCGAGCTCCGATTTTCCAACCGTAAGATTATTTGACTCTATCTCGAATGCAAATGAGGCCAGCATAAAATTGCGCGGCAGAGGTCTTAAAGTCAATTCCTCCTTGAACGGATATTTTATCGATTCTTCATATTCAAACAAGGCAAGCTCTTCGCCTTGTGTGCTTACTTCTTCATTGGATTGTGCCGGTTTGGTAGCATTCAGTTCTGGGTGCCTGTCACTGGTACTCTCGGCTCTTTCATCGGTGGAAGGCGAGGTTAAGATCAAACACGTCTGATTGACACCTCCAGCTAATTCAGATTCATTAGGAATAATTAGCTCTTCGTCAATCGAAGTCTCACTTGCATAGCTTCGTGTGAATAGAAAACTCCATAGAATGACCACGAAAGCCCTCATTCCATCTGCTCCAGCTGCGTTTCTTGTCGTATCAATGTTGATTCATGACAACCGATTTGGTATAACAAAAGTAATTATAAGCATTTTCTCGCAGTACGAGGTGAGGGTAGAGCTCCGAGCGCTTCTTACCCAACACGTGACTAAGTTCCTAGTGTCCAGCTTGAACTATACGCTTGACAAGATGTCCTTTAACAGCATAGGACATGATCACGCATGACTGTATACTTCTTGCAGTTGTACATGTTTACCACTGAGATTTTAATTGATGATTCTGCAGACGGAGCGAGTTTTGAAAGCGTAGTCTTCATAAATTTCGATGACTTGGGTTTCACTGTGTTTCTTGTGCTTTCATCGTGACTTGATCGAGAAATGCGCAGCGAGCCAATGCAGCGAGTAGATTACGTTAATTTGGAGACAAATTGTAAATATCATACTTACTAATGGAGGGATGTGGATTTCATAACAACTGTTTTTGCAAATCTACGACTGAAGTGTACAGTTCGGAATCTTTCTCATAATGAGTTCTTGAGTATTTTCCCGCAGTTTCAGCAATTTTTGGCGTCCAGATAGGTGCAAATGGATTCGCCGTTAGCGGCCTCCGGCAATACGGTTCCTTGCCAAAGCGAAATAGTGAATAATCTCTTTCTTTCCTCATACCTTGCAGCGCAATCTTTTTTTATCCTCTTAGCTGAGGAGCTAGAAGAAACATATATGGATTCAGCAGCAATAGTTATTGATTCCACGACCATTGTCGATGCAGTATCATGCCTAGTATCATAGGGTTGGGCTTATTCGAATCTACCATAATTGTGTCAAGTATCTTGGACTCTCAACTCTGTAGCATCAGCAACGCAATTAGTAAACCAGTTCTGCAGCTAGTATCCAAACGTAAATACGTCTCTAAGTTCGGATCGATACGGCTCTATAGGAGGTGTAAAATATGCACTCATCAATACTGCGGATACTAAGAGCTTGTGAGAGTAGTGACCAATACGTAGAAAGAGTTAGGAAAAACCTCGTCCCGTTCCTAAATTTTCTTTGTCACCCTCAAAAGTGAATAATTGCCTGTGTAGCGCCTTCAAATACATCTTCTCCGCACACATCGAACTTTAGGAGCAGTCAGGTTCAGAAAAAAGCCACGAGGCAGTGGGACATTCTCTTAGTCGAGATTCGGTGATTGGATGGCCCAGTTTACCCAGACAATTCCAGTCTCGAGCTTTGTCCAATAGTATGACTAGATTTAAACCAAAGACGACTGTGCTGCCAACAATAGTTGTTTTGTTGGACAACCGACAATCTAATATGCTTAAACAACGAGAATAGTTGCGAACGAATGCGGTGTGGAGAGATTTAAAGAGAACTTCAATATCAGACTTCATGACTTAATAGATCATCTGTTAATAGATTTTCCACTGATAAATGATGGCATCCAGGAGGACTACACTCGTAGCATGAACCAACATGGCTTCATGGTCAGTAGCACAATATCGTACTGGGCCCACGGTAACGGTAGCTAGCCACTGCTATGCTGTAATATACTAGCCAGTTAATTGATTGCTCAATTAATCTCCGTCCTTATGAGCCTATACGTGCAGCCCATATGTGATACTAACCCACGGTTTGTTGGAAGCTCAAGAGTTGTCCTTGCGTATATAGTGGGTCGGACATTTGTCGATAGCACTATGAACGAACTTTACATTTTGATTAAGAACCGGGAACTTTGATGCATCTTTTGACGTGGCAGATTTTGAGAAGAACCTCTTCTATTGAAAGATTTACACCATGTCTGGGGTTAAAACCGTTCCAAACAGTGACGTAAATTCGAAGAGAAGCTTAATACCGACATATTCGATTCCGAAAGAGGTGCAGCAAGAATTAGAAATTGAATCGGAGGAAGATGAACTAAAGAAGAGATCAGCTGCAAAGGCGATCTACGCCAGAGAATCTGATTATCACCGACAAAGATTTAATCTAGAAATCGAAAAGGACGAAACTTCAGCCAAGAGGTCTCTAGGAGATGACGATGCCATGGCAACAAACAGTAATAAAATTAAAAGGTCCAGATGGGACGTTATTGAAACAAAAGGTAACAGCTCTGATCTTACAAGCTCAAAAAGTCCAATGTCTATCACACTGCAGCAGAACTTGGATGCTGAGAAGGGATACCAAATGCCTGAACTTTCAAAGGCCGCTACGGATGCGTTGTCGAAAGAGTTAATAACCGATGTGCCTGGGGTGGGGGATCTCCAGTTTTTCAAACCCTCCGACAAAGCTCATTTTGGGGAACTTTTAAGCCAAAAAGCGGAGCTCACGGAAGAGGAAGACAAAGATCGCCAATTTTTACGACTACTGTTGAGGATAAAAAACGGTAAGCCACAGGTCAGGAAGATCGCCATACGGGCCTTGAGGGATCGTGCATCCAGTTTTGGTGGAGCACGGATTTTTAATAGAATACTGCCAATTTTAATGGATAGATCCCTGGAAGACCAAGAACGCCATTTGATGATAAAGGTTGTCGATCGGATTTTAAGCCAACTGCAAGGTTTGGTCAAACCCTACACGCATCGCATCCTAATAGTCATTGCACCCACCCTCATAGACGAAGATCAAGTTACTAGGGACATAGGCAGAGAGATCATTTCTCGACTGGCACAAGCCGTAGGTCTCGCCACAATTGTAACAAACGTTCGCGCAGATATTGATCATCAAGATGAATATGTTAGGAACATAACGTCAAGGGTTCTGGCGGTAGTCGCTAAAGCATTGGGTGTGTCTAGCGTTGTTCCCTTTCTCCGGGCTGTCTGCCGCTCCAAAAAGTCATGGCGCGCACGGCATACTGGAATAAAGACCATTCAGCGAATCGGAATCCTTATGGGGATAGGAATTCTACCGTATCTACAATCTCTGACGGGGTGCCTCTGCGATGGCTTAGGTGATGAACAGTTGCCTGTGCGTATTGCTACAGCTCAGAGTATCGCATCTCTAGCACAAAGCACTTATCCTTATGGAATTGACACATTTAACATTGTGTTGGAACCCTTATGGAGAGGTATCAGATCGCATAGAGGTAAAGCGTTGGCGTCTTTTCTACGTGCTTTGGCATTTTTGATTCCGCTGATGGATGCCGAATATGGAGGATACTATACGCAAGAGATTATGAGAGTTGTCAAGAGAGAATTTCAGTCTCCAGACGATGAGATGAAGAAAGCGGTCTTGCTGGTTTTACAGAAGTGTTGTATGGCGAATGGTCTGTCACATAAACAGGTTAGAGAAGATGTGACGCCGGACTTTTTCCGCTTCTTTTGGAATCGACGCATAGCATTAGATCGTCAAATCAGCAAAATCGTAGTCTACACGACAGTTGTATTATCAGAGAAAGCCGGTGTCGCCAACTCTATCAATAGATTACTAGATCCTTTGAGGGATGAGTCAGAGCCTCTCAGAATCATGGCGGTCCGTGCGGTGAGCGGAATTGTTAAACAACTCGGATCTCAAGATGTTGATAACAGATTAGAAACGCGACTGATTGACGCTCTCCTAATTGCATTTCAGGAGCAAACGAATGAAAACCGAACTATACTGTATGGGTTTGGGACTGTTATGGAGTCATTGGACACTCGAATGCGGCCTTATCTACCACCAATTGTTAGCACAATCCTTCAGCGACTGAAGCACAAATCATCAATTATTAGGCAGCACGCTGCGGATTTGTGCGCATTGATTGTACCAGCTATCAATAATTGTGGAGAGCAAGCTATGCTTAATAAGCTCAACATTATTCTCTATGAATCTTTGGGCGAAGTCTACCCAGAAGTTTTGGGTGCAATTATTGGGGCTATGGGTCAAATAGTGTCATGTGTCGATTTTGCTAAGCTGCAGCCGCCTCCGAACCAGATTTTACCAAATCTCACTCCGATACTTCGAAACCGTCACAGAAAGGTCCAACAAAATAGTATTGTTCTGATAGGACGAATTGCTGTAAAGGGTCCTGAAAGTGTGCCTCCGAAAGAATGGATGAGAATTTGCTTTGAGCTCTTAGAAATGCTCAAAAGTCCAAACAAGTCTATCAGAAGAGCTGCGAATAGTTCATTTGGTAGCATTGCAAAGACTATAGGGCCCCAAGATGTACTGGTTGCCTTGCTAAACAACCTGAAGGTCCAAGAACGTCAACTCCGCGTCTGCACCGCGGTAGCCATTGGTATTGTGGCAGAGACGTGTGGACCGATCACCGTTCTGCCGGCCATCATGAATGAATATAAAACTCCCGAGACAAATGTTCAAAATGGTGTTCTGAAGGCCATGACGTTTATGTTCGAATACATCGGAGGAATGTCCAAGGATTTTGTTTATGCTATTCTTCCTTTACTGCAAGATGCATTGACAGATCGAGACCTGGTCCATCGTCAGACTGCTGCCACTGTTACAAAACATCTGGCTCTCAACTGTATGGGCAAAGGCTACGAGGACGCCTTTCTGCATTTACTGAACTTGTTAATGCCAAATCTTTTCGAGACTTCACCTCATGTAATCGCTCGAATTATAGAAGGTATCGAAGCCTTGAGAAATGCCCTCGGCCCAGGTATTGCTTTGAATTACATGTGGGCGGGGCTCTTCCATCCTGCAAAAAATGTACGTAAGGCCTTTTGGAATCTTTACAATAACGCATATGTTCAAAGTCCAGACGCAATGGTGGCATACTATCCATCAATCATTGATGATTCACACTATCAAATTGAGGAGTTAAATATACTTTTGTGATTATAGGGATGCAGGTAAATACAAATTACATAAAGAGTGCCTGGATGGCTACGAGTAGCCGTCGTTGCTTTCTTTGTTTTTGTGCTCTGAACGGATTTCTTCTATAACATCTTCTTCTTCTTCATCCTCATCATCCTCATCTTCAACAGCAGCATCGCTAGAGCCTGTCGCATCATAGTCAGAATCATCTACGGAAGTGCTATTGTCCGAACTCTCTTCCCCGCTGGTTGTGCTCTCTTCTTCCTCCACCACCTTTCGGTAAGGTGTGTGCCTTCTCGTTGGGATTTCAGAAAAGAACTCATCTAAGCTTTGAAGCTGATATTTCTTGCCAACAGCTGAAGTGAAAACACGCGAAGATGTCACATCTGGGCTGCTTTGATTTTCTATCCTGCTGGAAGCTGAGCGAGGATCATTGTTCCCGGCAAAATATGAGGCAGAAGAGAAACTGGTTTTAAACCTGTTATAATCCTTCGTCTCTACCGGTTTTCGCAATTCAGCACTTTTATCGCTTTCGTCGGATTCCCAAGGCGAAGAAGCAAGGTAGTCTTCCATATCGCGATCTAGACCCAAATGTGCCATACTGGTGTTATTCAAGGTTACGGGAGTATCAAAGGCCATAGAACAGATTGAAGCTGGTTTTGGAGCCTGCAGCAACAAGGTTGCAACTTCAAATTTCTGATTATCAAATAAGGATGAGAACAACCTCGCGCGGTCTCTAATATCGAAATCATCATCGAATTTGGCCAGATAAAATACCGCATGCGCTAGCTGCGCTACTCTAGAATCTTCAAAATCATAAAACTCATCGGATTTGTCACTTTTCGTTTTGAAGTTGTCAATGTCACAAGATAAAATCTTGGCGGCAAGCAGCACAATCTGCAATCTTGTTTCTCTCGACTCTGAAGAAAAATTAGGTATTAATAATCTCAAAACATCAGGGCATATGATAAAGTTAGTTGTGGCAAATTCTCCGAAAAGCCAAATAATACCGGCTTTTGCATTACCCGATAGGGTTTTCTGGGTTCGTAGTGTTTTCGTTAGATGTGTCATAGTACCCAAGTGTTGATCAGGGTGTTCTTGGATCAAAAACCTAGCAACGCGGACATAGGAATCTAAAGTTGTCGAAATAATCGAGTTTTCCATGCCCTCCAGAAGCCACTGTGTGATGTGCAGCGACAAGCCTTGGGATAGCTGGCCGCAAACTGCTAGGGAGTTGAGTGCCTCTTGTACTATTTCAGGCCTTTTGTCGGTTATGATGTAGTGCTTGAGTTCAGAAATAACTTGTTTGACGTTATTGTGGTTCCTTAGCGATGCAATTATTTTAAGTTTGTGGATAGAGGTAGTGATATCATCACTGGGGAACAAGAAGAACTTCTTCAAAAATGGTGAAAATGTTGTTGGATCCACAGCACTGTACACTAAAATGCACTGCAGGATGATACCACAATCGCTTGCAAACGAAGGTGCACTCACAAGTCTCGACAATACTTGGGTAATTTTTGAGTTTTTGAATGCTACAGGGGAACTCAATTCAAAAAGAGCCTTGCTGATAGAAACGGTAACTGCCGCGTTTGGTGAATACAGCATTTGCTGGATGGTTTGTAGAAAAAGCTCGAGGTCTGGGTCGACTGCAACATTGTAAGTCGCGAAGGGAATAGCATTAAAAGCATCCGGAAGAAGTATTTTCTGAGTAGGGTCGTTAGAATCCATCACAACGGGCCTAGGAACATATTTTTTGCAGTACCTAGTGAGCAAATCGATCAGGTACGCCTGAGACCATTGTGTTATTTGGGGCAAAATCGTACAGTATCTCCGGTAATGACCATGAAGAAGCTCTAAGGACTCAGAAAACGCTTCTTTTAATAGTACAACAACTGAAGATATAACCGCAGGATGTGAATCAGCGAGTAGGTCTTTTAAAAGAGGAGTAATATCCTCAACCACTGTTTCGCGCTGTTCACGGAATAATTTTAAGAGTGCGAAGCATACGGCACTTCGGACTTCTGGGGCATTATCAGAAATAGCCTTTTTCACTGAATGTAGTACGATGGGATACAGTGACGAAATCTTGATGTCCGAAAGCATTTTGATGGCCAGGGCGCGAGATTGCGGGTTTGGATCCGTGAGCGACTTTTGGATTGAATTGACTGCTAAGAGGACTAGGTCAGGCTGTCTTTCCGCATATCTTAGCAAATATATTGAGACGAGCCTCTTGACTTTAATATCAGTAGATGAGCCAATATTCTTTACCACGTCTGCGAAGTATGATTCCAAATCTACAACTTCATCGTCCAATGCTAGTAACGAAGCCACCCGTTTCATACCGTCACGTACTTCCCTGCTATTACGAGAGTTCAGTAGTGAACGAAGGCCTTCAGGTGTAATATTCTGAGAATACTGATGGTAGGACGTTTCTCCGAACCGGGAACTAGCAACTGCCGCCGCTTCTAGCGTCAATTCTCGCGCCGATTCGAGAGCCGAGGTTATACGCGAAATTGAGTCGACCATGAAACTTCAGAAATAAAGGGTAACGAAACCAAACCTGGCCAAGTTCAGGACGTGAACTTACTTGGCTTGTAGATAGGTCAATAAGTTTAAGTGGATCAATAACCCGTTTTGTCATGGCCAAGTTATGGTTCTTTTGTACGAAAGTACAAAAACTAAGTCCAAAAAGCCCTGTAGGGGGCTCGAACCCCTAACCTTATGATTAAGAGTCATACGCGCTACCGATTGCGCCAACAAGGCTCTTACGTCCGATCCTCGTTACTTTTTAAAGTATGACAGTAGATAGCTGTCATGAGACCATAGTTTTTTAAAGGCAAGCAAGTACTTCCATGAAATGCTGTCGATGTCCGCTTTACTATGCACAATAGACCGTATACTTGTCTCTTTATTTTGAGTGGTCGGTTTTGCAGCTAAAAGGTAAGCCACAGGCGGAAACATTTCGCTGGTCAAGTGGACTACTGCATATCAGAGCCTATAAAAATGCTTTTCATTAACGCGACTGCTCAACTATTGAGTTTATTTATTCTGATGTACAAACTTGAAGAATGCTGGTACCTAGTTAGCTCCAATTACCTCCTATGCTTTACCAAGCTTTGGCTAGTTCTATTCGTGCCAAGGGATTCTGTTGAAACCTGTATGATGTACAAGATATTGCAGAATCATCCATTTGAGTTTGGAGTAGCTCCGTACTTCTAGATTAACCTCTGGTAATGGGGACGAAAAGCCTTTTTATTAGAGCTCGTTCGCTACAATATCTTGCTTTGTTCTTGTTTTAATTTGCTTGTTCCTCAAAAACTTTTGAATTCAGTGCCGACATCGTTTATAATATTCTGGATAGCCTTCCAATCGGCCATAAGGATCAGCTCTCCCGTGCGAAGGCTACAGAATTGCTGATAAGTTTAAGCTTATGCTGGGGCCTTCTACGTATTAGACTACCCAATTCTCTAGTCGTACATAACTTTTCACATTCAAACAGCGCTCACTCATCGAAACCCTTTGAACAGCAAATTATTTGAAGCATATAACCAAGCACTCCAGCTCGTCCAGTCAAATGCTATCTGTTAATCACGAAGAAACAGGGCTTACTGAGATGCAGCAGCAGATCTCAGAAATCGTGCAACATGGAGTAATTGATCCAAACTTTAAGTATGAGGACTCCGATTTTGAGATTTTGTCTACGCTGCGTTACGATCCTCTATTTACACTTGTCAGATCGGATGGCACCGCTAGAACTAACGAAGCTAGTTCTGCTGATGGTGGTAAATGCCCAGGTGATCTTTTGAAATCAGTTGTGGACCCCCGGCTTTCCGCCGTGGACCTTAGTGACTCTCTCCAAGAGACTGAAGACTTAAATGACAATGATGCATCCCTCTTTCAACTGATTCGAGAGATTGAGAATGGTTCCACACCTATTTCCTTTTCTGCAGAGATCGAAAATGAAACGTGGAGTGATAAAACCGAGCCCGAACTGCTCAAAATATTTTACAACCGCTTCCTGCTTCTCGGGGAACAATTCCAGCGCCTGAAACTAACGCTGAATTACTTTGGATGGGATTTTGATATCCCAATTGACCTTTTACTCGAGAAATTGGTTCTAGCTCTCCCCTGTCCCGTAGAAGCCACCACCAGTCTACGCACGAGGTTGCAAGGCTTATATTACAGCGATAAGAGCTACAAAATGCGAGTCTTGCTGTCCCATACAGGCAAAATGCGGATCGAAGCTCACGAAATACCTTCTATCCCAAACTCTTCCACAACGACTACTCAATATTTCATCAACACAGTCCTCAATGGGCTTCTTATCAAGCCCGACGAGATATGGGATGTGTTCATTGATTCTCAGACAACGACTGCCTCTCCATTCACGACGTTCAAAACAACACGCAGGGATCATTATAATTCTGCTAGGTCACGAATGGCAGAGCTACGCTCAACCACAGGTCATCTGAGGGCCAAATCCGAAATTTTAATCTATAATAATGCCTTCGAACTGATGGAAGGATCCATCACAAACGTCGCAGTACTGCGAAAAGAATGCGAAGGGGCAAACACATTCTATCAAACCCCGTATCTTTCAACAGGTTGCCTATGTGGAGTTATGAGATACTATTTACTTAAAAAGAACCTCATAAACGAGGGAAATATTGACGTTCGAAATTTACGCGTCGGCGATCAGGTGCTTTTGTTCAATGGCCTTATGGGTTGCGTTAGAGGTGTAATCCAAAATGCGTTGCATTAGACTAAGCAAAGACCAAATTATGATTCATTCAAAAGTTTATCCCAACATACTTCTCTTTCTGCCTCTCAGTCGAACTTCTTCAAACCTTTTCAGTACCTCCTTCAACTTTTCTCCCTTCCTACCCTGCTTTTCATATACTTCCTTGTATCCTTGCATTATCCACTGGTTATACTTTTCCGAGAAGCGCGAATGTGTACTGTTGATAGCTCGCTCCAAAACATACAGATCCACACCTTTATCCTCCACCAGTGTTGACGTAGAGCCTAGCCCAAAATCAATGAGAAATGGCTCCCAGTCCTTTTTGTCATTTTTTTGGAGTACGACATTTGATGTTGTGAGGTCGCCGTGGCAGTAATCGTTCCAATGCAGAAGCCCAATTTGATGGCCCACTTCTACCAACGTTTTCTCCACGTTTTCGTTATACGGATCAGAAGCATACATCCATAGATAGTTCTTGAGATTACTGAACCCAAAACCGTTAGGCAGGTCTTCACCTAGAAATTCGATCCATATGCATCCGTTGTATACATCACATGCGATAAGCTTTGGAACATGAAGACCAGGGGTCTGCGATAATTTGGCTAAAATTCTCGACTCACTTAAAGTTCTATGTTTGGTAAGAGCTTTATCTATATTGGGATGCCGGTATTTCTTAGGAGGTCTGTACTTTATAATGTATTTGGTTTGCTGACATTTGGCATCTATGCTGGGTTTCGAAGGTTCATAAGGATGGACAGTAGTAGTGAAAACGACAGCTTCTGCTCCCTGAGAAATTGGTACAACAGGAATTTTCGGTGTCAAATATGCAGTAATCTGCGCGATTAATTCTTGAGACATCCTTGGATACTGTAGATGCTCAATTGCTTATTCGATGAGTACTTGCAATATCTGATCTAGCTAGTTAAGTTATTAATTACAGATCGTCTTAGACGAATAATGCATCAGAAAGTCATTAGAGGGAAGGGCTAGCAAAGTTGAAATAATCTTAAGCCTAGGATCAATGCTTCTACCTTTATGTATTTACTTCACCGACAAACCATGCATAACTGTCTTCTATTTTTGTTGACCACCATACATGCTCCTCCATATATCGATCTGCTTTTCGTCAATGCGCTTGAACAAATATTCGGCCTTATTAATATTGTGCCCACCATGTATGCCTAGATGAAAAGCCCGTTCGATACGGAGGGCAGGCACATTCAACATTCTGTAGATACTTTTAGCCGTCTCTGGCATAAAGGGGTAAACGACAGAGGCCACAGCGTAAACAATGTTCAAACCAATACCAACAACGGCATCAGACTTGTCAGGAAACTCAGAATATAGAGTGTTATCGAGCTTGTTTTCTTGCAAAAACAGATTACCGCGAGCACTCAATGCCATTGCCAATTCCAGACCACGTCTCTCGTGCGTCTGTTCCATTTCATTGATATAGCTGGTCAAAATTGAGCCTAAGTCCTGTTCTAACATGCTAAAATCATTCAAATGACTAGTGGCGTATTCTGGGACAACACCATTATACTTTGCATTCACGAACTTGACCAGTCTATTCACAAAGTTACCCAGGTTAGCTAAAAGTTCGCCATTATTTCTAGCAACGAAGTCATTCCATGAAAAGTGAGAGTCACTAGATTCAGGTCTGATGGAGGCCAAGTAGTACCTCCATACGCTGGGAGAGATGCCTGTGGCTTCTGCATTGTTACCAAAGACACCAACGCCTCTACTCTTGGAGAACTTTCCGCCCTCGTATTGCAAATACTCCGTGGTACTTAAATGGTGAAGCATAGTCCAATCTTCACCGGTACCCAATTGAGAACCGGGAAAAATCACAGTGTGGAAGGGAACGTTGTCTTTTCCCATGAACTGGTATAGGTCAACGTTCTGAGGGTTTTTCCACCACTTTTCCCAACTTTTAGTATAGTTGGCGGTGATAGAAACATAACCTATTGGGGCATCGAACCACACGTATAAAACCTTGTCCTTGTACTTCTCCATGGGCACCTTAGTGCCCCATACGAGATCTCTTGTGATACAACGGGGTTGGAGACCTTCTTTCAACCAAGCGTTGGTAATCGTTTTGGAATTTTTGCTCCACCCACCCTCTCTCGAAGACTTTTCCACCCAAGCTTTGATTTTAGGTTCCAGTTTGTCCAAAGAAATGAAGACGTGGTCTGAAAAGCGGGGCACTGGTTTACTACCATCCAATTTGCAACGAGGTTCAATCAACTCAAAAGGATCTAGTAGAGCGCCACATTTGTCACACTGATCGCCACGCGCATCCTCGTAGCGACATTTGGGGCATGTACCCTCAACGTATCTGTCAGCTAAGTATGCCTTGTGTTCTTCACAGAACAGCTGTTTCATAGAGTGTTCTTCCAAAAGGCCATTCTTGTTCAAATCGTTGAAAATTCCTTGCGCAATTTCAGTTTGCTTGTCAGTGGTGGTTCTTCCGAAATGATGAAAGCCTATTTGGAACCAATCGTAAACATCCTTGTGTATCTTGTGGTATTTATCACAGAGCTCGCGAGGTGTGCATTTCTCTTCTAGGGCTTTGGTTTCGGTGGCAGTACCGTATTCGTCAGTGCCACAGACAAATAAGGTATTATAATTCCTACCTTCACAATAGCGGGCATATATATCCGCCGACAATACACTACCGACGATGTTCCCCAAGTGAGGGACGTTGTTCACGTATGGTAGTGCAGACGTAATTAAAATATTACGCTCACCTTCTTTGGGCAAAATCTCAGTAGCGTGTTCTTTGACAGTGAAATTCGTATCAATATTGATAGCGCCAGTATGCTTCGCATTAGTCGAAGAACGAGGAGTAGAAGATTTGGCTATCGAGATTACAGAGTCGAATATCGCGGGCAACTTCTTGAAGTGAGCTTCCACTCTCGTGGGATCTAGAGCGTAGGCATTCGAAAAGGTAATTAATTTGGTAGCACTAAAAGGTTCAGAAATGCCTGTCAAGTAGTTGTCTAAAGCCTTGGTCACAACTTCGTGAATATGTTCCGGCGGAGCATTTGGATGGTACAACATGGTTTCCAAAGAAGATACGGCAAAATGTGTTTCTGGTGATCCCAGATCTTTGAAGTCTCCTAAAATGTATCGCAGAATGGCATTTGTATTGAACAAACGGAATTCAGTTCCCACAATTGTTAATTCGGGGACGGCTTTGTCAGTGTTGACAGACAATTTGAGGTCAGCAGCGGCTAGTTTTTGAGCAAAAGCGAGCTTCAAGTTATTAGAAAGTTGAAGAGCATTACTTTTGCCTTTGACCTTGTCGAAGGATAGGTTCAGAGCCATTTCTTACTCAACCTCAGGCGATAGAAGTGAATCTACTTGGCCGTATAAAAAGAATTATAAGCATTTTCTCGGTAGAAAATGAAGATAGATCTCCTTCGAATGGTACTACTTCCAAGCAGCACGTGATATAGATAAGTGCTTGAGGCTTTAACAATGTGGTTGAGGACGATGTTCTGAATAGCGTTAAGGTTAGGATTATGCACGACGTCACTCTTGTCGCATTTGTAAATCCATGCATTACCAAGGTCGCTCATGCTGGTTTTACAAACAGAATTGGTTTGGAAGTGTAGCCTCGTTAGTCTTCCATGCCCTTAATGTCGGTGAAACCCTGTGCTGCCATCGAAACGCTACAAAGAAAAGCACTGCGAGTCAATGCAGCGAGCGGACGACTTTAGCCGGGTCCAGCTTCTCGAAGATGGAAAAATTAAGCCGAAGGATGTAGTTTTTCTTGTAATGTTGAGACAACTACTCGAATGGTGATGTATCGCATACTGGCTAAAGACCTGGTTGTCAAAACCAGTGGGAGTCAATAGCCCCAAGCTGCGCGGGAAGAACTGAGTTCATCAGTGACAAAATAGTACAAAGTGATAATACTATTTAGAGTTCAAATATTCAACTGGACTCGTTCAGGCTCTGTAACACTGAGGACGGTATCAGCGTCTGTTTTTGACTACGAAATGTTTATATAAAGTGACAAATTTGTCAGAACTAGCGAGTTACTGCTGGATAGTGCCAATTGCATTATACAACGAGTGAGCACATACTGGAGAACCGCGACATCATGGTACAAAGTGATGTCAGTAAAACATGGACGGTC